>KK502412.1:290358-373504 GCA_000688735.1 Glossina austeni | reverse complement strand
ATATATATATATATATATATATATATATATATATATATATATATATATATATATATATATAAGTATTCCAAAAGTGATGTCGATCGATTTACTATAATGCTTCGAATTCCAATTTATTTGCGAAGTTACTCGAACACATGTCATCGTATTCTTCATCCGATTACAAATTTTCCAAAATATCTTCACCGAATCGAAGATTATTGAAGAAAATATGAAAAACTTTTGAAATTTTTTTTTTTGAGCTTGTCTCAGTTTCTTCTCGATTGTGGACTTGTAAGTAGCGAGAGCTTTTCGTACCCTTTGAATTCTTAATCGATCATGGAATGCTTGTGACAAACGCAATCAAATTTATGATTGTAGCAGTTCGCCAAAAAAAGAAAGCGGATCAAATTGGACCCTTTGTGACAAAAAAAAAACAAAATAATAATAATAATAACGAGTTTAAAGAAATTGTCGGCAATTTGAAGTTGGAAGAGGCACGAGAGCGGTGACTGGTAATGCATTTAAGCATCAAAATTAAATTGTATCAGTTATCGCTTTTGGTTTGCTTTGAAAAGTTATGGAAGAAATAAATTTTGTTAACACATTGCTGTAGCGAATGCTTTCCCAGGAGTTGAACGAAATTCTTTACATTGAACTTTGCGAATGCAATTATTAGTAACGCCACACCTCCTCTACATCCCATTAAAATTGATATATGCGCAGGAAAAACGCAAAAGCACGAAAAGGAAAAAACAAAAAAAGAAGAGAGAAACGAGAAACGAGAAAAGAAAAAAGTTTCGAGACAACGTTTTACGTTACGTGCGTCAATGTGTGTTTGTGAAATATGGGCGAAGAGTTAGTTGTCTTTCGTGCGTCCATGCAAATAAATGTCAGTTTATTTGTACAAAATATACTGCTTTAGGTTTCCCATTGTCATAAATGTTGGAACGTTGTCCAAACGTTACTGCAACACTTGCACTCTGATTGACCGTTCGCTGTCGCAACTCTTACGAAAACATCTTACATTTTGGCAATTGACCGGCATGCACTGTGCGTCGCTATCCACCGAAAAAATCAACGAAAACAGGTACATTTATATACATTTATAGATTATATATATTTTATATATATATATATATGTATATATATATACGAATATATTTATATATGCTTTTGTATACAAATATGTAGATGCGACGATTACATATGCGACGCCTATAGTGAATACGTATGTATAAACGATTTTATACACGTGTAAAATGCAAGACCCCTCCAAAGGCGATATTTGTGAATATTTACTTGTGTTCCGTATACGCTTTACACATGTTCATATATCTATATATGTTTCGTTTTCATTTTTTCTTTTTTTTTTTTTTTCTGTTTTTTTTTTCTGTTTTTGTATTCTTACATTTTATTTTTTATTTTTTATTTTTACTTTTTTATTTTTTTTTTTCTCAGTTATACATGAATCATGGGAATTCGGCGTTCACGCTGTTGATGATATTGCTGGCAAATGGTTTTTTCAGCTGATCACGATAATGATTTGTGGTGCTCGGCTTGAAACTGAAACATTGATATTCTTGTTTTGTTGAACGCACCGATGTATGCATGTTGCTCGTCGTATGTACGTACGCATGTACGTATGTGTTTACGTGCCATGAACGTATATGTACCTGAATAAGAATTAACTAGCGTTGAAGGGTCAATAACCGTTTAGTATAGAAAAGGTATTGGTTAAAACAGGTAGAAGTGCTTTTTAGACAGTCAGGTCCGACAATTTATGATTCGCTACTTATCGTCGCTATATGCTGCTGAGATTCGTAATCAAGTTAACTTGTCCATTAAAAGAAAAATTCAAAGCTGACTGTCATAATAACTTTTAACTAAAAATGAAGAAGTGTCGAGCGTTACAAGAAAACAAAAATTGACCCATTTACTGCATTCGATCGCTTTTTAGATTATGTTAATTTTATGCCTAGACAATCTTTTAAACTCAATTTTTTTTTTTTGTTTTTGTTTTTGTTTTCTTATCAAAGAGTAAATAATGGTTGTGACGTGGTTGTTATTAGAGTTGTTTTTTTTTTTTTTTTTTTTTTTTATATAATATCGCATCTTTAATATTGGACGCCGGATGTATGTTCCAATTCGGTGACAAATATTTGCAAAACAAATTCAGGCAGACTTAAAATTCATGAGCTACAATCTATTTTTAGCATTAGCTCTTAACCGAAGATTCGCATCCTCTATCTATCTATCCCTTATACGAGAGTATGTGTACATATATATGTGTATTTTTGGATTAGATATTGTAGCCAATCGACTCGTTTAAACAAAGTGTTCAGATAATAGCAGTCATTACGCACTAGTACTCGCTAGCTCGCACACAGTTTATCATAAATAATGTGTACATGGAGTGTGTAGTCGAGACACGGGTGCAAGGTTCATATCATTTCAAGGCTTATGTTGGAAGTTATCATCAAATAAATTTACAATTTTACGAACATGAACAATTGTCGAACAATTATTGAACTCTTCCACCCGTCAATCACGTCACTTGCAAATACAATCGAATTTCGAAAGACGGACGAGCGTGGACAGTATGAGAAATACTTTCTTGTAAATGATGATAAGTTAAAGTGTATGGTGTGAGAAAAATTTATGCAAATATAGGATCGATCGGTCAAGCCACTCCATTTGGATACTTTCAGTTTTATCAGATTCGAGCAGAATGCATTTCAAATGATTTCGTAACGAGTCGAGGCCAAAATGCTTTCTAGACATTTGCCCTGAGCCTGAAAGATATCCAACTGCCTGACAACTTGCTGGTGGAATTTTACAAATTTTGGATCTGATTGAGAAACGAATTGAATTCCTTTCCTTTCCTTTCCTTTTTTTTTTTTTTTTTTCTTCTTTTCTTAAACCTACTAGTAAAGGATTGGAGAGAATTGACAATTGATCTCAGTATGATCTCATGTGATGAACGAATTTACAATAAAAGCAAAGTTCTCCACCAATCTCTCATGCTCTCAATTCTCCTGTTTGGGTGAAAAAAAAAAAAAAATATATATATATATATCTATATATATATATATATAACAAGACCTCTTCGATTAGTAAAATTTACATTAAACTTAAACGTAAAGATATAGTCGCCTTATATATGAGGGTTTCAGGCCATCATTTCGAAAAAGTCAGTCCGTCTTCGCACAAACGTAATAATATATTTTTGCCGCCACATGATGTAGGGTGTAGAAATACAAGCAGAAAAGAAAACATTGCAGCAATACGCGGGTGCGCACATTCGTTATAATCTTTGCTCTCTCCATACTTATCGCAAACGGTGGCCTCATTTCAAACACTTTTATACGCATTTCAAATAAATTTATAAAATGACTCGCGATATTTATTATTGTTTAACTTTCTCGTTCGTCTTTATATCAACAATATTGTGGGCGGGGGTGGAAATGAAAGTGCGATCGACGGGAGACGATTTTGATTTGCTTTCGAAAAAGTTCACGTCCTCGGCACTGTTTTCAGGAAATCTGATCAATTAATTACAATTTACTCTTACTTCACTTGGAGCTCATCATCATGGCAAGTTAAATAGCATGCACTAATTTCGTCGGCACGAGATATCGTATGAGTTCCATGCAAAATTCGTGGCGTTTTTTCATCAAAATTTAAAAAGATTTTTTTTTTCTTTTCGCAAGTTAAGCTCTTGCCATTTCTCTCATGCGATTAGATTTGGGGCCTTAGGGATGTCTGGTCGCACAACCCAGTTAAATGATTCTCACAGTGCGCTCTGCAGAGCGATGAAAACAAATAGTAATCGGACACAGGATACATTGTAAGTTCCACGCCCAGTCTTCCCAATAGCACAAACGTCGTCCAGCATTGTCATGGTGAAAGACTATCAACTCGTGATGATTGATTTCAATTGCGTACGTTACTAACGTTAGTTACTGACAATGGCTAGCAAAGAGAATCGTCTGGCACGATTTTCTTCCAGTCCCAGCCAACACAAAGCGTTATCGTACGTGAAGTCCGTCCGGGCACGGTCTTTTTCACATACTATGCTTATGGAATTGCCCACCTATCAGTCTCTTTGAAAACGGTTCGATTTCGTTGCCACAATTGGAAGTTCGGCCCGTTACGTTTTCACTACTAATTCATTTTGTGCCCGGATATCGAGCTTCTCTTTGTATTCAACCTTATCCAAATGATTTTCTTCCAATTCTTTGCAGAGTTTCATTGACTTTACCAACAACTGGTCGACCAGAGTGTGAACCGTGAACACTCTATAAGATCGAAATTTCCAGAATAGAGTGGGACGAGCCATTTGCGCTCTCATGATTTCGATTAAACATCATCCGTATGAACGCCATCAGTTTCTTCAATAACCTAGCGTAAAACGTTACTGCGTTTTAATGGAATTTTGACTCATTTTCAAAACAAAATCACTTTCCATTTGTTTTTCCCTTTTAATTATCTATGGACTGTCACCTTTCGCATACGCTATTGTATACCTTAACTGGTGAGTATTGCCATAGTTGCGTCTAAGTCCATCTATTATGGAAAAGGCCATGAACTTTTTCCTTGACGAATAATCTGCTATCTAAAGTAGATATGACATTTTTTGGCTTCCAAGAGAGAGGAAAAAAGCCTTAAAACAGAAAAAATATGAAATACACGTATGTATGCATATCTAGCATATGTATGTGCGAATGTATGTAACATAAAAGAGGACTTAAGATAGACCCGATCGACTCTGAAGCATATTCTGAGTCGATTTAAATTTGTTGGTCAGTCTGTCTCTCTGTCCATGTATTTTGTCTTCAAGCTAAACGCTATTAAACACTAACCTAGTTTAGCCCAAGGACGAACACGATGGAAAATGGATTGAATTGGAGCAGTTTAGCGGCCACATACGGCCACTATCCACATACCATCTTCTTGTGTAATGATAGGAAATATAGTGTAATTTTCAAAGTTTCCCGACAAAAATCGCTGAGGACTAATTGTTAAAAAAAAGCGAAAAGCTTCAAGTTGAAAATAGATCCATATTAGCAATTAAGGATAAAAAGTAATTACAACAAATTTGGATCACATATGTCTATCCAGGTGACCCCTGGTTTGGTAACAAAGTCTAACCCTCTGTTCTTTTAGACAAAAATAGATGAAAAGTAGTAAAATTTGAAGCAAGAAAATTAGACAAAGTCTTGAATATGGTTTAAAAAATACCGAACGCGCCCACTTGTTATTAAGAAATTGCAAAACCTTCGTTAGGTCAGTTCTCCTCAATTATGGAGTGGCAAGAAAATTGTACAGATTGTATAGCTTTTGTATCCGAAAAATGATATAAAGACGGCCACGCCCATCATACGCAAACATATATACATTGTGTGTAAATTAATTTATCTAAAATTTCTAATAATAATAATAACTTGGAATACCAGTCTTATTCCGCCTTATCAACTTGCGGTAAGATGAAATCGGATGGCGGTGGGTATACAAGATTCGGCTTCAGCCAAATTTGTCAAATTTGTTGCTTATAATATCCATAACATTATCGTGCATTTTAAAGTTATTTCGCTTTGCTTTCTTTTTCTGATTAACCAAATTTCCATGTATTGCGTTCTTTACAAGCTAATAAATAATTTCTTTTTATGTTCTTCGAGGTGTCCTTATGCACATGACATATGCGGTGGCGAGCTTTAATAATAATAAACAAATTCTACGGGGTTAAGATCAGCGCAACCACTGAGCTGAATAAGCTACGAATGGAAAATTTGCGCACCACCCGTGTTAACCATTTATTTTATTTATATGAATATAAAAAACTTTTTCCCCCTCTTTTTATTAAACTTTCACATTTCGATTGCTTGCATCGCATATATTTTCGGTAGAAGCCAAGTATGGCAAATATTCGGAAGCATTATATGCAACTAAGGCATCATATCTGCAAAGATTTTGAAAGATGTGTTAAGAATCGATTTTGAAACAATCGATATAATAAAACGTGAATTCATCTCAAATCCTTCAAGATGCATATCTGGATAAACTTACTGCCCCCAATATAAAAGCTCAGTAATTCTCTTCTGCTGCTTCAGCAGGATGACTTTAATATTTGCATACAAGATTTATAACTTATCTGTGCTCGTTGGGATTATAAATTTGCTCGGCCTTCGATGTTTGTCTTTAGACTACTGTCCATGATTTAGTCGCGTTTTCCCCAGTCCTATATTTGTCCGGCTGTCCGTAGTTTTATTCTGAACAATATGTGTAGTTTCATGCTGACTTCATGCTGTCTAATGGCACAACTTTTTTCATTGGTCGACTTTAAATGAAATTTTTTATAACCGATTTTCAACATATTTTTTTTAAAAAATAAAAAAAAACGTTAGAGCAATGCTTTTGTTCATACCTTGACATTAAGTTTATGGGGACTCGTGCACCGCCTAAAGTGATTTAAAATAGATCAACCTATCGTTATACCGTTCGGTTCAGAATCATTTTTAGAATCGATTAAAATCTGCCGCTATTAGTCTGATGCTGTCCATATATTTTCGCAGAGACTGACCATTTTTTTTTGTAAAGCGTATCACAACTCTTCAACACAGACATAAATGTAAGAGCATCCACTGCAGATGGAGTTGCAGAATATTATTATGTTATGTGAATTTTAAAGCATTAAAAAATTTTGCACATATTATCTAATTGTTGTTTGGCCCTTAAATCCACGGATATATGTCATATATTTTTTAACATAATGCTTACCCTTAATGGAACAAATAGAATAAAATTAACAATAGCTCATTATATACAGATAATATGTACGTAGGCATATAATTATATTATTAGTAGTTTCGACTTTATTTACAAAATTTCTATATGGATTCACAATAGCATGTATCCTAAAGTATATATTAAGACTATAATAAAAAGTATCTTTCTAATTTCTGAATGTACATTAATATTCATATAACACATAATTCCAATAAACGAGTAACCGAGGTCTCCCTCCTGTCAAGTCCCGCAAAAATTACAAAATTTGTTCTTAAGCAAAACCACCAAAAACAAAATACCCACAGCTGCCGTGAAAACTTCAACACTTATAATCTTGGAGTCGACGATGGCGTTCAGCATTCTAACTGGCGACTCACTTCGTAACTCTCCGCCACAACAATTCTCCATCAGATTATTATATGTAATTGTTAAATAAAACAATAGATTGAATTCTTTTCACAACTTTGCTTTTCTAACACAACTCAAAGTTAATGAATCATACCGTAATATAAAATGTTCCAATTCAAGTGTTACCAGATCGGCGTTTTTCTCAATTTCTAATATTTTGTGGTTATCACGATTTTAAAGTGATTACCTAATATGTATATAGTTGAAAGCGGTTGTGGTAACGTCATATCTGCTTGATTTCTAAAATGACGAATTTATATAATTGGATATATTCCCATTCTTCATAAAGCAATATGACATTTATATAACTTTTTTCGTATCATAAAAGAGAAAGAGATTTCTTTGAAGTGAAACGAAAAGAAGAAACATATGATATTTACTAAACACAGCCGTTCGCATCAGTATAGCGTTACTAAGGCGACCTACTACCGTTCATTGCCGAAAGCATTTACAATGTAATTTCAGCGCTTCAATTCAAATATAGTTAGAGTGCCGAAAACATTAAGATTTAAATTAGTCACATATTTTTTTTTTTTTTTTTTGGGTCGTTGAGTAAAGTTGGACTAAGCCAATAAATTTGTGACTTATATGTCCGAAGTGTAATACTTTACTGAATTAGTCAGATATATCTAAATCTCGAAACTCGGCTAATTCCACTACATGCGTGACTAATCGAATTTTAAAATAAAAAAACTTTTAGATATTTAAAATTAGATGAATGAAATGAACTCGATTTTCTACCACGGAATGATGGCTTTTGTTAATTCATTACTTTTCTAATACACCTTTCTATCCGATTCCAAAAACAACGGCACAATCCCAATACGACTGCAACCGATGATTCACTTGCAAGTGCATTTTCGATGTGAATGTACATAGTTCAAAAAAGTCCATAAATTAGCGCGAGCCAAATGACTGCAAAAAAGATGATTTTGTTCTAATTTGTCCTAACCTCTATGCGTTTATATACCTGAAAAGACTACTTATTTATTTATTTATTTTTTGTTTTTGCCTACACTTTGCTAATAAGTCCAGCGAAATTATATTTATTTCATGTACAATTAACTATTACAAGTCGATATTTTTTTGTAATACATTTATTCATCGTTAGCAAATTCTGCGGGATTTTTACGCATTAAGTGATGATGCCGCGCCTCTACCATATTGTAAACAAGATATCCGATAATAAATGCTATAAGCAGAAATAGTTAGATTTCCAATGTAATTCTTAAAAAGTTGCAGGACTTACGTGGCAAGACAATAAAAACATTGGATCGGACGCGACGGAATACATTAGGTAGACCATTTTTGATGGCTCCAGCAAAGGCTCGCTGCTCAAACGGTGAAAGTTTATAGGTGACAATACCGTGAACTTTGGCAAGATTGCCAAAATGTTGACCATTCAGGATAGATGTTAGACGCATATTCTCTATATTAAATAAAGTGAATTGAAACTTTTTTTTTATTGTTCCTGTCTCATGACAATAGATTTAAAAGGATTTGTATAAAAATGCAAATAGTAAATATGAACATTTAGCTAAAGATAGTATTATGTAATATGTTAAATAATTTCTACGTTAGGTTGCTGCGTTGGGCCCTAACTGTACAACGTTCGAAGAACTTTTATGATTTTTAAGTCTATATTTATACTTGCATTTTGCACTTGATCTTATTATGACATACTCAATTTTACCTTGATTTCAATCAAACAAAAATCCAATTGCAATCTTTCGATGCCAATATTATTATCACAGATCTTAGCCTTTTTTCACTTTCTCTTTAATATGCCGTTTCTGTCAATGTTGCCAATAGTTGACAATTGTTTTTGTGCGACATTACCGAGATGTTGATTTTAAATGCAGTATTTTGCAGCACAGTACACTCACAGTCGAAGTTTATTGATATTTTGTTTCCAATACATTCCGATTCTTTATCTTCGCAAGAGTAAAATTCTATCGTCACCTCACGTCAAGTATATGGAGAAAATTCTTTAAGAATAAATTTGTGTAAAAGCAAGTTTGCGAAATTTCATTGTGAAGATGGTTAACCTATCCGAGCTTCCCTGCTCGAACTGATCAACAAGCTGTTTCGGGACTTCTTACTTTGCAACAATTTCAGATCGGGGTTTATAAATGCAAAATGCACAATTTAAATAATTTTTATTCAATTTAATTTTTATCAATCACTCAACTTAGAAAATAAGACAAACAGATAAATAGACATATATGTATGAAATAAAAGCTAATTCATTCAAAAACAATACACGAATGTCCAATAGAGGGCATTAAACGCCAAAAAAGTAACGGGAAACAAGAAACGTGAACGACGATCAATCCACATGGCAATCTCTTGTGGCGTCATTGTTGTAAATGTTGTATTTTCGCCGCCGGAATTCAAGCCGTTGGAGTCTTTGTTTTCCAGATTGATGATATGCTCCGAAGTACCGTCTACCGATTGTGTGGTGATAATAGGAAGATTCTTCAAAGGGTTTTAAAATTATTAATAATTGACATATAAAAATATTTTTTAAATTTTAACTAACAAAAACATAGTAAACAATTTTACGACGATTCCGTTAAAGAGAGTCCATAAAGAATTTAAATCAAACTATAGCACATGACTCAATAGGTTTGTGTGACGTATTGACGAGTCCAACCGCTTTTTGGACAGTACCAAGCATCAGACGAAATGTTTCAAAATTTCATGACATTCCAACCGTTAGTTTACATACTACAGTTGTTTTAGTGATGCTAGCCACGGATTTTAGATTTTTCTTCTAATTTACAAAACGAAAAATACCCTCAGTAATGTTTCAACACATTTCAACACATGCGATATAAAGTCTTTTTGAAAGAATTCCGCAATAATTGCATTTTAACGATATTTTGATTTAAATCTTTTCACGAATTCTCGTTTAACAGAGAACTTTCCTAATAGCCTAACAGGCCGCTAGCAAATTTTTGGTTTTTGTCTTTGCTCGGTAAATCTCATTATTATTATTATTATTGAGCAAAAAGCATAAATCCTAGAACTAAAAGTGGGATGACTGATGGCAACTAAGACCCCCGGCCCTTTTTTCTTGTTTAAGGGATAGACTAGACGGTTAAATTTAAATATATTTTCCCATACGTTCATTACGAATTAGGTATAGATATTTCAAAGGAAATCATTGGATGACCTTATAACTGTAAAAAGCTAATGGAAAGATTTTTGGACAACCAACGCTTATCTCTTCGATAAACCCCCGCTCAAGTAACAACGGTATACTAAATTTGGTCGTTTTTTTAGAAAAATTGGAAACATTCCGTTCCGTAATTCCGTTCTGCATGCATTTAAATTTAGCTGTCTATATGTCCTCTCTTGATCGAAGATTCCTGATTGCAAAAATTCAATTAGAATTCTGAAATTTAATTTCTGGCCATGAACTAAGCTTAGGAAAGCCAAATTTCAATACATTTCGTTTCAAGTGCAGAAAGCGTTTTCGGCATTCGAGAATCATCTCGAAAGTCGATATAAGTCGATTTCTCTTCTACTTACATGTACTGTCAGATAATTGTTGAAAGACTGATTAGTGTTACCATTGGCGACACTTTCCGTGCTAGACACGATGTTATCTAAACTCGAGCACGAGCGCGTTCTTGACTGATTGTTTAAGCCCATTTGACGACGCGATGGTCGTGGAGTAAGTGTAGATTTTATAATATATTTACTGTTGACTTTTTTCAGTTCAATATTTTCTTTTCGCCGCCAAATTGTGTTGACAAAGGCGAATTCGACCAAGCTACCGAATATAAAAAATGTACAGCCTAAAAACCAAACTTCGGACACTTTAATGTAACTGACTTTTGGTAGAGTTTTACTCTGCGATGAAGATAATGTGATAAACGATAACATAGTACTAGTGCCTGTAAAACGCAATGTTAATCAATTTTATTTACAGACAATGATATAATAGCTCAACAAATATTTACCCAACATAATTCGAGGGGGCGATGCATCCGCTTGCAGCCAAAAAGACACCCACGATATGGCGACAATCATCATTGAAGGTAAGAAATAGTCCATGAGATAAAATCCAATTTCACGATTTAAGTTCATAGTAAAACTTAGCGAACTATAATTCCCACCTAAGCATGAATAAAGTGAATATATTTATTGTTTATTGTTTACATCTAAAATATGACACACACACACACATATATATATATATATATATATATATAAAATTTTAACTATATAATAATATTTTCTTGTTTTTATTTCTTTAGATGATAGTACAAA
Source organism: Glossina austeni (assembly GCA_000688735.1). Taxonomy (NCBI): domain Eukaryota; kingdom Metazoa; phylum Arthropoda; class Insecta; order Diptera; family Glossinidae; genus Glossina; species Glossina austeni. The sequence goes on along the minus strand of KK502412.1, from coordinate 362,047 downwards.
CTGTAATATTTAAAATGATTCTTATATAATATTGATCGATTTTTAGCTACCATTTGAATGCAAATATCCGGAAGGATATAATTATTGGTTTGCATGTCGGAAGGGTTTCATCAGCGCATTTTATGCATTCGCAACCATTTGCCAGAACAACATACATGAACAGAAATTGCCTCTGGCAATGCTGCATATGAAAATATAATTTTTCAAACAACAACAATCCGAAATTATCCGAATATTATTATATATCCGCTTGAGTGGCCAAGTAGGCAAGAGTCTCGACTAGCAATTCAATGGGGTCCGTGGGTTCAAATTTCAAGTGCGGTACCCTTAGAATGCTAGTGCTTTAAGACTTTGGTCTTAGAAATTATTCTCTGGCTAAATTTGTAATAATAATAATAGCAATAATAATAATATCCGAATATAGTATAAGCGGTATGGAAAGATCGCAGTTCGAAGATCCCCCTACATTTCTCATTAACGTGCTGTTATAAGTATGCACACGGACACTGAATAGCGATACTTCGTTGCAAGCCATATGGACAACAGATCTTTCGATTCAATCATTTTTCAAATATCTACCGAACGAATAAAAATAATGATAACTTGGATGCAAAAGATTTAAGAATAAACCGAACTGACTAAATGCGCCATGACGTAGATTGACCCCGTCCGAGTTGACCGCGGATTCGTTTATCCAAAATCGTTGCATATTATATTCAGTTAAACGTAAGTCTGGATTAAATGATATCGGAGAATTTTCCTCCCATTCGAGGACCAATTCGGTAGTGTTGTACATCCCTGTTAAGAACAATGAATAAATGGAAAGCTTCATAATTATCATATATAGTCCAAGCGGTAGTAGTAGTAGTAGTAGGAAACTAAAGAACTCACAGCTCTCCAGAATGGTCGAACAAAATTGCTCGTCGAAGGGGAATTTTTTAAAATTCATCCAGCAATAAAGTGTGGCTTGAAGGCGTGTTGAAATTATGATTCGACCTTCCGGTGAGATTGAAGTAAGTACGTCTTTCTCATCTGTACCCAAGATGCCGGACTCTCTTTCATTGGCAAAAAATATATGGGGCAACCAAAGTCTCTCACTTAAATGCTTTTGTCCCAGAATATTTTCCTTGCGAGCGGGTGCGTACTGCTGATAAGCGAGACGACTGTCAAGGAAACTAAGCTGCAGCAGCGCTTGCATTTTGAATTGCAGTAAATCCGAGTTGAGATTCTGCATATAGTAGATATAGATACGGGCTTTGACTTTCACCGGCAATCTTTCGCCCGCTTCACTGTGCTCTGCAATAATCCGCGTAATCAATCGCCCCGTTTGACATTGCAAGCCTTTCAACTGGCACACGAAATGACTGGATATCTGTCTTTTACTTACCTATGGGCCGTTCTAAACGATCATAACGACATACGTGAGTTAACCTCTGTATTAGTTGACTCTGTTGCAGACTGGACGCATTCGTCAGTGATGGACATTCTTCGTCAAATTCTATTGCCGCCAGCACCCTATACGATGTATAGAAATTTGAGGTTAGGTTTAGGTTTTTTTTTTTTTTTGTTTTCTTAATTAAATCTGTTTTAATGTTAAAAACAGAATAGTCAAAGGGTTTTTGTTTTTTTGCTATGTATCATGTTATCATATATAGGAATTTTGAAAATTGTACGCAACTACAGCAGCGTTACTCCGGTTTAAGTGTAAGTTGCAACGATTTGATCTGATTAAAAATTTTGCGTCTAATCAAAGGTATAATGATCGGTCATAAGGTTATCGCGGAGAATTTCTGAAAATTGATGGCGCAAAGAGGTTTTCTTTAATTTTGTGGGCGTGTCAATAATTATGGAATTTTTGTTCATGAACATCAATAAATCGTAAAGATTATCAAAATCGATTTATAGAATTATACGAGAAATTCGCGTCGGCTCTTGCCAAGAGTACCGAGTAGTGGTGCTAGAAACACTTGATTCTCATGTTTTGATGATGGGCAAAAAAACTTGTTGTCATACGATGTCGCATAAAGTTCACGGTACGTGTGTGCTTTCATTCGTTAATGCGCAAAAAAAAAAGAGTTATGTCGACTAATATTTGATCATAAAATTAATAAAGAGATGAAAATTAATAATGACATAAAATCGCTTCTTATTCATAAGGCTCTGACGTTTTAGAACAAAAACAAAGAAAGAAAAAAAAAATCGTATGAATTCATTGCTCGTTGCTTTTTAATTCGGCGAAAGTCAAAGCATCAAAGAGACCTTAATTGGAAGAAAAGCGAACACTTTAAACAACAGCTGTTTCCTGCCATACATATACGCATATGTTCCCTCAATCCATCATTCAATAATAATTCGAAACAATTTTATCGATTACCTAACAAGTTTCGCTGTCATGTGTGAAATTTAGCAAAGCCTCTGCAAATCGCTTTGTCGGCGTTGTTCACTTGCTTTGCATATCGATTATAATCAATTATAGATATGTATGTCCATACATAACTATTTATTAAATAGTTCATCATTATCGCTGAATCTATGCAAAGCTTTTGCTTTTTTCTTTTTTCTTTGTGTTTGCTTTTCTACTTTACGCGGACAGAGTGTTTATTAATATCGAACGGAACTTGATATTCTCGCTTGAATGGATCGTTTGCATCTTACTTCTTTCCCATCTTAACTGTATTTGCAATCTGTGACTATACGATTATCGGGAATATACAAAGATGTGTGTGTATGCATGAGATCCGAGTGTTTTGAGATTTCATATATATATCGTGAACTTTCGCTTGATTGGTAACAAAAATGCATTTACCTTTAGCTTCCACTGTTGACTAATACATTTATCTAACATATTAGTTTTAAGTTTGCATTTTATTTTTATTTTTTTATTTATTTATTTATTTTTCTTCTTTTTTTTTTTTTGAGTATTTTTATATCTAAGTCCCTAAGGTATAGGTGTAGAGAACTTTATCTTATATTTTATATAATAGTGATAATAAAAAAAAAAAAAAAAAAAGAGAAAAGCAGTAAACAAACAGTAATAGCGGTGACGTATGATTAATATTCATATGCATTTTGCAACAACAATACTTATACGTCATGCAAAATAATTTATACGTACATGTGCATATGTATGTTCGAAATTTAAAATAGTTGTGCAGATGATTTTTAAAATTTATGTATATAAACATATGTGTGTATATGTATGTAACGTGCCCATGTTGTATACGTTCGCTTATTGCCAACATTTCGGGTGACAATATTCTTTGCAAATATTGAGCATAGACGCAACAAATACAAATATTTGCTCTTTTATGAACACACTTTTACACACATTTATTTATTACGTGTGTATGCGTAGCAATAACAGTATGTATGTCGACAGAAACGAACAACATTAAGATGTACATACGCAGGGAATCGCATCTTACGCTCATTCTCACATATATGTTCGCAAGTGTGTACGCGTTTGTTAATTAGATTTCAGCCTATTGGCGATACGATATTATCTCGCGTATTATTTAAATATATCTGTGAACGGGAACATGTAAATATGTAAACATTAAGTGGCTTAGCAATGACAAGAAAGACGGAAATCGAAACACATATTTAAAGTGTTTCGCTTGCTCTTTTCTAGTTGTAGTGGAAATTAATCTGAATCTGAAGCATTTACCCACGATCTAGTTCTTCATCCTTTCAACTAATTCTTTGCCAAATTTTAAACGCATTTATCAAACAATTTTATCGCTTAGGCTATCGCTATGAGAAAAGAGAACAAATATCGTTCAACGATTCAACCAAGTTCTGAATTTCTTGCTTCGATGGCTACTGTAGGTACAGTCATCAGTATACTTGATCTGATTGTTCCTTACACTAGGTAGGTAGGTAAGCAACGTTTTTTCGCAATAATATGAGACTATTCCTGACTATATATATAGAGTGGTGCCCCACCCAGAGTGCAGAGCGTTTTCGCCTTATTGGACAATATTTCAAAAGTAACGAGAGGTTGCTCACACCTCTTCGAACATGAGGCTGGTTTAAGCAATAGTTGTTAGTTCAGCTCTTTCAACTCTGCTTAACGATATGTGGTTGCAACAAAATGGGGTCCGTGAAAAATAACTCTTGCATACATTTTGGGACAGCCTTCATAACTTTTTTATTTATGGGGGAAAAAAACCTTCCTTCTTACGCATTATCCTTGAATCGAAATATTTGCTGAGCTCGCCGAGATGAACTGGAGGGAAGATCGAACGAATGGGTGTTAAAGCTGGACAACTAAACAGATATGGCGGAAACCTTTCGTTCAAGCCCTTGCTCTTATCCAGATGCATGTTCTCATTCAGACACGTATTATGAATTTTCCCAATTTCTGGAAGAATAAATTTTTCCCGGGACCCTGTATAAGAAAGTGGGGAATGTCTGTGTTCTTTTGACAAAATACTGATACCAGAGAGCAGAGAATATCGCGGCATTGAATACGAACTGACACTTCTTTCATCTTCGTCTAGGTTCTAATCTTGATCAATGCGAGAAGTGTACCTAAATTTGGGTACAAATCTTCTAAGGAAATTTCCGATTTCATTAAATATTGATCTGATTTGCAAGACTCTTCCTAAGCGAGAATTTGTAAATGCAATCGCGTGATGATACAATTTCAACGAAATTTGAATGGGAAATAACATCTTCCAAGCGAAACCTAGGCGCTGCTTAAGCTAAATTGGATTGGTTGCGATTGCGCTTTCAAATGTGACGATAAGAACGATGTCATCGTGTATCCAAAGTATTTCTCTCAAAAGCAATGAGCTTAAAAAAAAATATAGACCATCCACTCTTACCCTGTATCTCCGAAACGCGGAAGAGTGAAAGTAATAAACATTTTATCGATTACTCGATAAATCGCTCGATTTTATCGATTAATGGATTTAAGGATAAATAGTGATTATCGAAAGTAATTCCCTGCCCCGCACGCAGGGACAGGCCCATATAAATGAGGATATTTTCGCTGCCATTTTATTTGGAAACTCGTTTAGCTTATGCGTCTATGCCTTTTCGTGTCTTGTATGTAGTGAAGAAGGAGAAAGTAAAGTATAAGCAGAGGCCGCTTTGGAAAAATTGTTAAACTATTTGATAATCCTAAGGGAAGGTTCTACCCCGAACTGAGAAGAATCGCAAGTTGACGGCCTATATAAACCATACATATGGATGTTATCTACACTGATTTAAGGAAGGCCCTTGATGGAAGTAACCATACTTTTCTGAGTGATAGATCCTTTCTGGGTGCTTTGTAAAAGCGATCAATCTGATAAGGTGTCCCACAAGGGAGTCAATAATCTCCCCTTAGCTATTGAATCGGCCCATAGCCTAATGTACGCAGATGACATCAAACTGTTCTCACTGGTTAATTCGGAAACTCAATCATCTCTCCTCCAAGCTGACGTAAATAATTTGATAACGATTTGGGGGTTAAAACAAAAGAAATGTAAGAAGCTATCATTTTCGAGGCGGAAAACTTGTTCGCAACGGGACTCAGTTAAGCGAGAGAGCGTGGATTCACTTCTTGACCTTGAACTTCGATTCAATTTGCATGTTGTGCACTCCGTCAATAAAGCTGGATCAGTGCTAGACTGACTAGACTCAAACACTGGTCGAGGAAATTCGACGACCCATATGTCATGAGAAGATCATACGTTAGCGTACGTTAGTGCGCCCTACATTGGAATACGTCTCGTTGGCATGATCACCGTCGTATCGTTGCCATGTGAATTCCATTGAATCGTTGCAGAAATAGTTTTTATTGTTTGCTCTAAGAAATTTGTGTTGCGATCTAAGCGTCCCTTTGCCTTCTCATGAAAACAGGACTGTGCGACTTATATCCTTGCCGTCACTTGAGGAACGTAGGATGTAGTATTTCATGATGAAGCTGATTAATGGTGCCATTGACTTGACGTTCTTATTGAGCGCAATTAATTTTAACGTTTCCGTCCGTCCGACCAGAGACTCTCTTTTCATTGAATTTACCCAACCAATGCAGATTAAATTATGAGCCTTGCAATCCAATGAGCCAGCAGTCCAAATGAGGAGGAGGGACAGTCTTATTTCCTTATCGGATCCTCTTGCATCCATTAAGACAAGGCTTCTTAATGCCCGTGCGCTGCCGACCCGTGTATTATCTAAACTGAATAGTTGGTAGCCTATTATTCGGAATTTTGCTACGGAATTTGATGAGTAATTTGTTGTTTGTGTGTATGTTTGTGTTAATTGCCTATTGTTTTAAGACATTTTTTAGTCGAATTGTCATTAGGTGGAATCTTCGAATGTATGAATTGCGCAATTCAGCGGAATCTTCGCTGTGGCTGAATTCTCTATTTATCGAAATTAAATTAAATTAAAAATTGAAAAAAATCTTTCAGTTGTACTGCTGATATATTCCCGCTGATAGATGGTAAAGGAGACGGGAGTGCGTAGTCTTGGAGTGCATCTAACATCTGATGATTTGAAATCATCGAAAAGATTATCATACCGTGTTTTATTTTAAAGTGCAACGGTTGCGACGGCTTACAACACAACACACACACAACACAACACTTCTATCTTCGAGGCATTTTTTGATGAATTGGGCAAAAAACTTGCCCAAGCAAGCTTTGAATGATCGGTGAAGAATCAATCAATCAAGAGGTGAACTAAAAAATAAATATCGCCTGCAATGACTGCAATCATATAGACGGCTATGTAACGGCCATTCCGACATTCGCGAGAGATCGTATTAAATATAAATAAATGCTTGTACACACGTGTATACATATTCATATGCATGCATAAGTGTCTGTTTACAAGTGTTTTGATAAAAAAAAAAAAAAAGAAAAAGGGGGAAAAAAAAAATAATAATAATAATAAGAATAAGAATAAGAATCAGAATAAGAAAAAAATAAGCCGTTTATTTTATTTGTAGGAGAGAGTCGGAAAGTCGGAAAAAGAGTTTTCACGTAAGAGCACGCACACACGAAATGAATGGATGCAAATTTACTCACGTGCGAGACTGTATTGTCAGGATGAGAAGCGTTAGGAAAATTGCGTTGGATCGGTTAAGGCGCATAAAACCAAGCATTGTCACTTGTCACATTGGTGAACGATCGAGATTGGCGATCAATTGTTTTTCTTCGTTTTCGTTTTTGTTTTTTTCTATATATCAACTATTCACTGGCTATTTCCGCGTTGTAGATACGAATACATATATACGAACTATTATTATGTTTATTATTTCAATTTCGGTTAAATTGTTATTAATTTTTACGGAATCTCTTATCTTTTTGCTTTCTTTTTTTTTTCTTTCTTTTTTTTTTTTTTGTCCGTCACTCTCCAATTGTTATGCGGCTATTGTTGGCATCCGAAATACTTACTTTAAACTAAAAGTACTTCTGGTGTATTCTTTCAATTTTATTGTTTCAAGATACTGGAAAGAAGTATGTGCGTATGTAAGTAAGTTCGTAAGTGTATAAATAATTTTTAATAAAGTCTTGATACATACATGCATACATAAATACGAATCCATACGTATTTTAACTAAGTTCTTCGCTATAAATGTAGTGGCTGGCGGTATTTACACTGACTCTGGTGTTATTTTTATTGTCATAATTCGTTATGACTCGTATAGAGCGCACTGCCACGCTCAGAAAACCCTGTTCGCCCGTTCGCAAACCTTAGGCTTACTCGACTTTGTTAACAGCAGCAGCAGCAGCAATAATAATAATAGACAGATAGATGCATACTCTCGCGCAATTCCTAAGATGATGTTTTATGGGCGAACGATAAAACTGATTATACAATCATAGCTGTTGTTATTTGTATTATACTTAAAATATCATCTCGCCAGATATTCTTCTTTTCACCTATTAAATGTATGTATGTATGTATGTATGTGTGTATGCACACATAACGATCGACTTTGCTGCCTTTTTGCCTCAATTTTTGGATCAAATTTCTCACTTCTTTCCTATTTTCTCCTTCATCAATACAATCTTTTTTTTTAACTTCTGCGTCCCCCCTGAATGCATGCAAAGCATGCAAAGCTTATCATTGTTAATCTTTTTAATTATTATTAAATTATAATTACGAGAAAGGATTAGCATGCTGGAATCACATAATAAGCGTGTTGCGTAGAGAGATGATCCCGCAATGATTCCATTCTCTCTTACTGTCTTCCTGTTTTAATACGGGCTGAAGACGAGGAAGCTCGTCTGGAAATATTGTCTACGCGAGGTATCTGCCTTGGCTTGGGTACATCTGCTGCAGAAATACTCTACATAAGAACACCAATGCGTAGATAATCGCAAAACAACCGTGTTAGATAATCGTGAAAAGAAACGTTGAAGCAAATGCAAGCTCAAGCTTTGGAAAGAATATCGTACCATATTAACCATGTCGCTCTTTCTCTTTTTCGTCCTCACGACAGCATCTTGTGTCACTCATTTTTCCTTTAGTAGAACACTATGTAGCAACGAAATAGACAATAAACGCTGCATGATGAAGGAGTTCACTAAATTATCCGATCTATGGCTATGATCTCAGGCTAAGACGAAAACGACAACACGACGTGTTGGACAACACGTGTGTTCGAAGTGTCGAGAGACGCAGCCAAGGGCCAAGGTTTTCTAGGGTAATGCAAGAAATATTTCACTGTAGTCGATATTCGTACTATTTCCGCCCCCTATATGCGGTTAATATTAGCACTTGTGTGGGCGGGAGTATCGAAACTTTTCTGGGAGGCCTTCAACTGCATAAAGCGAAAAGCGAAAAGTGCACATGCCACACCATTGACCATCGGCATAATGTGGGCTGTGTTGGGTTTATGTGCACGCACAGCCACGGCTAGTGTTCTTCAGAGATAAAATAGATTTATCCACCAATTAAGTCCTTTAACAGGACTACGCGCCTTTCTCAGTTTTCCCACTCATTCATCCTGGAGTTACTTGCATACCGCATAGCACACTACCGTGACTCGTCGTTTTCTAACCGTACTGCACAAGTTTGGAAACAGCAGTGGTCTCTACCACCGTGTCTGATGTCTCCATTTTCAAGTCGAACGTTCACGTCCACTCCTCATTCCTATAGCCCTTCCTGATCAGCACCGTGCCCGCAATTAAAGAGGACATCCCTTGAGGGGCGCGTGTTAGGAAAAATAAAAAAAAAAATCTAAATTGCAAAACTTCGTATTTTATTAACGCATCAATTCGCCAATCGGATTGCACCGAAGATTATTGCACCAAAGTTTGAAAAGCACTAATAAATATCACATAAATTGTAGATTCACATCTACCCTTGGATCCAATTTGTTGACAGCAATGTTTTGAATGAGTCCCCGAAAAATGTGATGCTTGATATGTGAAGGGGTCCATAACAGGCAATTGATTGAAGCGTTCCCGTTAATTACGAATTAATCTAATGGGTCATACAAGAAGTCTTTGTGGTTTTTTCCCGCTGTTTCGAGCTTCTTTTTGTAGCCAAATGATTTCAAACTGCCATGTGGTTGATGTTTAATGCCTCTCCTTACATGCCCATCTTGTCCGACCAATTGTAAAATTTGATCGACTTCTTCGGCCAGAGCGAGGTGTATCTTGAGACACCTTTTCCACATCTATTAGTGAAACATTTAGACAACACTAATAAGCCCTTTATTCTTTAACGACGACGGTCATCATCATGGTAGACCTTTTGCAAATTGCTTTCAGAATTGAAGTCTGTGTGCTACAAAGCATAACTCTTCCAAAAGGACGTGGGCCCGTAATTTGAAATTTTGCATTAAATGCACAAGTATGGACGATGACGTGCCGTCGTTCATTCACTGTCGTAGATTTATTGAGCATCCACAATCAACTCTAGGCGATAATTGTTGTTGACCAATATCGCGTCCTAATGATTCTGACAAGTAATTTGGGCAAGACAACGCGACATGGCATTGTCAGGAGTGTCGAATCATTTTGCAAGCTATGGCTGGCTATTCCCAGACCATAACAACAACGCGAGGATTAAATTTTCAGCGTCGAGGTTTCGCGACGTATTATAAAGCATTGAATTACGATGAGCTTCCACACGATACTGAAAAAATGGGTCTATTTCGTGGGCAGGATGAAAGAAGTAATGCGTAACGATAGACGGACAGTACTTTTTAATCATTGCTCAAGCTCAAGAATTCATTTACTGGAAAGAGACGTCAACTTCTTTTGCTCTATCGAGCACTTGTCATGCATTCTTATGTCCCTGTGTCCGCATGTAGTAAGTAAGTGTAAATATTTTGTCATTAATTTTGTAAACATAATATGCAGTAGATATGTCTCGCAGCGACTTGCCCATAATAACAGTAATAATAATAATAATAATAGTACGAATGTTCTTCGGTCTATTTATACGTTTTATTTATAATAATTTTTAAAACGTAATCTAATTTAATAAATAAATTCTTTTGTAAATCACCGCAAAAGCACGCACAAACATACACATATACATTTAATAAATAACAGATTATCGAATCATTTGAACAAACGGATCCCCTATGCACACAAATATCTGCTTATATAAACAGATCTTCCCATATATAAGGCAAGTCTCGCAAGTATATAAAACTTCATATGCATATATATGTACGAGAATAGATTTATTTGTATACTTCTGTCTTTTTATAGAATTATTTAAGCTAATTGTGTACACGGCAAACAATGCCAGATAATTACGTGCATTCAGTACATTAACTAAGTCAAGCGGTACTTTGAAGTTGTATTCATTAACACAGAAGAACGTGCGTATATATGGTAAATATTTAATCCTGTGAAAGTAGAAGGTCAGCGAGATTTTATACAGCTTTCTCTTTCCCCCTCTTTCTTTCTCCTACAATGGATGGCAAGGTTAACAATGTTAGTTACGGAATTTTTGATCGGCGGAACGTTAAAAATTTTTCACTCTCATTACACGAACAGTACACGAACGCGCATAAGTGTATTCTTCTGTAGGCCCTTTATTTCTCTGAAGCTCGCAAATGGATCATCAACTATTAGATATTCATTCGTATGCCCACGGTATCGCATAAGCAGAAGCATCCGCATCCACATCCGCGCTTTCGTCTTTCTCGTGTTTTCAAGTTCAACTTTTATTTTAACTTTATTCTTATATCACATCTCGTTGCGGCTTTGAAGTTGGCGAACATTTTTAGAAGTTCTTGTCCGCCTATTAATGTTGAGAAAGCGGCAACTCTATCGATACTATACAATATAAAACGAGGAAGTATTCGTCTTTCAAAAGCAACGAAAGTTGGGTTTTTTCGTGTCCGTCGTCATTCTTTTCCACGTATGGATGGCCCGACAGTATCTGCACAAAAATGGACAAAATCGCTCAAATTTTTTTTTTTATGGTTATTAAAGATTGGACGACGGCTGAATATAATAGAAGTTCACGGGGTTCTTTTTCCTATTTCGATGATATTAAAATAAAAAAATTGGCCAAACAAATTCAAATTCTACTAACATATGGTCCGTGGGCCGTAGAAATGTTTGTTGTATGCTCGCGGATTACCGTGGCATCCATCCACTGGGCGAAAATTCATGATCTACGCGTTGTGCTTGTCGCGTTGTGTAAGTCGATTTTGTTGGGTCTCGTGTGTGTGCCTCTGAAACCTCTTCCATTCTTCCCTACGACCAATTTCCGCATTCTTGGTTAGACTGTTAGTTATAGAGATATGGAATCATTTAATGTGAAAGAATTACTCAATGCATCCCCCCAATGTCTGTTGGAACAACGTGCATGATTTGGCGGATATTAACAATAAATGTTCGCTTACAAATTTAATTTGTCAGGATTATATAATGATCACGTCCCAATCAAAACTTGTGTGGTTAACCCGTTCACTCTGCCATGGTTTACTGATCAAGTTAAAAGGGCGATCAGATTTGGGAATGGTGTATACAAAACATGGAAGCGGTGCTCTAGTGCTGCCAATTCGGGGATCTATCGCAAGCACAAAAATAGGGGACATATGATCACCAGGCAGGTGAAGCGTCTTTATTTTATCAGGAGATTGGACACCATTCTCCCGACTAAAGTATTCTGGGAAAATCTGCAGGTAATAGGAACTAGACCCTGTTTGTGGTATTATTCCTCACACATCAAATAATTATTTCCGAGAGATTAACTGCGTGGCTAGTAAATGCTCTCTTCCAGAGATACAGGACTCTCTACACGCAGAATGGGACGGACGAAAATTGAAAGGTTGTTTACAGTACAGTATTAAATTTTTAAGACTTGCCCTTCCAGCTATGATCTTTCCGATGACTCACGTATTGAACCACATTATCACATTCTGTACTTTTCCAGACTGTGGGAAGATGACGATCATAACACCTATTGCGAAACAGTTCGCATCCCTTTCATCAAGTGTTTATCTTCCCATCAGTTTTCTTGCTGTTCTGTCCAAAATTTTGAACCATCAGTAACAGTAACAGAGCACTTGTGTTCCACGAATTCACTTTTCGAAGTCCCGTAAGGCTTTAAACCAGATCATAGCCCTAATATCGCCACGCTCAAAGTGTTTGAGGATATTCGTGCCGAATATGAAAAGGGGAACTTAAATAGTTCCTCTGGCTATGAAAGAATTTCTCCAAGGCCTTTGGCACCGTGAATCATCATTTATTGTCTTTATTTTGGTTTCGGTCCGACAGCGGTCAAGCTTGTTAGGCATTATTTAGATGATCGGTGTCTGTGTGTGAAAGTCGGCTGCTCTTTCTTTGGGATTGGAAGTGCTAGCTCTGGTATACTTCAAGGCTCTATTCTGAGATCCATTCTGTTCAGTATCTTCATTAATAGATTCAGTTACTCGTTGTCGAAATTCATTCAATATTCATTTATACGCTGGTCCAATGAATTAACAACGATTTGTGTCGTATCTTAGATGCCGTTAGGTGCCATTGTCCATAATTTAAAGTTCAACTCAGATAAACGGAAAGCTATTGTGATGTCATCCGCTGTATGCGATTCTGCCTCTCTACCTAACATTACAATGGATGATGCAGTGATTGATATTGTCAAGCAGGCTGTCAATCTTGGCTTTATAAGTAACTCATGTTTCAAGGCCGACGATCCTAATAATCTTACGAGCGTTCGTATATGCAACATGCTAAGGAAAGTATGTTTATTTCCCTCGAAAGTTCCAACTTAAGCTAAGTTTGAAGAATGGTTAAATGATTGAGCCACAGTATAAGGCAGCCGTGAATGTGCCTCAAGCGGTAAGCTACAGTTGGCTGCCGTTAAGTGTGCCAGCGCAAATACGACAGAATATCGTGATTTTCGTCAAAGATTTCAGATTCTGATCTTTCATCGTTTCTTAATGCGATTTTCATTCACAAGCCCATTTCCACTTGTACGCCAAGATATATATTCGAGAAGATCCGGTTCGCCAGATCCAGATTTGCGATAAATTTAATTCTGCCAGACGATAAGCATTTAGGATCATCAAGACTGGTTTCTAATAAATGTTAAAAGTTATGGAACTCGCTACCACTTAATATCAAGGCTATTTTTAGTGGTTGTGTATGCGTTTAGAGCAGCAATTAGGAAATTTTATAATTCCTATGCATAATTAATAATTATGTATACTTGTTTAAGCTACTCTCTGGAATTTTCTTAAATTAATTGTGCCCGAGAGAGACCATCTAGTCTTACTTGCACGACAAATCTATTTTAATCTTAATTAATAAACGATTCAATTGTGATTATTTTGTGATTAATTATTGATTAATAAAAAAACTTAATACTTAAACTTAATAGTGGAAGCAAGCATACGCGATTCGGTGACGTTAGTTGTATGATTAAAAATTTTTTAGTTTCAAAAATTTTCTTAGTTTAAAAAATAAGCTTCTTTTGAGTAAAATCGCTACTAAAATAAAAAAAAGAGATAAAATAATTAAAAAAAAATTAATTATTTAAACTAAGGTTGATTTAGGGATTTAGCTTTCTGCACTTCGATTTTCCTGAACTCAATCAAAGCCTTTTGCATACAAAGAAAAAGTTTCTCTTTCTCTCTCTATCGATTTGCAATCCAGTAGTCTTCAAACTTTTATGTATAGAGGCGCATTTACGATATTACGATATTACATAAGTTGACTTAATTAAGTAGCTTAATAATACTGCTAGCTCTTGTTTCTTTCTAATACGATCGAAAATGATGTAACATTGCTTAATAAACTGTACCGCTACGTTCACTTTTTATACTCTACACCACTTGTTGTACAGGGTATATTAAGTTGTTGGCGTCGTATGTAATACGCAGAAGGGTTTAATATATGCCCATCTCTTATTATACCGGACGATTCAGACTCTTAATCTGAATTGATCTAAGCTTGTCTGTCCGTCTGATGACTGTCCATGTAAATTTATGTTCAAACTGCAGATCGCAATTTTTGAGATATTTCAAAGAAATTTGATACGATGACGTGTTTTGGCCCAAGGACGAACACTATTGAAAACGGTTCAATTCGGTTCAATTTTTTGACCACTTCCTCCATACAACGCTCTATTTTGAAAAGTTGTTATATGGCATAAAATTTCATTTTTCAAAATTTCTCGACAAAGGTGACTAAGTAATAAATGGTACTTCGGCATTCTAAATTAGTACGAAAACTTTCGATCGGCCGGTGCAATTTTTGAACCCTTCCTCTTATAGCGAAAACTGAAGTTCCTGCGAAAAAAAGGTGTAATTTTCAATGCTTCATTATGAAAATTATATCATAAAAAAATTAACCGTACCAATTTTGGACCATCTCGGCCTATATTTTGGATCCTAATAAGGATTTTCACGAAAATCTTTAGATCTTTAGATAGTGCAGAAAAGTTTACGTTTTAATATATGGTGATGAAAATTGACCATCTACGCCTATTTTTGGATCCTGCCCTATGTAAGAATTAAACTTGTACTACATTAGGTTGCGTTTTGGGCCCGTCTCCCCATAAATACGCACATGAAAAGTGTGCCTTTATATAGAAAGAAGATATAAATTTTGTGTTGTATAATAAAAATAAGAATTGTGTTAGACAAGGTGCGGCAAAGTGTTTAATGATCGATCTTACCCGACTATAATATTCTTACTTTCTTACTTATTTGTTCCTGCAATTTCTAATGGGTTTTGCGTAATTTCTAAGGTGATATCCTAACACAATTACGTTACAATTTACGTTACAAGTGAGAAAATCAGGTTTTTTCCAACCAAAAACCTGAGAAGAATTTCATTCAAAAACCAATCAGAAACGATTCCATAAGACTAGCTTTATATGTCGATGAATTTCGTCTGTTTACCGTTCTGCTTGATTCCACAATTTCCTCCTTCGGAATGCTTAATTAACAACACTTTTATTTTCTTTAATTTCGTGACTCCAAGCAACTACCGCACCCTCAGCAAACAACGTATCGGCTCGTAACGTTTAATTTTTTCTTCTTTTTAAAATTTTTCATATAAAAGTTACACTTCCTCTCAAATGCTATTTTTTCTTTTACACCGGATAAATAACGAAAACTTAACCGCTTCGTCATTGCGCTTGTAAAAATCTTCTGCTGAGCTTGTCAATCACATGCAAAAATTTATGAAATTTTCACTTGCTTGTACGCGTAGTGTGTAAGGTGTTCAAATGGTTACTTATTGCTTATTGCTGTAGCAGGAAGTTAACACATTTCGATACGTTACGAGTCAATATGTTGTTCGTCGGATGATCGTTTAGTAACAAGCTGTGTTAAACAGCAACAGTCAACACTGTTGCTTATATTCAAATAAAAACAAATGTAATCGCCGTCAAATATTCAATTTTCTTTTATTTATAGAAAGCTAAAGCAAAGCTTTGGTGGGGCTATAATTTTTGACGACGAATTAAACAAATATCTGTACTATATTTTACGAGAGCGAATGAGTTATATTTTGTAAAGAGTTGAATAAGTGCTTACGCATATGCGTTTGAAAATTTTAAATCGCATTTTACTTTCGCAGAGTACGCAATCGCGGCGCATCGGAACGAGTTGTTAAACGGAAGATCGTTTAAGATAACACATAAGCGGAATATTGGGAAGCAACAAAATGCATTCGAGCAAAGTTTTGTGTTTCCATATAAACAAATTGCCATTGGTGTGCTATGTGTGGCAGAGACGGATCATAAGTGCTCCACATTCCATTTGCAATGATGTAATATTAGTGAAAAGTGAAAGTTTTAATCACTATCGGCAACAGCGACAACAGCGACAACAGCAACGTATTGCCAGCACTTCAGCGCAACACACGAGCAATAACAATAATGCTAAATCAACGCCGCCTAAACATGATTGGAATCGAGCAGTTAGTGAAGCGGAACGCATTGTAGGCTATCCTACTTCGTTTTTGAGCTTACGCTGGCTGCTTAGCGATGAGATAGCGAATGTGGCTTTGCATTTGCGCAAATTGGTCGGCAGCACCCACCCGCTCTTGAAGACAGCCAAGTAATTTGATTTTGGCACTCATCAACATTCATGATACGTGAGTGTGAGCTCACATGAACAAACATTTATATTTATAGGCATTTGCTGTATAACGGCAAGAATACGATGCAAGCGTGGGGCCTGATCGTTTTGCTCGTATCTAAAGCAGCTGGACACTCACCAAGTATCTCAGACATGGAACAAGATAAAAGCGCTGGCGTTTTGCATACCCAACGTGGCTTAGCCGAAATCACGGAAATGATCCGTATATCCCACTTGGTGCACAATGTATATGACATTGCTTACGTATTCATAAATTATCACTAAAAACATAATTTTTTTTTTTACCCTTGACAGAGTTTAGTTAATTTGCAAAGAAAGACAAATTCCAGTATTCCAGAAGACTCACCTACCTTTGAGGACATGACATTCGGCAATAAAATTGGTCTATTAACAGGAGATTATTTGCTAGGTCACGCCAGTTATGAATTGGCCAATTTACGTAATCAAGAAGTGGTTGAACTAATCGCATCGGCTATACGAGATTTCTCCGAATCTGAATTCATCGGTGAACGCGATCAACAGAACAATCCTTTACCTTCGAAACCCGAATCCAACGACATTTCAGCAAGAAATATCGGTGCAAACAATATCGATTTCGATGAAAGTGATTGCGCTAGACCACTAAACATTAGCGAAGTGATGGGTATTCCTGAAAAGGAATGGGAATGCCGTAACATATTGAACGCGGGAAGTTTGCTCGGAAAATCTTGCAAAGCTACCTTAAAACTGGCTGGTCAAAGTGAAGAAATGCAACGCCAAGCATATCTCTTTGGCAAGCATCTTTCTTTAGCTTGGCAGGCTTGTCTCGATGCTGAACCTTTTCAGTCCACTACCTTACCCATCGGTAGGTTTAAAAAATATCCATTTTGTAATTATTCTATTATTACTTTTAAATAACACCTGAACTTTCTCTTCAGATTGCACTTTTAGTTTGGTAAGTGCCCCGGTACTTTTTCACCTCGAATATGATCCGAGTTTATACGACGAAATCGCAAAAGGGAAGATATCAATTAAAAATGTCGATTACATCAAAATACACAAAGCCATACTGCAAGGGCCCGGGTTGGAAAAAACTAAACAGCTACAACGTAAACACACTACTGCAGCTATGCGAGTGTTAGAGAATTTTCCACCCACTGATGCCCGTACAGCTCTTGAAAATATTATATTAGCCATGCAAGATCTGTAAACATATGTTTGACTTATAAGCACATTAAAAATTAATAAATAGGTGGTGGCTACTTGAGTACGGGGACGCGATTTAATGAAAACACATATTTTTTATATACTCAACAAAATTGTGAATTTTTAATCTTAACCGTTGTTGGTTATCTCTAACAAAATCAAATGTTTACAACGCTCATATTGGAAATATTGTGGAAAGTCCGTGTGGATATAGTCAAAACGCCATCTCTTGTGCATTGATTTTTTAAGGAAGTACTCAAACATTGGAGCAACAGCTTCCAGTTCGGAAACTGTGAATACGTAGCGCTTTTCTAAAGCAATATAAATATTTTTTTTGTGCCTTGTAACAATTTCTCTGGCGAATATGTTGTCCAATACTTGAATGAAGGCATCGGTTAGATCGTCATCGTATATCACATCAGCAGCTACCACCACATCACTTTCATCGATAGCCTTTATCAGCTCTTGCGAATATTGCGCAAATGGCATTTTAAAATCGCACTCTAATACATTTATTTGGCCGCGCATCCGTAATAGTTTTTGATTGCGACAGATATTTGCTTGTATCAAACGTAATATACCTCCCATGTCCACATCTGTGCAAAACACTTTGGGCACATAAATAGCAGCAGCTATGCTAGTTAAGCCCACACCTGCACCCAATTCTAAAATTTGTTTATTTACGAATTCGTGACGTTTATGAAAACAAAAATCAGCTAATAACAAGGCGCCGCGCCATACCTGTAGCCCTACCAACCGTAACTCCGTGGCCTCGGAATGCTCTATTTCGATTATGCCCAGGTCAAAGTTTTGGCGATTTCTTCTCTTTACCACAATATCACCGTCTTTGTCCAACAATGGACATGTACTTGCCGGGATCGTCTCATCGCTGGGATACCTGAATTGAAATTTCGAAACCACTTTACCATTTATGCTTTTAATGGGTTGAAAATTAGTTTCTTTATATATTTCGGAGGTAACAGTATTCATAATAAACAACGGCGTATCCGTGCGCCCTCTATTATAATTTCGCCTGTTTTATATAAGTTCCGTTGTACAGCAAACTATTGACATGAAAGTCGCTAACCATCTATATTGTTTAGATTGTTATTTATATTTATAAATAGAACTGCTATTGTCCTTACCTTGAATTGCAAAACGTTTAGATGTGAATGTTTATGCATTTGCTGATATTTCCCGATTCTGTGATAATAAGTTCTTCTTCTGTTTCATTCAATGTAAGTTTTTGCTTGGAGAATAGCAGGCTGTGGTGTGCGAGCATACGGAAGAAAAAGATAGAATGAAAATTCTTTTTACATGGTTCCTTTTGCCCCTTTTCCGCAACAACATTGAAATTCCAACCTCGCGATGATGCTCAAAATATTTTTACTTGCTTCGTAAAATAAACAACCATCGCATAATTCTGTCATACTTTTTCTCAAAACGATAGTTTTTATAAAAAACGCTAAAATTGCCGCTACAGTGATTGAAAAAAAAAACCGCAATATATTTACGAGTTTGCTCATAATTCAAGGGGGTAATCATGTGAGTAGACGATTATCGCCCGGTTTCTTTTAGGAGACAATTGATTCTCGCCAAAAGGCCAATCAGGTGCCATTGTCGCCAGCTACTACCAATACTTTCCAATATTTTCCCCACAAAATTTCCATTTCCGTGCATTAATAACTGAGAGATGCGTAAAAAGTGAGAGTCAAATTGACGTTTATTGCTTTTGTATAAACAAACTGCGTATGATAAACAAGAAGAAGCATGCAAAATAAAATAAATGGAAAAGTAACAACACTATAGAGTCTGCTGAGCATCTAATTTTTGAACGCAGAAAGGTCAACATCCTTAGGCAATCTTTCGTCTTCATTAACTTATATGAAATTTTGCGTGCTAGTAATTATACACAACTCAAACAAGTGACTGCCTTTTGTCAAATCTGTTGATTTTTCTATTTCTGCTACTATCTTAATAAACAAAAATACAGCCTAAACTTATAACCCTTTTTCCCGGGAAATCTATCCGGAATTCGACAGTAACATACCAACTACCTGTACTTCTTCGCCGCTGTACATAGGAAATCTTATCTACTAGATATCTGATCGTCCGGTTTCTTGCGCAAATTCATCCAACTGATGCAATCTTGCAATCTCGTAACCAATGCAACAATTCATCAGAAAAATTCCTTCATCTCGCGTTACTGATGTACAAGTCTCCCGACCTAACCTCTTTCTTCTTTTATGCCCATATATGACCAAATGAAAGGATCCATTTCAGTATTTCTTTAATTTTTACCCAATTTTTTGTGCGAGTTATAAATTTAAAAATTATTTATGTTTTTAAGATTGTTATGTTTTATAAATTTAACGCCAGCAATTCTCTAACTTGTTCACCTAACTACTGAAATTGTGGTGCCTCAATATGAACATCAACAGAATTACATTTACAGGTCGCCTGAAATACTGAAGAATTCAAATGACTTCTTCCCACTTTTTAGTGGACGCACATGTGGTGCAGCGTCACACAAATGTTTGCGATTCTTTCCAGCCTCTTTGGTCTATACATCTATCTATCGATTTCTATAAGGGAAACATTTTTTTCGCTTTATTAAACTTGCACGTTATTAAAGTGTATGTAGAGAAGCGCTATGCGTGAGGCGTAAGCCAAGCTCAAGGCCTCACGCAATCTTTACGCTTATAAAGGTTCGGAATTGCTGGTGTGTTATATGGATTGTTATTGTCTGTTTTTTAGAAAACAGCTGATATGGAGTTTCGCTAATCGATGTACGTTGAAAAACTATAGTTGGCATCATTGCTTGTTAGGGTACGATTAATGAAGAACGAACTTTAATTTCGAGCCGAATTGATGGTGATGTATCATACATTTATGTGGTGATATTTTGTATCAGGTGAAATTATATAACAGCACTTCCAAGTAATAGATTATGGACGAATTAAGTAGTATTTTGGCGAAAACTAAGGATGAGTTTATTCAGAGAGAGCAAGATGAGGTAACTGCATTTATTGGCGTAATGCGAAAAGTTATATGCTTTCCTTGTTCTCTTATAGATTCTCTTGCAGCCATTTACATACATTCAACAGATTCCCGGGAAACAGATTCGCTCGCAGTTAGCATTGGCATTTAACCACTGGCTAAATATACCTGTTGAAAAACTACATCAAATTGTAGAAATCGTACAAATGCTACACAATTCTAGCTTACTGTAAGTAAATCTTTTGTTACGGTGCACGGTACGGAGAATATATAAACTAAATATAAGTTCTAATCAAGACAAAATCGCGAATTGATTGTAAAAGATCGACGTAGAGAACTGGAAAGCGCAATATGCATTTTCCATAGGTCATATCTGACGGTGGCAGTCGCGTTCTAATTTGGTATAAGGTTTCAGTATATTTTCTTTTTGATATCTCAGAAAGCGTTTCCACTTCACATGCTTGATGTGAATTCTGAAAAAGTAATTTATTGCTTGCAATAGTCAAGATAGAATTATGAAAGAAAATTTTTTATTTATATGCAATGTTATTGACCTCAATTAATTATATATTATTTTCTATTGATCCTAGAATTGACGATATTGAAGATAAGTCGATATTACGTCGAGGTGTACCGGTCGCTCATTCCATATATGGAGTAGCAAGCACTATAAATGCGGCCAATTATGTCTTATTCCTTGCACTAGAGAAAGTTCAGCAACTTAATCATCCCGAGGTGATCTACTACATATAATATTCATTTTCTCTTTTCTAACCAGCTTCTGACGCGTTTCGTATATTTCAGGCTACAAAAGTGTACACTGAGCAATTGCTTGAACTACATAGAGGACAAGGCATGGAGATATATTGGCGCGACAGTTTCACTTGTCCGTCCGAAAGTGATTACAAATTAATGACTATACGTAAAACGGGAGGTCTTTTCATGTTAGCCATCAGGCTTATGCAATTATTTAGCGAAAATCAAGAGGATTTTTCAAAATTGGCAGCTATCCTTGGATTGTACTTTCAAATACGTGATGATTATTGCAACTTGGGTCAAAAAGAAGTAATATTAAATTAATCTATCAACAGCATTTTTGCAAATGGCGATTTTATGTTTTACCCTCTCTTAGTACACAGAAAATAAAAGTTTCGCTGAGGATCTTACCGAAGGCAAATTCGGATTTCCCATCATACATGCGGTCCGAACGCAAAAACAAGATAACCAAGTATTACGTAAGTCGATATGTAACAATATTTACAAAAATATTTAATTCAATTATAAATTAACATATGTAGATATTTTGCGTCAAAGAACTCAGAATGTTGAAGTTAAGAAGTATTGCATTAGCTTATTGGAAAAATTGGGTAGTTTTCAGTATACACGAAATGTGTTAGAATCGCTGGATCGTGAAGCCAGAGCTGAGGTGTGTTTCACTTTAATTTTCTCATTCTCATTAATTCTGATATGGTATTGTTCGTTTATGTTGCGTAGGTAACCCGATTAGGGGGCAACCAATATATGGATATTTTATTGGATAAAATGCTGTTATGGAAAACGGCTAATGATAATGTTGATTATATTGCCTGTCAAGGCGATACGGCTTTACCTGTTCACAATGGTTCAACGTGCAATTAACAACCAAAGAGGCAAAGGAAGGATCTTTAAAGTGAAGTGATATCCCCTTCTTTTGCTGCAAAATCTCCGTAACATTTCGATTTATAAATTGTATATGAATATATATATATATATATATATGTTTCTGTACACTTAATACTCTTCTATTCCTCTTTTAAAACATACGAAATACCACTCGATGATATATTTTGGCTGTTGAATGTTTATATATATACACAATATTCTTTTATAAGATGCACAATATATAATTTTATTCATTTATTAATACAATTACTACACAAAATGCTAAGTCAAAAAGTGTTGAACAAATTTAACAATGTTTCAACGAGTTAAACTACAATATTAACAATGATAATATAATAAACGACATTTATCAAAACTTTGTATATACGTTATGTAGATGCCGCTGATAATTTACGACCGGACAAAGAAAGTAGTGACTGTTAAAAATATGAACTACAATCGCCAGGCACTCATAAAAAGGTAGGGAAATCAAAATATTTAAATCCTATCATAATTGTTCGTAAATATCACGTTTATCAAGTTCTTAAACTTATATTAGTTCCAAGTTGACCCGCAGACAAATTAACATATTTTTAAAGCAACTTTTGCTTATAGCCAAAGATAGAGATTTCGATGATATCAAGAGACAAATGCATCTAAATGCATTTCGGTATTCGAGTGAAGACACGTATATAATTTATATTTAAGTACT
The DNA here is from genome assembly GCA_000688735.1 of Glossina austeni. Classification (NCBI taxonomy): domain Eukaryota; kingdom Metazoa; phylum Arthropoda; class Insecta; order Diptera; family Glossinidae; genus Glossina; species Glossina austeni. Next base: position 338,978 of record KK502412.1, on the reverse strand, counting down.
TGTCACCTCAAATACGTATACGGATCTCTGTTTCGCACATATTTACGTGAGTAGTAAATGCTTGACAAGTGCACCATACGCTCTGTGTTAGTTATAATAAAAGCAGTTAAGGAGCAAGTTAACCTTTAGATGAAAGGGTAGCAATTCTGTAAGACTATGGCAATGATAATAAGGGGCCATTATACGTACATATATTTAAATATTTTTGAGCTTTATAAACGCAATTACAGATCTATTATACCTTAGCATTTACTAGTTGATGGTTATATATAAAAAAAAAAAAAAAAAAAAAAAAAAAAAAAAAAAAAAAAAAAAAAAAGAAAAGAAGGATCTATCTAAGCGATATTTCGAAACTACATTCATATTCCATTGACAAATGAATGGGTATAAAAACTTTTGTCTTCGATGAACATAGTTTTGTTTTTTTTTTTTTTTTTTTTTTTTTTTTTTTTTTTTTTTGTTTTTTTTGTTAAAGTTATCACAAGATTTAGTTAGATGTATTTGTGGATCTTTTTGCACTTGGTGAACTTAATTAATAATAGTAACACTAATTCGCACAATGCTATGGATAGGAAAAAAAGGAATTTTTTTTCACATTTTTGATAAAAAGATATGGTAGGCAGTAGCATGATCTGTTTGTAAATTTGTACAAAAATTTTTAAGTAAGCAAAAAAGCTTTCGTCGAATTGTCGGAAAATTTTAAAGTGTTTCCTTTTGAGCGTCTTATCACGTCTAAATTGTTGAAATCACTCGAGGACATTCCGCTTCTCCGTTCTAAATCATACGACAAACGGATGCGAGCACAAACGAGGTGCGCTGTGACTATTTTTGCTTTAAACGCAAAAACTAAATGGCTTAGTAAAGTAATTTTTTGAGAGTACAATTTCAGAATATATATATATATATATATATATAATCGACAATTGCTTTTTTGATTACCTGATATGTACGACGGAGAGAATTCAGGAAACTTTTTCGCTTTAACATTTTTCTATAAACTAACTAATCACGATATTCGAAAAATTAAGTAAAATATTAAGTAGATTCACTTTCAAGAATGGTCTTTAGCAAGGCGTTCGCTTCCAAGTCATACGTTCCAGTCAGTCATCATTTTGCGGAAATCATTTAGGGAGCCGTAAGTGTCAGAGTCTTCGTTTCCATTTTGAAGGGAAACTGTACTATTTGTGTTCGGACGTGGCAACGTCAGCGGGATCGGCAACAGTTCTGGCATTACGGAATGGTGTGTTATAAGGGCACGCAGTGAAGAAAACTCTTTTGTGAAGCCCTATAAGTATTTAAAAGTTACCATTAGCATATACATATATGTTTATATATTTTGTTGCAAAGCATAGTATGAAAAATTATTACCTTTATTTTATAGCCCCTTTGGGATCTTAAAATTAAATAATGGGCAACCTTAGGAGCTGGTGGAGGTACACGCAGAGACAAAGCAAAACAGCCAGGCTTGGTTGTACTCTCGCGTACCAGAAAAGCTCCGGGATTTTGTCTGGATAATACTTCTAATGATATTTCTCTAGGAATGCCGGCTTGAAACCAAGGAGCTCCTTTCAACTCGTTCTGTTCTGTCCGGCTTAAGCCTTCGAAACACATCGAGCCGGCAGATGGAAAGAGCTTCGGGCTTGAGTTGGCTGCAATAAAAAATTACATTACATTACATACAAATATTATTTCAAGTTTGATGACAGTTTTCTTACCACTGCAGGTTTCTCTGAAGTACTTTTTTTTATAACTAAATTCGTTACGATCGGTAAATTGTTGGGCGGTGTCAAGCACTGACAAAGATTGTCCGTAAGAATCCGCATAACGGCTAGGTAATAATTTCTCTGGCTCACAAATCGCCTCGTTTACGTAACCATCTGATATTGTTTGAGACGATCCTGAATTTATGGATGACGATGTTGTGTTTACCAATGGACGGCTTTCTTCTGTAGCACGCAACAGTCCCATACCCATAGTTAGCCGTTTCACCTACAAATGTTATCAGTTAATGAATGCAATAGCGGTGCAATCTATTTTCATCGGGACTTCATCATTTAACATTAAATGAAAGAATATTTTAAGTTTTTATCGGCATTGGGAATAAAATTAAGCGCTAACTATTTTGATTTCAAAAGAAAGTTTGTGCGGTTTTTTTTTTTCTACACTTTTTATAACAGGCCTTAATGGCTTCGAGGTTACATAAGTTTTATTAAATAAATAAATAAATATATACATCATCATGTGTTTATTCTGGCCCTACCCATTGCTGGAAGCTAGCGGTATACTCATTTTGTTTTTTTTTTTTTTTTCATAATGCTCGTAACATCCAAAAGGAAGCTTCAGAGATCCTATCGAGTATATATATTCGTAAGTAATGTGAAATTCTGAATTGATTACGCCCTGTCTGTCCGTCTGTGTGATGTTTAATATTGGCACTCCGGTAGTCGCAACTATGAAGATATCGACTTCAAATTTGGTAGAGACATTGGAAGTTTTTGCGCACAGGTTGGTATTGAAAATGGTCCAAAATGGGTCAGAGTAGAAGCGCGCAGTGGAGCGTAAATTGAACACGACTGCATTTTTTTTAACAAAATTTTTGGATTTTTGCGCCTTACTGAGAAACTATAAAAGTTAAAAGGCTGAAATTTTCCACAGAATGTTTAAAAACATTTTATACGTTCCTCAAATGAAGATATATTACCTGCCTAAAAATGGGTTACTTCTGGAATGCATATGTTTGGATTTTTTACTTAATAATACCAGTGATATGGGTATTAAATAAAAGAATTTGAAGAGTAGAATGTGACAAGCATAGGTGCGAAGATATGCGAGATTCGTACCTCGGCGAATATAACTTTTTCACTTGTTAAATATTTACTTCAATTTATTGATGGATAACGGTGTCCATTTCTCGACGATGGCTTCCGTATTTTTGCTATTGTACTTGTTTTTGTGATTTCCTGATTTTTGCCCTCGTTCCAAAAATAGAAATGCATATAAATTTAAAATTCTCGTTTTAATCATTTTCTTTTCGCAATAACTTTCTTCGTGGCGTAATTTTCGCAATTTTCATTCAATTTTCATTTTATAAAATTTATTAAGCGCATACTTACTAGAGGCGGCTTATCTACTAAACGGCGACAATTGTTCATTTCGGTGGGTGAATTGTCCTCTTCGGAACTGGGAGACTGCTGCACCCGATTCAATTGATGTCCTCCAACATCGTTGCTATTGCTAATTATAACACAATTACTTTTAATTAGAGAACAAAAAAAAGAAAAAAAAAAAGAAAAAGAAAAAAAAAAAGCCATACTTAAGTGTGTGTTTGTAACATACCTTAAACTTATTTGTGACAATAATTGTATAGGTCGCCTTTCATTTGTGGGCGAAATATGTGTCACCGGTTGCTCTACACGCAATCGTATGTCCTGCATGCTTTTATTTAATCAGAAAAGCGTTTAAAGCGTTAAAATGTCGTCAAAAGTTCAACATATTTGTGTTAAGAGAAAGAAAAATGCAATGTTTTTATTCGAAAATATTTTCCGCAGGTATATAAATTGACTTAATGTGTGTATGTTCAATTTGAAATAAAAGAAGTTTATCGTTCTTTCAATTTAACAATGCATGCCTGCAATGCCTGCATGCATGCATGCATGCATGCATACATGCATAGAAACGAAATCATTTTCTCAAGTATAATTCTTATTCTATAAACGGGTTCCGTTGTAATAAAGTGAATGCAAGTGTGCGAAGAAAATGGCAGTGTTTGCTTGGCAATTGGTGGTGGTGGTGGTGGTTACTTCTTCAACGACTCCCCATAGGTTTAATTTTTTATTGCAAAGCAATTACTTTGTGCGATCGGTCTGGTCTAGTCTAGGCGATCACTGGCGTATATTTATTTATACTTGCAATGAATGATATTTAAAAGGCAAACGAGTCCTTCACATTCAAAAGCTTGTACTGCAATATATCGTTTATATATTGCTCACAATGCACACATATAAAGTAAAAATAAGTGTAGAAATTTTTAATTGTAATGCGTTCTCTCATCTAATTATGCAGCAGTGCGCTCGCTGCCTTTAAGATATAATTTACCTGTCTTTACAAAAGCAACAAGTGAAGAAAAACTTGTTACATTACAGGTTAATGTATATCGCTTAAAGGTGACTCCTCTTAAGGGCTTTTGATTTTAAATTCAGATAATCGAGGAAGAGATAATGCAAAAAATGATTTTCATTCTAAGCACTCGCTTGATCTATACCTTTTTAAAATATGATTTTCACATTGCCTTTATTTTTCTTTTTCTTCCTTTATTTTTATTTGGAATTTTTTCTTTTTTTAAGTTTTTTTTTCACCATCTTACACGTACAGAGTGTGTTTAATCTTTTCTCGGTAATCCAGTGTGTTGAACAACAGGTTTTCCATTATTGTGAAATTTATTCGTTGCTGTGCAAACTTATTATTCAGTGATTTCGTACATTTTCTATTTTCATTCGGCGGACTTGGTTTTTTTTTCTTTTTACGCACAAATAACTTATGATGCAATTGAATTGAATTTTTAATTCTTGCATTCAACTCACAAAAGAAGACTTTTTTTTTGTTTTTTTTTTTTTTTTCATACGTTCTTAACTTTTCGCGTATTTGCTGATATTATCACATATCGATGCATTAGCGAAGATCCAGTCGAAATTTAATGTGCATTCCATTGCACAAGAGTTTAATGAACTGAGCAAATAGCGCAAACAATGCGATATTGTTAAGTAGAATTTTAATGCATCGCATTCAATCGATAAATGTTGTCAGCCGATGGGAACAATGCTTGCTTTTCAATTTCTTTTTCATTACTAAAAATATATGAAAAATATTCCCGTTTCGGAAGAAACCACGAAAAGATCGGTTTTAAAAAATCAAGTTACGACGTTCTTAAAATTATGCCGACCTTTCGACGTTTTATTTTGTTAGTTACATCTAGAGATGCCAACTTTAACGATCTCTCAACTATTGCTCTCTCAAATTCTAAAGGGATTTTCGATATTAAAACTTGTTGCAATATATATATATATATATATATATCTATATATATATATATATATTTTTTTTTTTTGAAAGTAAAAAACAGATTGAGAGCAAATTTCGGCTGGTATTTTCTCTGTTTAGCTTTTCGTTGCATTTTTCTTCTTTTTATTTCTCAGTTGTGGCAGGGTTGTATTTGTCTCTTCGATCGTCGAATTCTTGATTCTTTTAGTTCAACTTAATCTTTAACACTTTTACCACGATCGGTTTATATTTTATGCTGGCTTTAATGTAAATATAATCAGATTTTCATTTTTAAAATTTAATCAACTTAAGTTGATGGCATTATGATGTAATGCCAATAGGATTAAATAATTACTAACAATTGATTCAATAACGAATAACAAAATGTAAGCGAAAAATACAACCAATGAGGGTTCAGGTGCACTGCTATCAAACTGTACGAACTAATTCTATAATTTTATATAATTACAGGTGTATATATACCTCATTATAGTTCTTTCTTCTTGCCTTAGGCCGTTCAATCCTTTACTCTTCCCATATCGAGCGCAATCTTTACACCCATCACCGAAAGATAGGGGGCGTATTCTATTTGTTAAAATGTTTGTAACAACCAGTGGGAAGCTTGAGAGACCCCACAAAATATATATATTTTTGAGCAGCGTCAAGTTGTGAATCGATTTAAGTATGCGCAAAAACCAGGTCATCGACTTCAAATTCGGACAGACGGACATGCTTATATCGATTCAAAATCACGTATATATGTATATATATATATCTATATACATGTATCCATATATATATTTGGTAGGGTCTCTGAAGCTTCCTTCTGGGCGTTGCAAGCGTTGTGGCTTATTGAATATACCCCACAAACTGTGGAGCGGAGAAGAGTTAACTAATTAAGAATTGAAAATGAATTCCTTCTGATAGCAAATATTGCATAGAATTCGTATTCGGTTCCAACGGGCTTACATCAATATATGCGAATATTATCCGTGTTCTGAGAGATAGTTGAGTAGAATTCTAACACTAACGTACATATGTTGCACTGCCACTGGAATATGTTTACGTTCATTACGGTCAACCAGAGATTCACTAGATATTGACTTATTGCGAATAGGCGGATGCTATCATCAACAGATAGATATGTCAGATATGTCTGGCTTCAAAAGAAAGAATTTCGTTCATAATTAACGGCCTCTGTTGGTATCTTGTTGTTATTACGAAATCTGTGATCAGCAATAGTTTTTTTTTTTTTTTGGTTTCTCAAATCTCTCATATAATCCTTTAAATCCGGCCAGACAAAATTTGAGATTACCTTGAAATTTTAATGTACGCGCTATGGCAGGATCGAAATAAAACCTTTTTTTAACACTTTTTTTGGCATTTTCTCTGGAATGAAAAAGCTGTGTAAAAAAGTATATTTGTTCCTATTGGTGGACGATGTTAACTCAAAATTGGATAAACAAAAATCGTGCAAAAAAAAAGAGTCGATTTTTATCGTTTTATCCCCGGTATTCTGCCAGTAAATCGCTCGATTTTCTTTTGCTTTTCAAAGCAGAGGTGTTCGGTAGTTTATGCGGATACTTTCCGTTTCTCTTTTAGAAGACCTTTAATCATCTTAATTCAAGACGACATGGGCAGTTAAATGGAGGACTTATATAACATAAATTCTATTATTATTATCTTTATGGCGAGTATGCTCGACAAAAAGAGTTAAACGTTTTGTTTGCAAAAATTTTGATCACTTTTTCACTGGAAAAGGGCATTTATTGAGAAAAATCGGTACAATGTACACTTTGATCAAAATATTTTCCATCAGTTTCTACAAAATTTTGCAATATTTTTACATTTCGAAAGCACTTAGAACATTGGTTCGACACTGACCCACCCATCGACCCATTTTCGAACTTCTTCACCTTTGCGGACCCTCGTGCCAGCCAAACCATGTTGCACCGATCTGAACGGGTGGTAATCAGAAGGCGCCATGCCTGGTGAGGGCGCTGGAGGCTAGCGGGACTTCGCATTCGAGCTGCAACAGCGTATCCCTTGCAAACTCTTGCGACAAGTGCCCAAAATGGTCTTTTCAGTCAAAATTGCGCGGTAATCATTTTTCCTTCTTTTGGACGGTTCCCATCCCATGTAAACGTCTGGAAACAATTGACTCGTCATTGCTAAGCTGTTCGGAGGTTTTGTGATAGTTTGAGATCGGTTTTCGATTGACATCAAAATCATCAATTGACAATTGATGATATGATGGATCAGCCTCGCCATAAGCTTCTGGTCGTCTTTGCTGGGCCTCGGCAACAGATTTCTTCAAAGCACACGACAATGGTAATGAAGGTAGAAAATATAATTTTGAGCGTTCCACGCAGAATGAATCAATCATAAGAAATGGAAAAAGTTCCATTTTATGTAGAGGAAGATCAAAACGATCGAGTTCAACCGTTATGTACACTGCTGTGTCCTATTTCTTTATCATTTTTATTTGTACAATTCGCTGATCAAAATTAACGCAAACATTTTAATTTATTACTTATCAAGTGATGATGACTGACGATAGGCTTTTTTAAACTCAATTGTTTTGCGGATTCTCTTCCTTTAAATTATGTAGCGGGATAAATATCCCGCTGGAGCTATTCTTTCGATACGAATTTTTGTGTTAAACTTATGCGGTTTCCATTTAACTTTAAAATTTCTGGCACAAATACACGCTTAAGATAGACGAATTTTACGGTATTTTTTTTTTAAATAAGAAAAGTTGGAATTGCAATCCACGAAGAATGAATATATATATGTATGTATGATTATGAGTTCTCTTAGACTTTCCTGCTTAAGTGCTCGGCAAAAACTTTTGAAATAAACTTTTCACTTAGTTGGTCTACAATATATGGAAAGAACTCGTTAAAAGTTCTTTTTGTAGGACTGTAGCTTAAACTGCTTATGTTGTCGCTGTCATGCAAATGCAAATAAAGCAGAAAAGTAGTTTAAAGTTTTTTTTTTCGTTAGAGGAGCATCTGTTTAATGTCGATTGAAACTACTCAAAGTGTGTCCTCATAAAAAATGAAGGAATGCATACGAGGATGAGATTGGTTGCGCAATTTTCATCATACACACATATGTATATATATATATATATGTATACGTATGTATATATGTATGTATGTATCGATGAAGTAACCAATCATTGTGCATTCTCTTCATACTCTAATCGGGGATAATCAGAATATATATATATATATGAACTATAGTGCATAGAATAAAACGTTAACCCCTATCAATACTGTTTGCGTATTTATAGCGTGCATATATTTCGGTTTTCTCAACGTTTCGGCACATTTACCTAAAGTCTCAACATACGTTCATGCATTGAGAACTCAAGGGCATGGCAAATTCTTATTTGTACTGTTGACAATTGGAGCGATAGCGACAAGAATTTGCAAAACGGAAATATAACCGAATAACTTATGGGGAAAATTTAAAAGCACGCAACCTATAGTCCGGACTTGGGACGATCGATGTATCTACGCAGTAATTTTGTATATTTATCAAATGTTACAAAGCTCGCTGTTACGCTCGCAATGTTATTTTAAAATAACAAAATACCGTAAAGGCTCGCAATGTTGTATATGATCCGATATTTATATTAGGGGTTCGCAAAACGTAGGTAATGGTAATAAAGAAATGAAAAATACCAGTGTCTATAACGGTTGGATTCGATCGTTTTGACCTTCCTCTGCATGAACTAATAGTTTTTTATTTAACACGATTACTTTGTTCCTATGCCTATGCCGACGCTAAAGGCAGGGAACGCTCAAAATTGCATTTTCGCTCTTCATTACTTTTGTTATTCGCTTTCGCGGAATCTGTTGTCGAGGCCCAGCAAACACGTCCAGGAGCTTATGATGATGCTGCTCCATCATATCCAATTTCTCCGTCTTCTCGGACACGAATTAACTGAAAATGCCATTTTTTGGTCACTCGCTGCACCAGTTGTCCAGGATATAATGTTGCAGCTCGAATGGGAAGTTCTGCCATATCTAGCGCACTCATCAGGCATGGCCCCTGCTTATTACCATTCGTTCAGATCGTTGTCGCGTGGTTTGGCTGGCACGCGGATCCGCAAAGTTGAAGAAATGCGAAAATGGTTCGATGGGTGGGTCTCTGCCAAACCAATAAAAGTGCTTTCGACATGATATCGCCGTGACGTCAAAAATGTGGAAACTACTTCGATTAATGTACATTCTAGCTATTTTTCTCAATAAATGTCTTCTCACAAGCGAAAAAGTGAGCAACATTTTTGTAAACACGCAATAGTTTATAGCGTGAAAATTATTCTGAATGCCTCACCAATGCGCCCCATAATTGGCCATCCGTCCGTTTAAGTGACGGATTTTCGCAAATGATGAGCTTCTGATTTGGTCGAAGCTTGTATTTCTTGATTAAGTACAGCGGAGCGTGTAATCTTCAAGGATGAGAAATAGGCGTCAAGACAAACGACGGCCACATCAAATGTGTTTCGTTTGTTTTAGGTTTCGATTAAAACAAGAGAAAAAAAGAAAAAATACTAAACTATTAACCACTAGTTGAATGCATGCAACATTTTTGCTCGTTTGGTGGGAAGGATTATGCGCAGAATCGATTTGACGCTGTGAGCGTAGGCGCGGACATGTCAAATTTTATACGGTTTTCGTTCGTCTGTCAACTTGATAGATAAAAACAAACTTAACGCAGCTTAGTTCCTGGCGAGCCCTAACACCTGGCGGTTTTTTTAACGCTCAATGATTTTTTTCCAGTACCTCAAACTTTCTTTAAGAGCATTAACTAACTAACTATGAGAAAAAAAAATTAAAAATTGTGTTTTTTACATTAAATTTACACACAACTAAGATTCGATAAGTGTGTCTGTGCATGAGTCAACGTGTCAACGTATGTGATTTCTTTACCTTATGAATAAAATAAATAAAAAACTGAAGCTGTGTGTGTGTTCATTTCACTAAAATCAAATAATCAACAAATATTCAAGTCCACTGGAGCCTGTCAACCAATTTCGCTCAATATTATTATATTTAGGTGAATGAATGAATGAATGAATGAATGAATGAATGAATGAATGAATGAATGAATGAATGAATGAATGAAATTGAATCTTAAATTTGTATTCGTTATTAATTTAACGAATATTCGATTCGATAATTTTTTTATATATTTATATATGAGTGTATGTATAATTTATTACAAGCACATACATACATACATATGTAAATAGAAGTGAATATAACATATCTAAATATATTTATACACACGCACACACACACACACACACACACACACATACATAAATACACATTTACACATATACGCACATACAATTAACAGAAGTCCTTAATAAGTTTTCTTCGAAAAATGTATAACAAAATCGATCTAAGCTGAAATATTTGAAAATGAAGGATTTTGAGGAGAAAAAAATTTACGATATATGCGCATAGACTTACATGCATATATATATTTGAATTTTTTTTTTTTATTTGATGTTATAGTTTTTTATACGCTTTTACCATTTTCACAATGAACAGGAGCATAAGTGCATATATATATATATATATATATACATATATATAAAAGTATATGCATATGCATATATATATATATATATAAAACTATAACATCAAATAAAAAAAAAAAAATTCACCTTCGTTGTACATACATACATGCACATACATTTATATCCTTTCATATGGCTTTATGTGCATTTTGATGATAACATTACAACTACCAGTAGACAATAGAGCGAAAAACATTTTTATTGTTTACAGACAGTGTTCATCTTAAAATGAGGTCATATTACGTTTATCACAACACTTCGATGTGTGTAAATAAATCGAAGTAGACATCTTCGCCATTCATTTAAAATTTTAATAAGCTTTGGTCAGCATATTTGCCCATTCAGTGCTGGTGGCCAACAGAATTTAATTAATTTCTTGCATTATTGCAAATTCGAAATATTTTCCATTCCATTCGGTAATTGGTTTCAATTCAGAGATTGCCTATTGGGTATCTATGAAAAGTCTACTCAGAATATTCTTCATGAAAAGCAACATTTTCTCTGACTCACGAAGGCCTTCGAATATCTTAAAAGCTTACACTATCGACATTCGATTTTTATCAATTTTGACCTTCCATACGTGTCAACTAAAAACATTTATAAGAGATCTAATGAAGTACATAGGCATGGTGTATAAATATGTTCGTATTAGAACTTGATGAAATTGATTTCGTCCGTCTGTAGTTTCTTAGAACAACTGCCAGTTCCACTATGAGCAATATATGTTACAGGTTTTCCATATATGAATATTCCATGAATGAATATTCCCGATTTTTCTTGATGTGACTGTAGCTTCAAATATATTATCGAATTTTATGCTTTGCTGCGCAAAGTTAAGAGTTTTATTGAAGCAATGACCTCAACCATGTAATTATATATCGGAAACAGAATGACAAGAATCCCCCGATTAGAAGCCTCCAGATTATTTATCCTCAAAACGAAGAAACTTATATGGAGGCGGAGATGCTTGCATTGGCGTATAAAAACATCACTTTTCTTACCAGGTTTGTAAAGAGGTATTTTTGTAATGATCAAATAGAGAGATTTGCGATATGGATTCACTCACTATCTGCTCACAAATTGCAAAGAGCTTTAAGAGTTTTCCAAAAAAAATAATGATTCGAAAAATAAGTATTCGATCTAAAACAGGATACAACTAACGAAACATATCAGTTTTTCAACTATAAATTTCTTTATCATTACCATTATAGGAACTTTTAAAGTAACTTAATATTAGGTTGGGGAAAAAGAAATCCATTATTTTTATATGCACTTCAGTGTAGCCATCTACCGAAAAAATAATGGATTTCTTTTTCCCCAACCTAATATTTATGAAAATATTTTCTAATTATTTTTTTTTCCAAGACAGTTTTAATTATTCACTTATTGTGATCGTCATATAAGGTTTGTAACTGCGATAAGGAAGCTTCAAAGGTGGCTCGTAAGGTGGTCTTGACGAGCGTCTTTAATTCTGAATCTATCGAAGGAGGTCCGTCCGTTGGTCTGCCCATCTTGTTTACTATTTGCGGTGAATTACATAAGATTTTCCGTTCGTAAAAATGAAGATATCGGTCTCGAATTCTCGGCAACGTTATGCAAATCGTTTAAAGGACACGCCTACATTTCAATATAAGCTGAAAATACTTCCGCTTTATTGATTTTTTGCTCATTACTCATCAACTATAATAGATATGTGACAGAAGTTTTCGCTTATATTCTGAAAAAAATGTGGCACGCCCACCCAGTATTATAAAGTATGAAAATCCAGTCGTATTATTTCCTTCTTGACCTTTTTCCAGGACAAAAACGATGAGTGGGTATGAAAGTTTTCTTTTACTCACAGTCAAGTACCGTTTCCTTACTTTTTGTAGGGAAATTTAGAACATTTCGAAAATGAATAATTCTTAAGGCGCAATATTTATTTTAATACATACATGATTTCGAAAAGAAATCAAGCAAAAAGAAAATATTTAAGTGACTAGATGAACAGATGAACCGAATTAATTCGATTCCAATTTTCAATTTTTCTATTTCAGATAAGAGCTCACGTTTCTATGTATATACATGTATATATAGACAACCGAAGTTTCATCTTGAATATACCGAAGCTGGATCAAATGATGACAATCGATGCGGTTAATCAAGCGTAAATATTTTTTTTTTTTTGATTTTATGAAAATTTCATCTTTTAAAGATTTTCTTTTCAAAATCTTGCTTAAATAATTTCATTACACTTGTAATGATTGAAATCGTATAATAGTTCCACATGAAGCCACTCAAAAAACGTTGTCCTGGCAAGAAGAGAGATTTAACTGCTCTCTCCCTTTCCCAACTCTATCGATATATATAATTTATATGTTGTTGTCGTTGTTGTTATTTTCCTTTTTCCATACAAACGATTATCATAATAAAATATTTCGATAAAAATGGTCCGAAAATACTGAATTACATATAAATGTGTTACTTGTTTCTTTGACATTTGCCCAAAATGGGAAAACATCATTGCGTGCATTGAGAAAATGCAAGAAAACATATCACTCAATAAGTCTCCGGTCTTATGGTAGCACTGTCGACAGATCCATATGCTTTCGGGATACTATCAACTGTATACAAAATATAATATCATAATATTCAGACAATTAGTTTACATATTGCAGTGGTATTAGTGACCTCAGTTTACAAAAATATGCACCAGGCAAGCAAACTGCTACTGACGAAGACGAATGATGCGGGCCGCTTCAGGAAACATGAAAAAAAAGTGTACAAAGTCATTGTGGAAGACCGAAAACTGACGTTGCGTGAGATAGGTAACGTCTTGAAGATATCAGATGGCAGTGTATATACCATTTTGAATGAACATTCGTTCATGAGAAGAGGTGAAATGGAAAGGATTTGTTGATGCGATGCGTAGATCTACTACTAAACTCTAAAGTTAAATCGCAGTGTGCACAGCTATCGGCGAAAGCGGTTCTCGCTAAAATAACTGTAACTTGTAAAGTAATGGTCGGAATGTCATGGAATTTCGACACGAATCGTTTGTAGGCTCATACTATTCAGAAACCCTGAAATGTCTTTCAAAAGTGCTGCCACATATGTATCAGGCCGGAGACTTATTGAGTGATACGATAGCTAACATATATAGTATTGAAGGTTCATGTATGCGTCTACTCTTGTTTGTAGATGCAATGAAAATGAGAAAGTGGAACGAAACACTAACTCTGAAGAAGATGACTCATCCACCGAATGGAACAATTGCGTACGATTTTCGGATAAACCACCTTTGGTAAGAATTCGTCAATTTTAATTGAGTTCAATAAATTTAAAAAATTGTATTGAGACCCATAAAAAAATCTTCGCATCAGATGTGTACGATTTTTCCGTAATTGGATCAAGTTCAAGCAATGAGTTTTTCTTCACTCAGTTTCAGTGAAATCTTACATTTTTAGGTTAGGAAATCTGCTTTTTCACTCTGAAGTATAATCGCTACAATTTTTTCTAAAGACAGCAATATTTTTAATCATTTAGTCAAAGTCAGACACTTTTGTGCAACGGAAAAATATTTTATATTAATATAGTTAAAGGGTCAGACGGTCGGAGGTTGTAATCGATAAACGCACTTGGCATGGAAAAGCTTGCTAGTTCGGTAGTAATGACGGAAAAGGGAGGGGGAGGGAGCGGGGATACTTTTCATCCAACAAATACTCCACAGACGATTAAGCTCAAGAAATATATGCATGGGAATACACGGGCGACCGATATCTTCTTATCGGATGGACTGATGTTCCTAGCCCTGGGCTATTCCACACCCTGTCCTATCAACGGGCTCGTCATTTAGATAGGTAGGTAGTTTATAGCAGATATTATATATATATTGTGTAGAGCGTCAAAAAAAGAAACTAATTCAAATGTGGTCCTAAATGGCTAAATATGTTGTTTTATAAAAATATTTTGTAATTTTATACACGCTGATCCAAATTCGGATAATTATGTATTCTTTAATGCGATGCAGAATCCAGATTTTTTTTGAAGTGACTGACTATAGGTGAATTATTTGTTTTTAATGATTTTTTTTTTTTTTATTATAGGTGAAGCGTTTAACGATGGGTTTTCTAAAAGCCCATGAAGAGTCCAGACCTTTAGTTAATTTAGATACACCCACAGGAGAAGTTAAAAGTGAAGAAAGCTCAATTTCAAGAGATACGGAGATTTCGATAGACTTACAAATCTATTCTAATGGTTATGTTAATGAAGACAACTTCGGACCTGATACTTTCATTAGTAGTAAATTCGGCGACTCTTGCCGTCAATCATTAACAGCTTTCCCAGCATTGGATATACCTAATGTGAACGATAGTAGTGAATATAAATTAAGGAACAGGCACCTTCGAGAGACGAGCAGCGGTAAATATTTCAAATTTCGTTAAGAGTATTCGTTATTATTAATTTTGCTTCTTCTACCGATCGAAAATATTTCATAAAAATATATTTCCCGATTTGCTTTCCAATGCAGCGAACTCGAGTCCAAAGACATTTGCGAACCGTTTAAAATCAACGCATCCGAAATACAATCAGACCAGTACCAGCTCAGAAAAAAGCGAATATTGGTCGTCGGAAAAGGAAGAGATTGAACTTAAGGATGCGCCGTGGTTTCAGGCTGGTATTTCTAGAGAAATAGCTGAAGAGGTATTGGCTTCGAAAAGCCCGGGTGCCTTTTTCGTTAGACGTAGTGCATCAAAGCTTGGCTGTTACGCATTGACACTAAGAATATCATCGCCTGTAGAACCTAAGACGGCTAATTATATTATATTAAATACCGTCAACGGTTACAAAATTAAGGTAGGGACAAGAAGAGAATTACTCGACATATGGACACGCACGTACTTGCCTCCGACACAGAATGGTTTCTTCCCCATTTTGCTGCAGTTGACATTGACAGCCAATTTATTGTTATTTATTTACTTTTTTTTTTTTTTTGGAAAAAATACGACTAAATTGATAACAACAGTTGAGCAGCTTTAGGTAATAAACATCTTGGAACGTAAAGTTGAATATGATTGTTCTCCGTTCGCCTCAGAAATCACTTAGTTTTCTGTCGAAATAAATTTAACCTTTTGAGATATGTGTAAATTTCATATAATCCATACAAAAGGTATGGGGATTCCGATCATTGCGTCTAGCAATATATTTACAATATATATGTATGTACAATGAATGCTCTTGTATGAGCCTAAACGTGTTATCGTGTCCAATTTTTTTTTTTATAATTTTAATATTAATTGACTTTTGAAATGATGCCATGTGTGTGTGTAGAAGAGATGTAATATATAAGAGATTTTTTTTTTCAGGGATTTCGAAAAGAATTCAAAACGCTGAAGGCCTTAATAACACATCATTCTGTAATGCCCGAACTGTTGCCTGTACCGTTGGCCCTGCCCAGACCTCCAAATCTATCCAGCTCTCGTCGAAATATGGACGATTTTGATACTTACGAATCTTTGAAGATGTTTTTTCAATATATTGAAGCCAACAACCGGATGGACACTTAAAGGCTTAAAATCCGACCATTGATTTTATTAGCTTACAGCGCATCTATAGTAAAAGAATGTATGTGTATATATATACATAAATAAATCCTATCAGCATATGAAAAACCATGTTCGCCTTAGGGCGTATATTAAATGCCCACCAAACGCTTTCTTGCATTTTCTCACTTAATTTTTATGGGTTTTTTCTTTTCTTTCTTTACCGGGATACTGCGTGCCGAATCCCGAAG
Source organism: Glossina austeni (assembly GCA_000688735.1). Taxonomy (NCBI): domain Eukaryota; kingdom Metazoa; phylum Arthropoda; class Insecta; order Diptera; family Glossinidae; genus Glossina; species Glossina austeni. The sequence goes on along the minus strand of KK502412.1, from coordinate 322,566 downwards.
GGGGCGGGGAATGAAAAAAATGAGCAATTTTAAAAATCCGTTCTTCTTTGTAACATACATATTCTGGCTGTAAAAACACTCATTGCATTAAATAATCCAAGAAAGGTTTGCTAAAACACGTATATTATTATTTAAAAAAAAAAAAACTTTTACAAACATTTCGTAATAAAACGCAGAAAGAATTTATCTTTTGTGATTTTTATCGACGATAAGGCAAGTGCTAATGGCTAGTTACAGCGCTGCGTTCAACGCAGTATTTTTTCGAGTTTATTTGTGTAATATTTTAGAACAGGGGTCAAATTAATATACTAATTGTTGAAAAAGAAAGTAGAACAAGAAACAAAGAAATTGGAAGAAGGAGACAACCTTTTTGTTGACTAACAATTTTTTCTTTGTTTAATAAAAGTAAGTAGAAAAGCAGAGAGAAATTCGACGACATTGCAAAGAAGCTACTTTCGATACAGCCAACGAGGTAACGAATTGAAAAATAAAAATATATCATTTTGAGAGCTTTGAGCAAAAATTAAGTTACAGCGAGCAATGCCATCGGCTACGCCTGTCAATGCTTTCATACCCTTAACTATTGGCAATAATGTTGTAAAACATTTTCATTAGTTGCATTACGTATAGAAGGATTGTTCGTTTGCATTATTTATTCGCTTTTTTATGTTCATAATGAGAAACAAAAATTATATTTATATATTCTTCTTCTTCTTGTATTCAGCAAATCAACCAAAAAATTTGCTGCGATGTGTAAAAAAAGACTCAATGACTAAGTATATCATGTGTTAATCAAATGTAGACATATGAACGGTGAATTTATAAATTCGTGATAATAATGATATTTATTTATTCACAAACGTGCATCTATTTGTCAATATTGTTTTGTATGCAATTTTAGTTTTTTTCTGAAACAGCATTTCTCTTTGCAAAATTTTCGCGCCGTCGTCTTTTTAAAATGTAATTACATTATGACAGTGCCATTTATTTTAGGAAATGGCAACATTATACAACCACGATTTTCTATTGGCAATATTCTTCATATAAAGCAGCTTTTATTTATTTATTGTAGAATTGATTTCGTCAGAGGAACTAATATTTTGTTTTATGTTTTAATTGATCAACAATATTGCATCGGAAAGAGTATGAAACGGTTTTTTAAAACTAATTTAATTGTGCATGTGCGAAAGCCTCAATGGATCGCAGCGCAAAGTAACGTTATGCAAAATCGATGTTTATGCAATAGCACAGCTAGACCAAGTTTACATTTGGATTTAGAATGTAAAGAAATTATATATCAGGGCTTGGTAAATCAACAACAGAGAAGGAGTTATGCACCTACAATTTCATCCACTTTAGTCAAGGAATGCTGGAATTGTAAGAAATCTCTCGACATGCCAATAGAAGCTATGATGTGTCGAAATTGTCATCACTTGCAAGACGTTGACAAGGATATTGTAAGTTTTAAATATAGTTATATATTCCTGATTACATAAAAATAGTGCTTATCAAATCTTCGCAGAATTATTTTAATTTAATGAATATACCACAAGATTTCTCACTCGATGCGCAATCTTTAACTAAACGCTTTCGTCAAATGCAATCAATAGTGCATCCTGATAAATTCAGTAATAAGTATGTATAATGTGTGATTGTGAGTAATTTTATGAATGCATTTAGATGTAGAAAAATCATTTTAGGTCTTCCCGTGAACAAAACAATTCAGCTGATTGGAGTTCTTTAATTAATAAGGCTTACAAAACGCTATTGATACCCATAGAACGTGGTCAGTATTTGTTAAATTTGAGTGGTCTTCAATTACCTCAAGATAATAGCGCATTAAATAAGGAATTTCTTATGGAAATGATGGAACGCAATGAACAAGTTGAAGAAGCCACTAACCTCGAAGATCTCAAAAAGTTGAGCAAACGTCTGAAAGACGATTTAGAAGAAAAAGTGCTCGAATTAAATCGAGCCTTTAATGATAGTAATTTTGAGGTTGCACAATTGTTGCTAATAGAAATGAAATATTTAATTAGCATAGAGAATAGTGTTAAAAATAAATCACAAACGTTAATGAACGGAATTAGCTCTTGAGAAAGTGAAAGAGAACATTTCGAAGGAGATTAGGTAGAGAGAGGGAAAATCGTTGTGAACTGTCATCATGAAACCTGTTGGATATTTACAAAATTATAACATGACTCAGCTGTATTTGTACACCTCGCAGGCTTACATACGTAATACACGTGATTGATATTGATGGTGGCTTTCATAAGCTATTCAAAGTGGAGGGGATTTTTCTATATTTTCTTACATTATCAGTTATATATTTATTTTTTAAGTTTTCAAATCTTAGTTTAATTGGAATGTCTTAGTAGACTCAACTCATATGTCCGCAAATTGCATAGTGAATGATGCAAATCTTCAATGTGATATTCTTTCAAATAAGTATTTTAGTTTACTCACATTAACCAACAGTGCTCAGTGACTTTGTGAAATTTCGAACTACTAGCTTTTTAATTTTATTTAATAATAGTGAGTGTGCGCACGTTCAGGCAGCACAACGTGTAACCTATTATGAATATATTTGCGAAAAATTATACATTGTTTAAATAAATAACAAATATTAAACAAATTTTACAAAAAATTCCAAAAAAAAAAAAATTAATTTATTTCTCATTTTAATTGAAACAAAATTATTTCTCTCGACATACGAAATTAAAAGATTATTGATCTGGATTTGGAGAATACTTTTGGCCAGCAGCTCTTTCAGCGCTATCGGCATTGACGCCGTAAAAAAAAATATACGCAGATCGTCTTATATTTTTTATTATAATTATTTTTTTTAAGGCGGAACGTTTTGTATATTTACTTCTATGTAAGTTGTTTTTCGTTTTTAACCTTCCGCAATGAAAGGTCATGAACAATATGGCTCGAATACCCCGGTCGCGGAGATAATAAAAATGGCGCAAAAGAGAAGAATCCAAATAGAAGAATTTATGAAGCTATTTAACCATACCATACCATGTATAAGAACTTTTTTCCACTTAATGAAACAGATTCCAGAATTTTGCAATTTTCATCATGTAAGGAAAATACTCTCAACTATTTATTTGTTGCAGAACAAGGCAGTTAAATTTTGACCCTGGAGGAACTTCGTCTTTCGATGAGAAAATAGAAATGATCCCCGCCCACAAATTTATGCATAATATCAAACAACACAACGCATACTTTGTAATTACCCAGGTTTTTCCCCTACTTCAGTATCAAACAAGAACCTGCCGAACACAATGACAATTAATTCTATAAATAGAAATAAAAAAGGATTTAATTAATTTAATGTTTGGTTATTTCTTTTTTTGTTTCTCTAAAAACCAAACTATATATTGCTCAGAGGTACTTCTTTCTTTCCATTTTTACGCTCTATATCGTTACATTAAACACATTATGTATACGATAATGGATAGAGAGTACGTTATGTGCAAAATATCTATCTGATCGGACGCGATTATCGCTTTCTATATCGTTACATCAAATATATTATGTATATGGTAATGGATAGGATGTATGCTATGTGCGAAATATCAATCTGATCGGATGTGATTATCCTCTTGATACTTGCGTACGTGTTCTCATTGCTTGAGAAAGATATGTTTGTTATGTTGGTGAATACTGCTAGCAGAGTTTAAAAGTGCCCTACAATAAGTGTTTTCTAGCATTGCAAGTATAAGGATAAAATTATTGAGCCTTCTCAGAGACATCACGATTGCAGAGCTCAACGAAATAATGCACAACGTAGTCAATGGATTTAAAAAAAAAAAAAAAGAAAAAAATTGCCTCTGATTGGCATGCGTCTAAGTATATTCGTCATTTCGGCTGTCCGTCTGCTCAAATTCTTATAGTGTCAGTGGTCGACTTTCTTCAGTTTGGATATATGAATATCTAGTTTAAAACTTTGCAAAAGAATTTGAAAATGCTCCTAAACAAGTCGAAGGACACGCCTACAATGGTTTTTGTTTTTCTTTTTGCTTATTACTTGTCAACTACACCAGAAACATGAGATAAATTTTCATTTTTTTTTTTAAAAAAATGCCGGTTTCATCGGTGGAAGATATAAAAAATACGAATTTTAGCGATCTGCAAATGGTTCGGCGTTTTTCTAATCGAAAGTGTGTGTGTGTATTTTTTTTATAGCCCTCCTCGATATGGGCACAGATCGCGATCAATTGTTGTTTATTAAATTAATTTCGAGTTTTTTTTTGTAGGAAATTAACAAAAATATAAAAGTCTTAATCAACAATATTTGCTTAGCTGGGGCTTTGTTGCGCAAACAAAGTGACGAAATGAATTTAGTGAGAAAATGAAAACAAATTAGAACAAATTTGAGCTTTTCAAGGAATATGCATAAATTGTTTCAATTTATTAAAATGCTATTAAATTAACAGAAACTATTTGCATTGAGTGCAAATTTTACTTTAACGCTAAAGAACTAATTGTACGCGTTAGTGTAAAGCACTTTATGAAAAACGAAAACAGAAAAAAAAAAAGAAGAAAAATAATAGAAATAATTTTTATGGAATATATCTATGTGCACAGTGTGTTGGGCTGTGTTGTTATGTCTTATTTGTAATTCACAAATAAGAAATAATAAATACAACAAATTTACCAGCACATGTTCATTGACGGTCATTCTTAATTTAAACGCTCGTTCAAAGGGCAGTTATTCCTTTGATTAACAGCTCGTTAGACCGTACACCGCTCGCATTGGCTATGTATTCAATATTCTTTTTACTACTTTGTCAACTTTGCTTTCAATATTTCGGTAATGAGTTAACGCTTGCTTATGCGAAAAGTTTTGTAAAAAAGTCGGACGTGAACGATGACCCTGCGGTTAATATCAACGATGAGAACACTGAACCAATTATTGGTGTATTAAGTCAAGAAATTTCTAAATTAATTGCTAGCAAGTTTCCCGAGAGAAATTATAAAAGTTATATAGCTGCGTCATATGTGAAATTTGTTGAAAGTTCAGGTGGCCGCGTCGTACCGATATGGTAAGTAGCTTGTTTTTTGTTTAACAATTTTTTAAATAAAGTTTTTTTTGAAATCCCTCAAAAAAAAAAAAAATTCCTATAATATGTATATACATATATGTATAGATATATATATGTGTGTGTTTGTGCATGTTTGTGTGTGTATACTTATTATAATCAATCAAGTTGCTTGTAACTAGTCTTAATAACTAAATCTTGAAAAGTCGTTTTATCAGTAATTAACGTTTGCTTCATAAAGAAAAAATGAAAAGATAATGTTATCAGTGCACGTAATGTTTCAAATAAAAATTATGTCAATGATTAAATAAAAAAATTTAAGTAAATTAATAAATAAAAATAAACAAAAATATATAAATAAATACGAAGTAAAGAATTAAATAGACTAATGCAACAGAAGCAGTTGAACAAATTACGCTCGTTTAGAACGAATCTCGGGAACTCTAAGGTTATAAGTATAACATTTTAAAATTAGTCCAGTAGTTTGTAACAAGAGATGAATGAATTCCATACGAATAATATCGAAAGATATGAAAACAGTGGAATTTATTTATCAGAGGGCAATTAGAGGGTCGCATTAGTGTAATTAGCAAGATCGGATCGGATCAATAAGATGCGAAATACGCTAATGGGTCCGGGTTCGCTTTATTAAGACGAAAGACGGGGGCCGGGTTGCGGGTAAGATGCAAAATAGGCTAACGAGTCCTGGATAGCTTTACTAAGGCGCGGCAAGGGGTGCGGATGGGGTATTAAAGGATCGATTGTAATCAGCAAGATCGGATCAATAAGATACGAGATAGGCTAACGGGTCCGAGACAGCTTTATTAAGGCGGCAGAAGGAGGCCGGGGTGTGGGTAAAATGCAAAATAGGCTAACGAGTCGTGGATAGCTTTATTAAGGCGTGACAAGGGGGGTGGATGTGGTATTAAAGGATCGATTGTAATCAGCAAGATCGGATCAATAAGATACGAGATAGGCTAACGGGTCCGAGACAGCTTTATTAAGGCGGTAGAAGGGGGCCGGGTTGCGGGTAAGATGCAAAATAGGCTAACGAGTCGTGGATAGCTTTACTAAGGCGTGGCAAGGGGGGCGGATGGGGTATTAAAGTGTCTTGGGTATTGATTTTAAAGTAACGTAAATTGGAACTGAGGGATTTACCGTTCGATATATATATACTTTTTTATTTATTTCCGTTTTTTTTTTTGATATGACCAACCACTCAGAATTTGTACTCCATTCGTGCGAGACGAAGTGACGTCAGAGAAAAGTGAGGAACGGCAAAGAGGATAGGGAGGTGGATACGGTCTAGTGGTTGTATGCGCCTAATACGTATGTGTTATGCCTTTGGTTTGTGTAGGTCATTGGCGATGAACTCAGTGTTGTTTTGTTACATTGACTTTGAAAATAAACAAACAGGCGCCACATTTTCAGTGAATAAATGTTCGAGTTATTTGTTGGCAGTTATGTTTAAGTTTTGATTGATTAATGGTTGAGTAAACTTAATTTTTTGTATTAAAACAATTTCGTTTCAATTTGCAGGATTGGCCAACCACGCGAGTATTATGAAGACATTATGACAAAAATTAATGGGTAAATATTTGTTTTTTTTTTTTTTAAATGAATTTTTTTTTTTTTTTTTTCTTTATAATATATTATATTATTATATTAGGGTGTTATTGCCGGGTGGAGCCACATATTTTAATCAATCAAATGGTTATCACGATGCTGGCCGTTATATATACGAGATTGCCATTGAAATGAATGATAAGGGCATTCATTTTCCCCTATGGGGTACATGTTTGGGCTTTGAGTTATTGGTCTATTTGTCAGCTCATCCAAATGAACCGCGCACGTATTGCTCATCGCGAGCCCAAGCTTTACCCCTAGAGTTTGAAAAAGGTCCGCTAAAACTTTCCAATTCTTACACTTTATATTATAATTTATTCGTTCATTCGTTTTCAGACTATGACAAGTCACGTTTATTTGCTAACGCAAGTGCGGATATTATTCACATTTTGAAAACATATCCGGTTACAGCCAACTTTCATTTATATTGCTTAACGCAGGAGGTAAGTAGCATATGGATTTCAATATATTCAGTTTACGATTCACGTTACGTTCAAGTTGCGTCTCGCACAAGATAAATTGAAAGCTTCGTCACATTCTCGAGATGTATAATTTCTATAGATCGATGTATGCGTGGGTGATCTTTGCACTCCATTCACTTAGGTGCTTTTTCGAATTATAATCATAAATAAGAATTTTTTTTGTGGTCTCACACATCGAAACAAATAAAACGATTATTGACTTGAATTTGATTTATGGCGAATGAATGGAAATTTCGTTGTAAAAGTTTTAACATTACATGCTTAACTTACTAAAATACTTACTTACTTGCCATCAAATCAATCTAAGGAAAGTGGACAATAGATGACTAAAGAGAAGAACAAGAAATGATAAGACTTTGTTATCGATAACTCTTCACTCATTCATTCATTCATTCATTCGTTCAAGATTCATATCCAACTAACAAAAACAGAATGATTTCTATCGATCCACTCAAATGCTTGCAACGAATTGAAATGAATGATGAAATTCTTGAAAATATCATATCATCTTCAAATGCGTCCGAGTTATACGTTGCATCTCTTGCGATAAGAGGGCCTACAAAATGAAATGAGATGAATTTATTATTCTAGCCGTCCATTCAGAATCACTGCTGCACAGAATGAAACGAAGGCCCCGTTGTGTAAATGTTCTTGTAAAAGAAGTCGCCTTCACAAAGAGACATCTCGTAATTTTAAAATACTGTCTAATGAAAATCACTCTAGAATAGTTGATTAAGAGATTTGAGTCACATTGGACTACTTTTCAGCATATATAAGCATTCTAATGCTTTAAACTTCTCACAGGCTTCTGCGTGTCTGAGAAAGTCATCTTCAAGTAACTGAACTGTCGGATTTTTATTTAATTCTTGAGTTTAGACTGCAAGAAGAACAATTCTTTATAGTAATCGGCTGATCGGCTTTGCTCGATTATAATGAGTTAATTTATTTATTTTTTATTATTACCTTTTTTTTTTTATTTAATTTGCGTTAATTTTTCTAGACATTTGCTGCCATGAAATTAAATGAAATTTGGCGGGTAATGAGTTTAAATCATGATTGGGATGGCATTGAGTTTATATCAACAATAGAGCATCTAAGGTGAACAAATACAAAACAAAATATAGGTTTTTCTTTTTTTTATTATTCTAATATTTAATTTCTTACTTTTTCATATTTATTTAGATATCCGTTTTATGGCACACAATTTCATCCTGAGAAGAATCTTTTCGAGTTTGTTAAAAAACGTAATATTACCCATACGTCTTCAGCCATAAGGGCCTCACAATACTTTGGTAATTTTATGGTGAACGAAGCACGACGTAATCATCAATATTTTGCCAATCGCACTGAGGAAGCGAATAAATTGATTTATAATTACAATCCGATAAATACGGGCATATTAGGTTCATCGTTTCAGCAACAGTATCTCTTCGACGATGAGGATAACGCACGCGATACAGTCAACAGTTTAAATCAAAGTTTAATCATTTTTTCAATAACTTCTGCATACACTGCCCTAAACCTAAGCCGAGAAGTGTGGTTATGAAAACTTGAAAATTCTTTTTCAAAAAAAAATTTTTATAAAGAAATTGAAATTGCGGTAAACTATTCATTTGTACAGTCGTACATATGTAATTCGTTTTAATTATGCAAATAAGTCAAACAATTATTCCATAGTCAAGCATTAAGAATGATATCTGAAATGGGATATTGAAGCACACACACGTACACTAACACAAACACAGAGAAAGAGAAAGAAAAAAAGAGTAACGCATAAACATATACATACATACATACATATAAACATGCATGCATGCATCTCAGGCGAGGACGGGAGAGATATGATGATATAATAAGGATATAAGGATCCTTCTCGGGGCAATGCAAAAGCGGTTCTGTGATGGTTTGTGGACTACATACATACACACATAGACAACCCGATAACATAACTAGAGCATGTGTGCATATACGTACATTTTTAACTCATAATATTGTAATAAAGATAATTGTAGTAATAAACAGTTTACCTCGCACAAGATAAGAAAAGTTTTCTCTACTTATGATATATTAAATATTTCAAGCATTTTCAATGCCTTCATATATATATATTTGTGAATATCTCTTATATATGAAATACGATAAGGTTAAGCAAGCCCTTATCGTTTTGTAATATGCAGATAACTATTGTTTTTTTTTTTTTTTTTTTTTTTTTTTTTTTTTTTTTTTTTTTTTTTTTTTTTTTTTTTGATTTACATACCTGTGTACACAGTATTCAACATTTATATTAAAAAACAAAATGGCTTTTTTTTTTATTTTCGATTTGGCTTACATTTCTAAAGTAAACGCAATTATAATTTCAAGGTATACAAAGGTCGGTTAAAGGTTCTCGACAGAAAAAACGAAAAAAAAGCTCATATATGTGAAAACAGACGTACGCCCATGGCCATAATAGCGTATTCGAGTGTAGGTCCACACAATCAACGACATATTTAAGTTTTTTTGCTTTGTATGAATCCTGAAATTCTTCCAATCAACGTTTTTAACAAAGGCAAACACCAATCCAGCTTCATTAAGGAAGACTCTCTTATCAAATAGTGCCCGTAGATCGAGAAACGTCTCCATGTTCTGCACTTTATGTGATTCGATTAAGTATTCTGTAGTGAGTAAACTTCCTTGAGAATGACATTTTTTTTAAAACTAAGAAATTAATTGAGAATCATGCAGCCATGTTGTTCCAGATCAATGCAATAGTGTTCAGCGAAGAACATCTGCCTGCACACAACGAGAGAAGGCCTTAAATGTATATTGCATGTAAAAATTCGTGTTAATTTGGCGAAACGTGCGATTTCCTTCCGAAAGTTAAATGTCGAACAATGATTGCCTCAAATGATTTCGGAAGTGCACCCAGTTTCGCAATGCTTCTGTAATTAGTAACCCAGTGCCTATTGCCATTTTTATGAATTGGTATAAGAAAACTACTTTCCCAGACGGTTGAAAACGCACCTTCGGATTTCGGAGAGAAATTGAGCAGCCCATAAATCTCTCCAGGTCAAATGTTCACTCTGAAGGGCATATTTCGCCATTAAGAGAAAGCAACATTTAATCAATACAAGAGACATGGACTTTACCGTTGTCTTGAATAAAACAAAGGTAAGGCCTAAAACTACTAAAATCACCGTTAGTTAGTCATAAGCAAATGATCGGAAGAACATATAATTTTGAAGAGAATTGTTCCAATTGCTCAGCGGATGTCTCCGAACCCTTGTATCACGGGGATGGTCGAAAAGCAGGAGAGAGAACAAGGATAAGGAGCAGATATAGTATGGGATGTGTGTGCACGATCAGCACGTCATGTCTTTTCCGATCGAGCACTTACTGGGGCCACGGCTAAACATTAATCGTAATTAAAGTACAGTCTACGGCACTGAGAATTGAATCCACGTGCGCTGGACTTTATGGTTGTGCTTCTTGACTATCCAACTGACTGACCCAATCTTTTAAGAGGATTGGTGGATTCTAAGATGAGGAAATTTTTGTTACGGGATGGATGATGTTTACTTGTCAGTTCCAACACCACAAAGCTCATCAGCACACGATCTCATTGTACATGACTTGATAGCATCGGGACTGAGGAGAAGTTGAATGTTGTTCAAAGAACATCGCAAGGGACTATCTGTTGACTCAGATCCATTGAACGGGAAAGACAGTGGAGTTTTTTTTTTTCAGTTGAGTTGAGCTGCAGTGATGATATTACCTTGAAAGTGTATCTAGAATAAGACATACGGCTAATGCGATTGAATCGATGTCTTGTTACGTTGACGTAGGAGACGTGGGACAAAAGCTCTTCAAGAATTTCGTATAGCGCTTAATTTGTTTTTATTTTTGAAAGACTTTAGTTCCCGATTGAATCAGAGTGGGCATGAGCACCGAGCGAAATGCTGTCTAATAGGGACAGGTCGACACACATGGCTGAGAAGAGTTTCTCAAAAGCAAAGCTCGATAAAAGTTTCTGTAGTGGCGGAACATTTGTTTTGTTGGAGGCGAACTCAACTTCCAGCTAGCGAACAGATTTGCTCGGTTATGTTTATGCCAAGGAATACAATGGATCGAGAAAGCCAATCGTAATAATAGCGACTCTCTAGCATTACAAAGACTTGAGGTAAAGTGGTCCAGGAATCGTTGTGGAAATCCTGGAAGATCAAATTTCTACACCAATAATTTATGATTTAATCGACCTGAAGGCCTTCCTGATCTGCATCTGCATCAATAACCTTGATTTGAAAACGCTCAGAGAAAGCCTTTGTGACTGCGTTAGCGTAATTGTTTAAATTTACTTAAATCTTCTACATATGTTTGATCTCATCCGTAACTCAAGCTGGTTATAGTGTCTAAAATCATGTACTTTTTCCTAGTGAGTAGCGTTTGGCAATTTGTTCTACTCATATAACACTTTTGATTGCTTTACTGCTCGCTGCTCTAAACAAGTCTACGTGAAGGACAAAAGATTTTGCGATAGTTGCAGGGTGAGCAAGATCTCTGTGCAACCTGTCCGATCAAATCTTGATGCTTTCTACAAATTGTCAATTGAAATAAATGGGAATAAATTTTCGCTTTCGTTGCAAAAATTCCAACTTTTTATGCCAATTTTTCGGAGAAGCGTTAATTGTGTAAAATAAATAACGGAAATGTCATGTCATTAGTCGTACCTTGTCTTCATAGCATTTATAAAGAAAAAGAGTTTTTTTTTTTTTATCATTTTTTCCGCGTACTACTTAAGATTACGTTTAATAACGTTGATCGTAATACAACAACAAAACGAGTATTGATCTTAATTTACAACTTGATTATATTTCACTTTGCTTGTCATATATAATCTTCTACAACCATCTGATATCAGTCGTTTCCCACGTCAAAGAACTAATCGCAATAACATGCTTACGACAATTGAATTCGAAATCATTTTCGAAAGAGAGAAAATAAAAAAGTATTAAGCTTAAGTCTATGCTTAGAATAGGATACCGTTCAATTTCACTGACCTTCAGAGTTTTCAAAATTTATGAGTGTTGGCTTTTTCATCGGCTGACATTATTTCCGATCTAATTCCGATCGTCAGTTGATAACCAGAACAAGTGCCCCGAACGGGGTTCAGCGATTTCACAAACACACATTTCAAAGTTTATGTGCAATGTTTTCGCAGATTTTCAGTCCATCGTCTACGGGAACGGTTCCGCCCAAAACAGCAACAAAATGTCGTAAGGGAAGAAGACCTTTGCAAATGTAGAATATATGCAGATTTCGAAGAAACTTCTGAAATAAAATTGATAATGTTTTACCGTCTTATGAGTTCTCGACCTCTATGAAGACTAGGGAGAAGGTGTGACGGATCAAGATCGTATCTCACTTTTGTCCCGAAAGTAGTATAGGCTAGAGTAAGTATTTTGCATACTTTTTTCTATTAAATTTATCGCGTAAGGAAATAACAGATAGTAGTGCACAGAATGTATCAGATGACCCCGACCCCGATCGGATATGATTTGTTCGGGAAAAGTTGGAACGTTCGGTTTCGAATGCAAGCAGAAGTGAGTTTCAGATTTCGATTCTGGCTCCCAAGACAAATCAGAAGATTGACTAGAACGCTCCCGTCGTATATTTTGATATATCAATATTTATGAACGTCAGTCGCTACCGGCTAAGTGTAATTGCTTGGACTTAAGTGTATTAGTGAAATAATAAAGGTAATCAATCACCTGATCAATTGCTAATAATCTAAACGATTTATGATATGAACTCTGAACTAAACGTGCCATCATTACCCATATCTACACATAGTCAAATCGCTCCGCACCGATTTCACGGTCTACTGGTGAGTCACAATTTTTCAATAGAGTCCGAAAATTAAAGAAATATTCTTTTGGAGGAGCGTTTGATAAATCGCGGAGTTTAGCCCGGCTATAAAAAATTGTTCTTTACAAAGGTGTAGACAATAGGGAAACAATGTGTAGATTTACTTCACTTATTTATAATATTTTGAGTCATTGCATTATGATATAAATAATAATTAGCATGAAACCATTGGCAAAGTTGAACAAGTCGTTTAAACAATAGGTAATTGATTTTATAATAATATAGTAATAGTTTTAAAGGTGGAAAATAACAAAAGTCTCTGCGTGGGAATATTGAAGTGAATAGCTTCCAAAAACCCCGGAAGCAAAAGGGTATTCCCTTTTAACAATTTAACCGCAAACGTAACACCAGGCATCTAACGCCTCTTAGTCAATATCGCTGAAGCAATACCATGTTCTAACCTGTTATGATAAGCAACTAAAAGGTAAAGAAGTCTTCTTTATCTGTCCATGCGAGTCAAACGATAATAATCGAGTTTTAAAAGCGTTTTTAAAAGATCCGTATAATGTCGAATTGACGGAAGTCAAACGATTTTAAATTGAACTTAACCTCAAATTATTTCCCTTAAATGTTGTAAGAACTCTGTTACGTTCATTTCTTCGAAAGCCTTGCAAATGCTTGCAAGCATATTGACATTAGAGGTGAGAAAGTGGACTCGATTACTGACGGTCACTTGGCTGCGTCGACTTAGTCACTTGATATTCATTGATCCGTAGACTTATATCGCGTGCATACGTTAAATCTGATTGGATTATCTGACGGTAGGTGAGATACTGCAAGTGAGATGACGCACGTACGATGTAAGAAACTCGTAATTGTAAAGTAAATTTGGTGAAGTGAACTTATTAGACCAACGCTGATGATAGTAGTGATGAAGATGATGATGAGCACTTATGACGACTTATGATCTCTCTTTTTTTTGGAATTCTCTCTTGAATTTCTTACCTGATGCGTGTTAAATGCATATGCTTAGCAATATAGACAGCGCTAATATTCTAATCTTAGTTGTCACGGTCCTCCTTCAATGCATTCTATCACCTTTTCAGATTCAATTGCCTCTTGCGTTCAATTTCATTTCTAGTGCTTGTTATCTTATAGGAAATTTGTCCTTTCTAGCGATCTTTTCCTGATACAGTGAAATATGAAATGAAATGAACGTTTTGCGACGCTCCTCCAATATGGGGGCTTTTATGAAAAAGATGCCTTTAAGAAAATAGAAAAGATTATCTAATAGTTACCCTTGATCGATTATAACGTTCCTACTTGCCAATTAATAATTTAGATGTAAAAATGGGCGTAAAAGTTGGAATAGTTTCAAAAAAAAAAAAAAAAAAAATGGAAAAATTTCCAATATATTTGCAAGCATATCTATTCCGGTGAAAAAACGGGGAGGAAGTTGTCTCGGTCAGTCCTGAACTAATCGAAGGCAGAGCTAACACGAGGCTCTATAAGCTATACTACCTATTATTGTCAATATTTTTTTGGCAGAGAGTAAGTGCATAAAAGTTTTGATTTCAAATCTGAGAGAGAAAGAGAAAGAGAAAGAAAGAAAGAGAGAGAGAGAGAGAGAGAGAGAGAGAAGGAGAAAGAGAAAGAGTGAAAGAGAGAGAGAGAGAAAGAGAGAGAGAGAGAGAAAGAGAGAGAGAGAGAGAAAGAGAGAGAGAGAGAGAAAGAGAGAGAGTGAAAGAGAAAGAGAAAAAAAAGAAAGAAAGAAAGAAAGAGAGAAAAAGAGAGAGAGAGAGAGAGAGAGAGATAGAGATCCTTATTAAGGCTGTTCAGGATGTGGTCGGATGCAATAGCCACATGTTACCACTTATGCCACATTGACGGTCACGCAATGAATAATATGGCAGTGGATCGATATGTTAAAATAAATTTTCCTATTTTTGCAAAAACCGGAAACCCTTCCTACCTTTAATAAAATTTAATGCATATTGTTTTGTTTGTGTGGCAATTGTTTTCGTTTATTCTATTTTTTCTTACTTACATATTTACATATCTACACACATATTAGTGTACGTGAAAATGCTTCATATGACGTACGCTGATAGATTCGTGCTATAGTGTGGGCATGTCCTTCGACCGATTTAGCCCATTTTGCTGCTAGGAGAACAGTTACAACACACATTATACAGAGGGGCAGACACGATGATGGACAGAAGGGCTTACTTAAATCGATTTAGAATTTGATACTCATTAAGAATATGTATACTTTATGGGGTCTCTGATGTTACCTGCTGAGCGTTGCAAACGTTTTGATCAAATGAATATACTTCACGTCCTTCGGTATTCATTCATTCATTCATTATGGTGAATATAGCACATGAGTAATGTTTGTTTATATATAACACTCATACGCAGTGCTGCCCATTATTCACTATATTCGACGGTATGACATACATATTCATTTCTCTTAAGTCTTTTAATTGTTTTTTTCATATGCACTCTGCATGCATAGCTATTTTCTCGGGTGGGTGGGTGTACACATGCACAAATTGATATCATATATGCACAAAAATTACAAGAATACTAACAATTCATATTTTTATCACAATTTAAAAAAATAATTATTCGACAGTTGAACGTTATGCCTAAGCAGAACGTTATAAGAAACGGATTAAAAGAAAAGAAAAATTTTTACTTAATAAAATTGAATAAATATTAATAAATATTTAAGTTCAGAATTGAGCAAAAACGATAGCTCTTTGATTATGTGCGACAGAGATTACTCGCCCTTAATTGGCATCCTCTGTATGGATATCGCTCAAGAGCTGCAGCGGAAATACGGTGAACTCATCCATAGTTATATATCGGCAGCTTATGTTAAATATTTAGAATCGATGGGTGCGCGGGTAGTACCAATTTGGTATGTTGGCCTATTTTGCGTTTTTTCCCACAACACCATTAATATGTAGTTGATTGCATTAAATTGTTTTTTTTTTTTTGTTTACCTCTAAGAAAATTGCAAAAAATGACACTTTCTCCACAATGACGTGGTGTCAATAATAATAATAGTTGTTGCATAAATGCTAAGCAAAAAAGAGAGAATGGTAAAGAGAAAGAGAGAGCAAGAAAAGGAAAAGAGAACGATAACTTGTCTTGTTTTCTTTGTTAAGATATGTAAATAATTTGCGAGGAGAGCGAAACTTTTCTCAGAAAAGAAAGACTTTTCTTTTTTCTTTTTCATGTAAGCAGAAAAACATTTAAAGCTTATATTATATAAAATTTCTCGATGATGGAAACGCCTGCTGCTATTGTTGCTAGATAAAACAAAAAGCTTTGTCAAAACTTTCGTAGACGATGATGGATTGTTTCGAAAGCTTGAACAACATATAGAGATTCAGACTTCGGTACGGTTGATCGTTTTGGGAAAATGAAATAGCAAGCAAGCTACAACACAATGGTGGGAACAAGGGACCCGCCCTTGAATACCCTATCTCACTTCGCTTAATACAATTATTTATGTAACGCCTTTTCAAACTGAGAAGCGGCTGCAGAAGTGGTTCGATGCGACGGAGTATTAGCAATAGCGTTAGTTCTTAGGTCAAAACACGTCAGTGCACCAAATTCAATCAGAATATCAGTTGCGACCTGCGAAAGTTGAATACAAGTAAAAAGGATAGTCAGATAGACAGACAGACAAACTTAGATCGATTCAGAAGTTGAATCTGAAGCGGTCAATATAGGTCCTATACCTATATATATATATGTATATATTTCAAGTCTAATATAAGAGCCAAGTGACCGTACAGTGTTGTAGGATGTAACGATGAGAGGTCATTTTCTTTATCATTCTATTAGAAAATCTATAAAATATTAAGCCCAACAGAGAAAGAGTTAGGCCTAGTTAATCTCAAATTAATCCGCTGAATGAAAAGAACGCTTAAATGAATTTCGGATTTAAGAAGCTTCTCAATATTGACGATTTTCCGTAATTTATACCCAACGTTGTTAATGCTTGATTTGTTTTTCCTCACCATACGCTGATGTATATCTAAGAACATCTTGCATTAAATTGATTCTTATTTTTAATTTTTTCTTTATTAAAACCTTTTTTTTTTTTTGGAAATTCTTTTTTAGGATTAGTCGCCCTCGTACATACTACGAAGAAATTATGAATAAGGTTAACGGGTAAAACTATTATTTATAAAATAAAACCTTTTATAATATCGTATGCTTTTAGTATTTTACTTCCGGGTGGTGCAGTCTTCTTAGACGATAGTAAATGCAGTAAAAATCTGCGCAACGATTGCGTGCAAAGCTCAAAATTTATTTATGAAATCGCTGAAGAGATGAATAATAGTGGAAAATATTTTCCCCTGTGGGGCACTTGCCTTGGCTATCAGTTAATGCTGTTGCATTCGATTAAAGGTAATAGCAACGACATTAGGAGAGAATGTAAAAAGATGGAATGTTCTCTTCCCATCGACCTTGAAAATGCTCAGGGTAAGTACATTCGAAAGATACTTATAAGCTAAACCATAGTTAATTGAAAATGAAAAAAACGTAGTTTTACAGAATTCTCAGCTATTGAAAGACTGCAATGAAGAATTAGTAGCGGCCATGTCCCAGTTACCTTTCGGTTATCATAGTCATCGTTATTGTATAACGAAAGAGGTAAGTTTTCAAGACTTTCTCAACCTTTTTTATTTATTTTGTAAAAAATGTTGCTTAAGATTCTCAGCGACTTCAATATAACGAATCAGTGGACCGTATTGGCGACCAATAAAGACTCTGAAGGCTTACAATTCATAAGCATTATAGAGCATAAAAAGTAAATGTATATGTGTGTGTTTTCATAAGGTAAACTTTTCTCTTAAACTTTCCTTCTATAGGTATCCTTTCTTTGGTTCGCAGATTCATCCCGAACAGATCTACTACGAATATGATGACTACGATGATGATCGCGGTGGCTGTCATTCGATTCGTTGCCTCGAGATAACACAATATTTTGCAAAATTTTTTGTTCAATGCTGTCATCGCAACAAGCATCGTTGCAGGAAAGCCGAAGCCTTACCGTACTTAATATACAATTTTCCGATTGAATTTACAGCACCCTACACTTCTCGGCAGCAATGTTATTTATTTAAGGAGAACGTTGACTATCCCAAAAACTATTACGCATCGACGGACGACCTTTGAATAACTGTACTTGTCCACTGCAAGCGAAATTAAATACTTTTGCTTTTTCATTTTCGAAAATGATCCTACCATGCTACCTACCATCCTACCATGGGTTACAGTTGCCCTCGTTATCAAATTTCATGAAAACAACGATACAGACTATAAATGCAAGAATGTGTTAAGACATTGTGTTAGTATTACAATTCATTATAAATATTATATAATACTAGTGTATAATGCACTGCTATTTAGTCGTATTGAACAGTGATATTAAATATAAAAGAAATAAAAAAAAAACTCGCCTTTTTTTCTTTCTTACCTTAACCGCGTGTGATGTAATAAATTTCTTAAACTATTATAAAAGGATTTAGAGAGCTTACTGAGATAGGCATATATAGGCACATACATATACTCTTATGTATGAAACATACGCAAAGGCACAGATGTAATTTGTAAATAGATTTATGTATCGGTCTGTCTACTTAAAACTCTATCACCATCTTGAAAAACATTGTTATCGCCAGCTTAACGCCAGCTTCTACGTCTTAGTTAGAAAAAAGCGAAAAATTGTTTAGATATTTGTTTGCTTGTACAACATAATAATCATCCTGTTTATTATAAATACTTTAGACATTTCGTGTTTGATTTCATTAACTCAACTATGGCTTCGCGAAGTCTTAGCGACATATGATGACATGTTATTAGTGTAAGAAGGATCCTTTAATTTAATTGCAGTATGCATGTTACAAAGTTTAGTAATCGGAATACCTTCCCCTACCCTTTGTTATCTTATCGGATAGATTGCGGATGCCCTCGGGGTAGGAATATTGCTGGTGGTTTTGATATGGAACACTCATTGACCCATCTCTTTAGCATCTCTTCCATTTTACAGAATCATTGGTCTGGTAATCAGATGAAGTTAAATCTGGAGAATAAGCCGCAATAGAGAGAAATTCCCAGCCCAAGTCAACGATCCATTCGTGGCTTGCTTTTGCTGGAGACGAACGGACATATGCGAATTTTTATAATTTTCGGGACTAACGTTTTTTGCCCAAAATCTCCCTTTCCACCATTTTCTAATTTTTTCATAGCTTACTGCATATAATATGCCGGCCCACAAGCATTGTTTGTTGACATGCATCCCTCTACTCCTTGATGCACATTGAGCGAGAGCTGGTAAGCACCTGCATTCTACACCCTATAAACATCAATATCTAAGCTAAGTATATCTAAAATTTCGGGAAAAATGAATGTGTCCATCAGTTTATATTCACAGATCTCGGATCAGTGTATTTGCACACTATAGTAATAGTAAGACTATTAAGGCCGCTTTTTGACGACTTTGATGGTTTGAAGAACTTTTTCTAAAGTTCCCCGTTAAAGGCGACTACTTTGTTATGCTTCCGTCCCTTGTGCATGTCCCAAGTGCATTGCGGACGGATGCGTTTTGATTGTGTACATAAAGGTGTTATGTAATAAAAACAATTTATAGCGTTACAGCGGGTCAAAGCCAACACAATTCCTTTTTTGTTTTCGTCGTAAAATATCAAAAAAAAAAAAATAAATAAATAAAAATAGAATTTGTTCTTATATATAAGGCTTATACGGGGCATATAGTACTAACATAGCATAGTAACTTTACCGTTTCACACTTCTTTGCATCAACTCTTACATTATTTGAAGCTATTAATTGAGGAGACAATGGTACAAAAATAGAAGTGCGAAAGTGTTAATATATTGAATGACTATTGTGTACCGGTTGTCGTTAGTCATGTGTAAATAATTATTATTCGTATTATAGGGGATGGCGTTCAAAAAAGGGTCTCGTTCTGCTTAAACTTTCCACATTCATTTAGTAGGCCAAAATACAAGTACAGAAATAATTAAAAGCGAACACTTTCCCAAAGATGTCCAGTTTCAATTTATATTCAATAAGATCCGCAACGTGCTCACAGCGACTTTTTTGCTGCAGAAACATATTAAAGTCTTCGCCGCGTTCATGAAAAGATCGGCAATAATCGAAAAAATTCTCATTGTTATCAACGTTTTATGGATACGAAAACATTGTTAAGCATATGCGACATCACGAATTTGGCCAAAAGACTTTCAATTGTCTCCATATAGAGATAGCAACGATGATTATCAATTTTCTATGTGAACTGAAGAGGAATTATGACAAAAGGTTTGCATAATTTGCAAAGGTCATCCCAAAGTGCATGAAATGCCAGAAGAAATCGAGACAATTGTTACGGCAAAAGTGATTGATGAAAAGCCTTTCTATGAAACCGCATACACACATTTTCTTTCGACTTCGAGAAATCCTACAGAAGCTAGATAAACTAAAGTCGCATTTATGTGCAAAACGGACGGACAGACAGACAGACACTTTGCTGGGACGCTGATTAATTATATCAGAGTGTTGTAAGATTGCAACCTTGCGATTATACGCTAGTTAACCTGAACCATTTAATTTGAATGAATTCAAGCAAAATGCATGACATGAAATTTGTCGTTAATTAAAAGCAAACACTGCACAGGCATATCAAAAAAGAACATTTCATGTCTCTTTGTTGCCGACAATATGCAGCAAAGTATAAAGAGGATGTTTTTACTACTGCTTTAGTATCATGCATGCATGGTGTTAGTAGACCATGCCATTCCGTTGAATTAATTATTTATATCAGTATTTTAGAGAGGCTTTGCTTAGAACTCTTCTTACTCTTATTATCTGTAATTAAACTTAGCGTTGAAAAGACTGAAATTCGCATAAAAGTTCGCTTTATATCTCTGACATCGTTGAATGTATGCGTGTATGAAATGTTATGTTTATTTTAAGATCCTAAAAACATGCTAAACATAATAGTAATAATAATAATTATATAAATAATAATAATAATAATAATAATAGTAATAATAATAATAATAATAATAAAAATGAAAATAATAACAATTTATAACCTTGTGCTTAATTTTGTTTCCATTTTCTTTTTAATAACATAAGTACGAAAGAATAAAAAAAGAAAAAAAAAATACATTTTAATAGCATACCGTCACGAATGCAGAATATGGTGGTGGGAGCGTAAGAGAGTGAGAGATAAAACCGCAAACTACACCACTTAATATCCGTTGCGTACAGTCCTGAGAGGTTATACGGATAAGTGTCAGCAAAACTAATGACGTCATAGTTTACCTAAATGCAAAAATCCTGCATACAAGCTTGTAATGTTGTTGTTGCTGTTTCTGTTGCAGCTGTTATTCACGTATATGAACAACATTGTAGCATATTTTTAACCTAGTTTACGGGCATTGAACTTTTCATATTTTGTTCGTAGGGTGTGATGGCACATAACGACAAAACAGTAGAACTTACTCTCATTTATACATTGCTGCGGCACTATACCGTTCACGGATTTACTAAACATGTATATGTAAATGTATGTATATGTAAATATATACATATATATATACATATATATATATATATAGGTGTGTTTGTGCGTGTGTGTATATATATGGTGTACGCATCTACATATAATTGATGGACAAAATTTACCAACAACCGGTTATTGTGTTGCTGCGCGTTTTCTGTTGTGTTTAATGCAACTCCCGTTTTGGTTTTCGAGTGCTTTCCATTTACTCGCTGCAGTTAAAGTAAAGTTCATGAACTTTTGGTTAATAACAAGGTTTCTATACCGTTTTTCTACAATTTTACGGATGCTATGCGCTTGCAATCGCAAAACTCTTGAAGGTTTCATATGATGGTGTAGTTTTTTTTTTTTTTTTTTTTTTTTTTTTTTTTTTTTTTAAATTCAAGGACCTTTCTTGTCTTCAATATTATGTTAGCTTATTCATGGAACCGGAACATGTGTTCTTAACAAAAACAAAAGCTCGCTTTAACAAAGTTTTTCTTTTTTTTTTGTGCCTTCAAATGAACAAAAATATTAAATAAGCGAATAAAAGCAAAAAGTTTCGAAATATTTTTGCGAACGAAATGAAGCAAATAGCAGGATATTGTATGTGTAGAAAATAAAATAAAGCATAAAGAAAACAGAAAACGGAAAACTAAATGTACACTTTAAAGTATTAAAAGTGAGAAGAGTATAAATCACTTTCATTGAATTTGTAGAGGGCGCGTAGAGCGTGTTGACGCAAATTCATATTCGTGATGCTACAGTCGGCATAAAAAGCAATAGCTTTTTGTTTTTCGATGCAAATTTAATTATCATAATTTATTTACGCAAAAGAAAAAATAAATTGTAAAGACTAACGCGAGATGACCACTAACAACGAAGGCTATCGGCTCGATTGTTTTTTTCTAAAAATGCATCAAATGCTTACTCTTGTCGGCTTAATAAAATTATATGCTGTGTTGGAGTTATGTTCTCCAGGTACTTTCGAGATATACATAGGACCAGGCCAGACGAATTTAATCTGAATTTTTGAATTTAAAAAGTGTTTGTTTGGTTTTGCTTAACAATAAAAAAAATTTTTTCTTATTACAATTCATTAAAATCTTTTATTCCGGCTTATGTCTGTCAAAGTGTTCGTTTAACTCCGCAAACATCTGCCATAAAATCAAATCATCAAATATTTCGATTTCGATTTCGAATGAAAGAGAATATGTATATATGTGTATATAAAGTGTTGCGTATTTGTTTGGTTCCTGGTAAATGGTAAATGCACCTTTAAAAATTTGTTTAAAGCACTGCATTCTTTACATCGTGCCTCTCGTCAGGCATATTGCAAATAGCCCTTTAATTGATTCTTATAGGCTTGCTGGTAGCTTATAAAAATTTGAAAACTTTATAGCTGCCCCTAAGATTTTTTACGTCTGTCTATGTCGGATCGGTGGGTATAATGAAAAGCTCCTTTTCTGAGTAGTTAAGTGCAACAAGTGCAATTCAAGAGAAGCAATGACTGGTGAATGTAGTCAATGGGGAATAATTTAACCGACCTCAGTCCTGTTTATGTTCCTTAGAAGTTTCTATAGCTGAATCAGTCTACAATGTTGAAGGTATTGAGAATTTTGGGGGTTTTCAGTTTTAATGTGGGTAGTAAGGATTTCGCTGGATTGGATCATATTCGTGAACCTGGTTTTCTGCTCACCATCAAAATGTCGTATAACATAAGAAAGATTGCCTTGATTTGTATTTTGTTTAAGCTTAAATCATATGAATCTCGATTAGATTCTAGTTTAAGTAAATAAACGACAAACTTGCTTATCCCATGTTTCCGAATTAACTGTACTATGCGAGGAACGCCTGCATATATATGTAAGTAGAACTAAATCATTGGTCGTTAATGGTCGCTTAAGTGCAACATCTGCATTTTTATTTGCATCGATAGAAATATTCGCCGAATTCCGTTTGGCAAGCGAACTGTGTCGGCATGTTGTGAAGCTGTGATTAAATTATAGAAAACATCGCCCATGGTTATGAATGGAACAAGCATTAGCATTCTAGAAACTTTCTAAAACGATTTTGTTTTGAAACACCAGTGTTTCGTTGACAACACAATAAAATATATTTTTTATATAAAAGAAAAATTAATAATATTTATGTTCATTCAATATTTCATATAAATCTATAAAAATTACAAAATTCCTTTTGTTCCGTTTCTTTTCGTTTTTTCGTTAGACTTGAAAATTTCCTTGCTCATTATTCATATTAAATAGTTTATATGCATGTATGAGTCTAATAGTTTATATGTTTGAAGGAGTCGTGTGGACTACGGTTACTTTTAAATTTGATCCGCATTTCTATGTTCAGTTTTAGCGCAATCATGCAAATTATTCCGTTGAGAGATGGACATCTGGTTGCACAGTTAACGTATAGATGGACAGATGAGTACATAGAAAGCAAAACAGGTTAGATGAATCAAGATATGGACATGGCTATCGTAATACATACATACATAAATAATATATCAAATTTTTAATGCTTGCTACTATTTACGAAATACAGGAACTACTTGTCCTGGTTAAGCGACATGAAAGCAAGTATGAGAATTACAATCTCACCATCATTCATTCGCTCATACCAATATATAATACTATCGCAATATGATGAAAATTCGTATCATAAGTTATTGTTATTAGATCAGCAATAAGTTTTAGATGAATTACTAATAGGTTTCCTTTCGAACAAAACAAAAAATACACAGATATAGGCATGAAGACAGACAGACACACTTGGCTAGATCATCTCAGAATTTGACGCTGATCAAGAATACATATCTAGTTGATAGGGTCTTGTTTTGGGTGTTGCAAACACTATCATAACATGAGTACAGCCCCTTATTTCGGTGTAGCGGGTGTAATTAACAAACAACGTAGATAAGTTAAGACTTTCTCAGGCCTTTCGTAACGATTTTTAAAGATTCGCAGAAAAAAAGAATAAATTTTTCAATTCTTTTCATTTAAAATCATTCCAAAGGAGAAATTAATTTTTCTCTCAAAATGACGTCCGTTCTTAATGAATATTTATATGTTATAAGCATTTACAAGCGGATAATTTCCTATTTTTATACTAACTCTATATTTAGCTTAGCTTATCTGAAACGATTCCGTTCCACTTTGAAGTTACCGCTAAAGATAAAAACAACAAAAAAAAATGAATGCTTTGTCTAATTGACATTATGTGGGTTCGTAATGGCGTATGAGTGCTTCCATGGTTAGAATTAAACGTATATATGTTGAAGCATGTACGTAATATGTAAAATGTTGAAAATGCTCGCTATACATATACATAGGCATGTAGTAGCCGCTATTATTCATCATCTCGAGCGTTATTCGGACGCATACATAAGTCAATTCATTAAATATATATATAAATAATAATAGTATATATATATATATATATATATATATATAAACGCCGTCACAGTTTCGCATATTAATTTTATAGGATTTTAATGTAATAGCTTAGTGCAAACGCACACATCTATATGTAACTACGGATAAATAAATAATTTTTCAAAGCAAATCATACACACAGTTTAGTGTATTCCATCATGATAATAGGCGGCCTTTTCGAGTGCGGTCTGCACTTCAATAAGGCTAAAGATGACGTATTTAAAGATATGTATATATATATATATATATATATATATATATTTATATATATATGTTTGCTCGTACATTTCTGCAATTTTTGAATGAAATTTTTTTTTTTTTTTTTCACACACTGACACAATTTTATCTCTTATATACGGTATATGTGTATTAACATTTCGATGCGGTATTTGTATTTTATGTATAACTAGAGCTAGGTGGAGCTTTTGATATTTAAACATTTCTTTAGAACCCCAGAAAACTATTAAACCGGCTGCATGTGTTTTATACCGCTGCTGTGTGAGCAGCTTTTCCATTAATTTTTGCCCTGTCGAACCGACATAAACGTCATTAGTAAAACCGTAACTGTTCTGTTATTCTTATACACAATTTAACACTGTTGTATACAGTACCTCTCCGTCGTTAAGGTCAACATATTATATTATCCCTGACCTAAATTTCGTTGCCATTATACTTGTAGAGCATATAAATTATATCTGCCTGATTTTCTGTCCGTAGCCTTTTTTCCCCCCCAGCCATCTCTTCTTCTTATTATTAAGGAACAACTTTAACCGAAATACGTCATCGTGCTTAAAAGCGGTTTTTTTTTGTGTTTTTTTTTTCTTTTTTCTCTCAATTCTATCCTAACATACAAGTTGTCAATGAATTTAATTTTATATGGAAGAAAATAGGAAGAAAAAAGAAATTTTACTCTCTAGAATTGCATGCATTTACATATAAAATACGTGATACGTATTTAATGTCCTTGTTATATAATCAGAAATATATTTATAGAAAGCAGGCTGTATACATGCAAGCATGATGGATGCTGTGTGTTTGTTTGCCTGTGCAAAGCCTCTAGATATATCATTGATAAGTTAAGAGAATATTTGGATACATGTCATAGATGTGAGAATGCCTTGAAACATGCTATGACGACATACTGTGTAATAGTAGCTCAGTTAAGTGGGACTAAAATACACGATACGCATTAAGTAATAGGTTCTAATTAATGCTTTAATATCCAACTAATAGTTTTTCATGCAATCAATGAAGGCTATAAGCATATATGTAAATGTATCTGATTAGTTTTTCTATTGCACTTAAAATATGGGTTAAGTTAGACTTTTAATGCATAAGAAGACTAAACATATGTATAAAAATTACGAGGCCGCATATGTTTCGTTATGCGTTTATACGGATACATGTGCATAGGTATGCAATATTCATCTCCTTTTGCGGTATTAAGCTTAAATAGCCCACATTTCATTTGTGTTACAAAATTTATGCATATGTATGCAACACAACAGACGGTAACGAGTTTATAACAACCTTCGAACCACTTGACCCCATATTTGTCACATCTAAAATTTAGCTGCATATATGTGTGCATGGGTATGCAATAAACACATTTTAAAAATAACCTTGTTGAACAAAAACATTTTCACCTAAACGCATACACGCGCCCTGCCCGCACATCCACGCACAAACTCGCATATATCTGCGCTTAGTAAGCCTTATAAAAAATAATTGCATTGTTTGCATAAAAAATTCAAATTAAGTCCTTTTTGTTTTTAGTTAAACTTTTATTAACTCACAGAATAAGCAATTGTTTCACATACACACATGCACACTTGCATGCATAAAGAACGAGTGTTTCTTTAAGCTATTTTTAGATGAATGCCATTTAAATCTAATGATAATCTCTTCTATAGCACGTGCATCGCAGACACAAAAACAAAAGTGCAAAACGAAGAACACCGTATAACACGAATGTTAATTTTACAAAAAAAAAAAAAAAAAAAAAAAAAAAAAAAAATGAAAAACAAATCCAAGCTAATACATAATATATATATATATACATACATACATACATATACACATATATTTAGTTAATAATTTCGTATACATATTGCACATTATCGAATGAATTATCATATGGTGTGTCCATCCAGCGTCGAGGCGTATGATTAACATTCTTGTACATATTGGAGATGAGCACGTGCTTGATTTCTTTGCGAAAGTAAGCTTTAAAAGAAAAGACTCTCACTTTCAACGATTATCTGTTAACGGGGGGGTTTATGCAGTAGTACTCAAACTGTCGTGCATTGCGTTAATTCAATTTCGATGTATTAATATATTGTTTGCCTTTGCTTTCAAAATGATTCGCTAATAAATACGATTATACTCTCAGTTTGCAGAGAATGTCCTTCGCATGTCCCTTGTAGGCTTTGATTGTTTATTTCTTATTTAGAAAGACTGCTAAACTGCTGTCATCAGTTCGATCAGTTGCAAGCATCTATCTACTGATAGATTTTTTGAAGCCAATGAGTGAAGTGAGTCTGTAAAGCAAAGCTTTTCAGGAGAACATTTGCATCCTCTAGTGAAAGAAAAGATAATCTGTTAGATAATTGCTTACGTAGTGTACAGTGTATAGATCGGATATGAAAATCTATATATTTCTGGTTTACTTTTTTTTTTTTTTTTAAAGGACAAATCACTCAGGGAATGTCACCTATTTGTGTAAGAGGGTGACGGTCAAACGGTTTAATTGTCATCCAGCCATTGTTGTAGCTGTAAAGCCATTAAAGTTCCAGACTTTCCTTCGATCGCTCTGCGCTAAGAAGTGTCTGCCTAGAAGCCTAGAAGATTCGAAGGTTCGAATTAAATTTATGTATTCCCCCTCATCTGGTTTGTTTTCAAAGATACCCCTCTCTCGTGAGTACGTTTACGAATGATTTTTTTCAACTAAGATTTTAGATAACTTTTGATATGTTCAGCTGCTGTATGATAAAAGAGGAGAAGAGAAAACAGGAAAAAATGGTTTCCTTGTAAGAAAACGCGTATAGCTAAGCACATGTATAATGCACGTTAGACATGAGGCAAATGCATATGTGTCTAGGATATCAGCCACATGTCAGTAATGTTGTGTTCAAAGAAATTGCGAAACTTTAGTTTAAATAGAATGTACAGAGTGACCCAGATTAGTTGAAATTTAATTCTTTTTTTTTGTTTTTTTTTTTTTTAAATTAAGCAGATTTTCATTTAATATTTGATAATAGTTTAGACATTTTGAATTGAATTGAAAGAGCATCTATTGAATGAACAGCTTCGTCAACGTATACCTTAATTGGTTTGTAATGTCAGCGAAGTTCTGCTGAATTTGTTCTTTCAACTTTTTAATCTGCTATGACATTTTTAAAGGCAACTTTCCTCATTAAATTAACCTCGAAAAACCAGAGTCCAAATGTCAACTGCCAAATGACGCTTGGCACAATGTCTCACAGCCTTATCGAATATTTAAATCATTAATATGGGCTTACAAAGCATTTTATACCTAAAATATTAGTTTACTTTGAAATATTCGTTGCTTAACGAACTTAAAAAGTTTTTCAAATCCGAATAGAAAAACAAAATTATACTCGGATTAAACGAATTAATTTAATGAAAATAACTTTTATGTTATATAGTTTTCATTCATCACTTCAGTAAATGCTTTTCGTAATGAGGGGGGGGGGGGGAAATGTTTCATTAAAATTGCAAAAGGACGTTGTAACCGTATTACGTTACGTGATCGTAGCAGCATATTTTATTTCGTAACAGTATTATAACGTATGCAGTGAAATTGCTGTTCATCTGCAAACACGTGTACGCTATAGTTCAACCCTATCGTAATTTTAATATACAATTTAGGCAGAGTAACATACGTAACATGACATAATTAATATGCCGACGTAATAATGCCGTAAAGTGATAAAAGAAAAGCAACACTAAGCGGTATGTGTAAAATGTTGATAAATTGATTAATTGATAAATTGATAAATTGTTGATAAATTCAAAGATGATTTTATTTTTAACCTGAGTCCAACAAGCAGGATAGATAGATAAAAAGACAGACAGATGTGACAGGGGGTTTACGTAGGTTCCTGCCGTGGAGGCTTAACCCTACGGTGCCCGATGGCACACGGAGTGAGAAAGCGTCACTCACGCCCCGCTGGGAGCAGGGAGGCTCCCAAGCACTTTCAGATCAAAGGTATGTGTATGGCATGCCCTTCCCTCTGACGGAGGCGAGGCCTAACTAACACCTCAAATATTTAACGTTCCCGCGATTTTGGGGGCAACGACAGCCATGAGGAAACTTCCCGAAGGGCCGTTCCCTGCAGCCAGGTAGCAGACCGACAACTACGAGGATTCTGCTGCAGCAAAAACTGCAGCCAGGAATTTCTCGCAGAGGGGATCCTCTGGGCAACCTGACCTCCGTGGTACCTTAATTGTTTTAAAAGTCTAAGGTCTGACTTTGGGAGATAAAAAGAACAATCGATTCCGTTTTTCATATTGATTAAGAACAGTGATCGGTACCTGATGCGGTAGCCGATTGATTTAAAAATTTGAAGATCTTTAGCCACTGATCACCACCGCATCGCCGTTTTCTACATTTTTTTTTCGCAGATTTAACGCACTTGTACGAGATAATCGGTCAGTGCGGTGTAACAGCTTCGGCAGCTATGGTCCAGATTAAATTGTTAATAAACGCATTGTAAAAAAACAAAAATTTTCTCGATTAAGTTAAGAAATTTTGAACTCTTCCGAAGAACTCTCTCGTGATCCCCCTATATGTCGTTTGTCTGCTGATCGGTTTATCGCTCTCTCGGCTAGCCGGTTTTTTGGTTGTGTGGATTTGTCGATTTATCGGTCTGGCCCTCTGTCTGCTTACATTTACGGTACTTGTAAGCTTTGTTCTTAGTTTTTCGTCGCATTTTTCATACCAGAGGACGCGTCGAAATGTTTGGTTTTAATATTAATAAATATTTCTTTAATTAAAAATACTATTAAATTGATGTTAAGAAAACAAAAAAATACTAACTGGCTAATGGCGTCTATTTAAAAGTTCCAGTCGTGTCCCCATGGTTGCCCTCATCGATAAACTTTCGCGGAAAGCTCTTAAGAAAGTTAACAAATGGTTTCCTTGAAACCCAAAAGACAGTTGCATTTTTATCTTGGCTGCTTCTCTTTGCTTGGTAAAGGGCGTTTCTCTAATCGAGAAGTTCTTTGCCGAGGTCCACTTCTACTTTAGCACTTGAATTTCAAAGTGATATTTTTCGCAAGTCCTATCCTATTGGGGTAATAATTTTGAGTCATCGGTATTTTCGCTTTTAAATTTTTTTTTTTTACTTATCGCAAGCATAGTTTTCGGACCGCTGTGGAAATTTTTAGTTTTTAATCAAAGAAAATTCGGAACACGACCTTGATTTTTGACAGCAACTTTTCGGCGATTCTTTTCGTTTCCGGCTCATCGTTTGCACGGTATTCGCTCCAATCGTCGGTTGTTTTTTCATTGCATGTATAGAGCTATGTCTCATCGTCCATAATGCCGCTTTTCACGATGTCCTGCTAGTCGAAAATGATTGTTTCCCGGATATATTAAAAAAAAAAAACTCACTTTTGTATGTTTACAGAGTGTTGTGACATTTCTCAATCGGGAAGTTTTTTACCCATGGTTGGGTAATTTATTCATGGCCAATTCTGGCCGTGACACCGGCGATTATCTATCTTAAATTTCTTCTGGGTTAACTCGATAACTGACGGCACTATAGTTGAACATACCGGCTAACCAGCAGATCGACAGATAGACGGACTGAGGAACGTGCAGGTAAGCGAATCGACAAGTCGCCGGATCGACAGATCAATAGACGAAGCGATCTACGGGTTTAACTAATCGACGGATAGATGGATTGGTGGATTGACAAATGGAGATAAGGGCTCTTCAAGAGTTCGACATATGGGCAGATTGATGGATCGACAAATTCGCAAAACGATAGATTGATGGAGATGCAGATAGATAGATGGACAAGACGATGGACGGATCGACAAAACTGCAGATAAGCAACTCGGAAAATGGATAGATTAACGAAACGGTAGATAGACAAGTCGACGCACGTATAGATCGACGAATACAAGCTTGGACAGACATATAAACTAACATATATGTTTATTATTAGGATTCGGGTTAAAACAAATCGAGCCATAAATTTAGTTTATACTACTTTTGTTAGCATTGAGAGATATCTTGCATGAGAAGCGAAGAAAGAGAGCATATGCGTTACCGTGTTAGATGGTAATTTTGCGAAAAGGTTATAACCATCGTCATCGTCCATATCATTAACTGATGTAGTTATGTAGTACAACACGTACATTGTATGCAATTGATTGCATTAAATTGTTGCAAACTATCGTGGCTTTTTTTTTAAGCATTTGTTACTGTTGTCGTTATGTTGTATATGGATGTATGTACATATCTATGAAAAAAAAAAAAAAAAAAAAAAAAAAGAAGAAATTGTTTATATGCGCTTGCATATTTACGCGTTAGTCAATATCCTTCAACCTAAAAAGTAAATGTCACTTAAATGTTACAGCATAGAATTTTCAAACATTTTATTGTATGCCATTACTGCTGGACCGGAATGAAAAAAATGCAAATTATCTCAAAGTTGTTGAACGCTTTTTTTTTTTTGTTTGATCAAATATTTATATAAAAAGTTCTCTTGAGAATTTTTTATTTGAAAATTTAATCAAGACATACTACGACATATTTTGCCATAAAAAGCCCGCTTAACTCGTTTAGAAGGCTTCTTTTTTATTCCTTTTACTTACAAAATAACATTTTCCTGGAAATGAATTTACAAAAACTTGATATATTTCAGCGCAAATTTATTCATTATTCAAGAGACAAAGTGTCGGTCGGTGTCTTTATACTCAATATCAAAAAATGACACATCTTGACACATTTTTCCTTTTCTTCCCGTATTAATGAAATCCAGCAGTAAGTCTTCAGATTATAACTCTCTAGTTGTCTATATAAAGTTTCAAAAAGAAAAAAGAGAAGGAAAGCTATAGAAGGAATGGAGAGGGAGAGAGAGAGAGAGAGAGAGAGAGAGAGAGAGAGAGAGAGAGAGAGAGAGAGAGAGAGAGA
>KK502412.1:244973-290204 GCA_000688735.1 Glossina austeni | reverse complement strand
AGAGAGAGAGAGAGAGAGAGAGAGAGAGAGAGAGAGAGAGAGAGAGAGAGAGAGAGAGAGAGAGAGAGAGAGAAAGAGAGAGAGAGAAAGAGAGAGAGAGAAAGAGAGAGAAAGAGAGAGAGAGAGGAAGAAAGAGAGAGAGAGAGATAGAGAGAAATAGAGAAACAAAGAAGTTGCGAGTTTTACTTTTGAGTTCCCTTCCCTTCGGCTCGATCAAGTGCGAAAGCGAAAGCAAAGGATCGTTCCGTTTGCCAAAGACACAAACGACACTCGTGAATACACATACAATGGATCGCATATATCGATCTAGTATTCGTTAGAGCCATAACAATATCAACTAAATTTTAGTTAAAAGACAATGAAACGATTTGATCAGATATTAATCCAAAGTTTTTGTTACATAATTAATGCTTCAATTCAATTTTCATCTTAAGTCTATGCGTAATATAACGACTTGCCCGATACAACCCAAAAATATCGTATCATGAGAACAAAAACACAGAGACTTATAAAAATATAAATAAAAGTAAATTTTTTGCATTCTCTTCATAAATCTTTTAGTCTCAATTTTTTGTATAAACTCTCTTGGTGAGGTGCGTTGCTTACTTACTAAAGAGATACACGTTTACTTCCTTTCGCTTCATGATGTTGAAATCCAAGAATAAAGTTTTATGTGCATGCTTATATGCTTATCGTATGCGTTAAGTTCAAATACAATGAACAAATCTTGTACAAGGATTACCTAGAAGCGTCATATTCAAGTTAGAGAGAGAGAGAGTCTTGCGTCATTCTCAGGTTTCATAAGCATGATCTGAAGTATCTTGGATGCCGCTACCAAGGATACATATCTGATTGTCGTTCATTGTAGACACGTTAATGGATCGATTAAATTATTTACACAATTTTAACCAATATTTGCCTTAAAGGTGCAAAAATAATTGCTTATCGAGTTTTCGTCAGCGAGTCATATGTCATATCGTGACTTCTCCATGTGAAAACATCCCTCTCAGGATAAGTTATCCAGCTGGAGAGTGCGTACAACATAATTTTCGGACAACATACATGCGTACAACATAAATTTCGGAAGAAGAGATCAACTTCCATGCTAAAAGACTCTAAGGGCAGGAGTTCTTCCAAGTATAGAAAGGATAACCATGATATAGAATGGAAGGATCAACCTGAGTCACCATCATAATCGCGGTTGGAGCGTATTAGGAATTGTTCGAACCAAGCGAAACCATCTCTAGGGAAAGCTCATGCAATTGAGGTGGCAATGAGTGTATCGTGATGACGTGCGGGATGGGTGTGACAAAGTCCACCCGGTGAACGGGAATATGCTGCTTTTATCACTATATTCATCCTGCTGATTAACCCTGATTTTAATGGATTTCCTATAAACGATCTGCCGATCTATCTATATATCGATAGTAGAATACCAGATAATTTTTCTTTTGTAGAGTTTCACAAATTGTTTCAAAATGAAAGGCAAAAAATACACCGCAGTGAAAATAATATTTAAAAAAGAAAAAAAAAGGAAAAACGACTTATGACGACTAACGCTGTTGCAAAGGGAATAATGGATTCACTGTTTATGGTATGGCAAGCTCGATATAATGTTACGTAAAACTAGTACTTTCAACTAAGAATAAATATCCGTTTTGCATACGCATTGATTTGTTTGATTGTTTTGCAGGCATGCTTCAAAAATACACTCTACTTAATGGTTTTTCGTTTCACGATGAGTAAGAAACCTTTACAAGATTTATGGTATTTGGACATAAAAGAGCGAACAAACAAACTGTAAGCAAGAGAAAATCATGGAAACAAACTAAATTTAGTTATAAATAGAGAATAAATTAATTTTGTACGCTACACGTGCAATACATTTCCTGTTTCTTCTTCTTTTAAAGGTATATCGGACTTATGTTTGATTTAATATGCATATCAAAAAAGCCATTGCTTTTTTCACTGACATCGATGGCCGCAACAAAGTAAATAAATGATTAAAGATGCGGAAGATAGTGTCTTCACGCGTTTGTTGAAATGGCGAAATGTAAATATTTATGTAAAAGGTAGAAAATGTGTAAATAAATATCCACTACTGCCATAGATAGTTTTTCTCTTTCATCCGATAAGCTTTTGTAACCGTTTTCTTCTCCTTCTTCTGTTTCTTTTTTTTTTTTTTTGTGCTTTATTACGATTTCCATCAAAACGATCTTCATTTCATTGTTGTTATGAAATCATAGCAAGCAATAAGGCGAAGCCTTTGGCTGTCCCTATGTCCCTTAGCCGTATGAATGAACCATTCAATGAAAACGTATATACGATCAACTATTTATCACATGATATTTTCTCATCCCCTGTTTTGCTAAGGATGACGTGCCTACTTTTCAAAAAAATAGTTTAATCGGTTCATTTATAATAGATTTGCAAAGTGCTTTCAACCCACATGGGATCACAAAACTTTACAAGTTTGAGTACAATTTCGGTTTTTTTGCCGAACCCATAGATATTCGGAATGAGCAAAAAATTTGAAAAGAAAATTGCATTTACGATTTCATGTTGCTTATGGAAAATACCCAACATTTTCATGGACAATTTTTTCCCTAGCAGTCATATGAATGAAATGTTGCCAAATTTATATTTGATGCCGCATGTAACGCATGTAGGTTTCAAGTCTAGACACATCCATTTTCATATTGATCGATTCACTCGAAACACTCCTAGGTATTAAGTCTAGATTCATAATCACTTAAGCTTGCCTTGTGCTTATGTATCTTTGCGGTTAAACTATAAATCTTACGCCAACTCGATGCCTTGATGTGATTTGGTCCCGTGGCGGATGCCACGCCATTGGAAATGAACATTTGTATTGAGCTGCTTTTACGACCATTTCTCATAAATAATGCCTTGTTTTGAAAAAAACTTGCAATTTCGCTGAATAAAAGAATTTCAATGCACTAACTTGACCCAAAAGATCATGTATCGAAGGGTCAATTGTTTCGAACCTCCTTCCATATAATAATTGTTATGAAAGGAAAGAAAATTCTTATTATTAATAAAATAATTTGTGATGCAAATTTATGCTCAATATTAATTTGATGTAAGCCCATCTAGGTCTACTTTCTACTGCTTGAACCCATACAAGTGTTCTCTTTAAAAGCATTCCTTTATCTGGAAAGAATTATATTTCTACTGAATTTCTACTGGTGTAAAATTAACGCATCGTGCGTATCAGGCAGGCTACCTTCACACGTGTTGGCATTTGATCTTCATTGATATCATTGATAGTTGAGACGCGTTGAGGTATTAACAACATGATCATAAAAAGTGAATAAAAGCACAAAATACAGACGTAAATGAAAAGCGAAATCGTGTGTCACGTTAGAGAAAAAAGCTAAAAAATGCCAAAAAAAAAAAAATGTATTATCACTATTTACCATGCAGTGTATGCACAAGGTTAGGCAGAAATTGCGAATTTACAAAGTGAGAGAGATAAGGCCACTCGAGATTTTTGATATGTCGTAAGGACGGCAATAGCTCAAGAGAGAATTTCATTTTGTTGCAGTCTAACAGCATAACATCGCTCCTAGTAACAGAGTAAACTGCCATATATGTAAGACACGACTTCAATTACAAAAAAATAGGTAGCTAGGTTACCTAAGTTGTCGCTTTTTTTTTTTCTTTTTTTTTCCGGAAGTAGTGGCCGCGTGCTGCCAGTTAGTGGCCTTACGACATTTAAGTACAACCATTTCGGAACCGTTTTCGCTTTACCTTGAAATGGACCCTTGCGATCACTGATTAATTTTCATCTTAAAATTCTAGATTCCATACAGCTTGGCCATGTTGCTGCAACCATCAGGATGACTGCTAAAAGGTAGTGTAGTGTATTTTCCGCACAGGTCACGTCCTTTATAGACATTGGCAGTTGTCGCAAGCGTTATTTACTCGTAGTTCGAGAAGTTTCCACGCCCAGTCTAAATTTTTGTTTTAACCAGAAATCCACTTCTCCATGTTTTCTTCCCGATCACTGTTCAACGATTCGAGATGAGGAGACACATCCACGTTTCAATTGGTAGGCTTTACCACAGCTTCCTGTATTTTTAACAATATTTCGGCTTCGAAATCTGTTTTTATTTATTTATTTTTTTTTTTACATAAAAAAAACTTTAAAAAATCAAAACAATACAAACAAATGAATAGTAAGCTGCAATAGGCTACGTTTATAGGGTCTATGAGAAAGTTGGTATAACAATGCGGTGATCAACTATGAATTCTTTGAGTGCGCAATTTGATCTTGAGCGAGAGTCAGGGTTTTCTACTTTCTTATTTCTGGTCTCTACAAACGCATTAGTCGCGTTGCGGTAATAGGACTTTTAGATAGGAGTCTTCATAGGGCAGAGGTAACAAACAATAGATCTCAGTATGTTTCATATTTCACTTAGTAAATTGTACTTATGCTGAGAGCAAATAAAACTTGAAGAGTTTTTCATGTAACACATATTTCGAAAAAAGACCGGGTAGTCAGTCGGTCAATGCAATTGAAAGATGATCAAGCTTAAGATTTTAATTGTTTCTCTTATCACAACTGCCATACGGTATGAAAAAAAAGCAGAGAATTCATTCCACAAGAGGGCATCAATTTTAATTCCTTTGCAAAAGGTTTTCTGAATACTTGGTCAACGTTTTTAGGGATTAAAACTGGATAGTATAGTTAACCACCGGTGGCCAAGACTAATGTCTGAACATTTCAAAGTCTTTGTTATCAATTCCTTGGACTTTCAATATAGTTGAATATTATTACAAATAGACTGTTGTTGCTATAAATTCGCGCGGACCAATTAATTTTAGTAAACTCTGTAGTAAAATCTGTTGACAAAATTAAATTCAGTATTCGTTCTCGTTGAAGAAGCTTTCATTCACTTACTTATCATGTTTCTGTCATCAATTACACATGTATCAGATGCCGCTTTGTTATGAAAACACCTTGACGCGCCGAAACAATTCCTTCCCTTCAAATACTTCCGCGCTATCATAATATATAATATAAGTGAATGAAACCTCTATCGATGGGAATGAGGATTCAACGTAGATATAGTTAATTGTTAGGACATAATTTCGCACGATTATCACAGAATTTCAAAGGAAGAGAATATTTAACACTGCTCTTGATCGCTCTCCCTCTTTTAAACTCTCACACCCAATTTTATTTACATAGGCATGTTCGGTACATTAATAACCTTTAGTCGACACTTTCTATACTCGTGCGCGTGCTCGGCAATGTCATTGTCTCTTTTACATTTTAGGCGGAAGAAAGCATTCTTCTCAAATCAAATCGTCCCGTTTCCCTTCGGCTTTCCACTCTAAGGAAATAAATTCGTTCGCACCGTTCGCCCCATATTAATGTCAAATTCAATTCTGTTAAATTTTTTGCAAAAATAATCGATTCTGATTGCATGGCAGAGGTCGCCGTCGTGGTGTTATTCCGTGAAAAAAAAACAATTCCCCGCGATAAAGTGATATATGAGTTAAGTGCATTTAATGTAAGGCTTAGATAAGACGACTTGTGATAATCGGTTGGCTTGAGACTATGCGATCCCGTATACAAACGAATTGAAAGATCCATACAATGGTTGCAGAGCGCGTACGTTCTACAAAAGATGGCAGCCATAATTCGGGTCAACACGATTCTTCTCACATATAGCCGTTATATTCTCTTTACACCTAATAGCGCTGTCCGTTGTTACTGGCAGAAGAATATTTCTTCCAAATCATCTTATCATTCGTTTAGCAAAATGGATGTCATAATCTAAGCTTTATTAATCGATCCATTAGATAAATTGAGTAATCAATGAAAATTAGAATAAATACCAAGATATGATATTAAAAGAAGCAAAGGGAAATGATGCGCTTCGATGAAAAATGTTAAACTTACCCTTAATCGTATTTAGAATGATTCTAAGTAATAGAATAAAATAAAGTGTTTTACGTTACGTTATCATACATTTTTATTGATTTCACATTTACTCGCTTCGCAAATGTATTCTATGCGCTTTGTTATTGTAATACTTATTCGTTTAACGCTGGTTAAGAATACGTCGAATAGACAAATGGGTTTTATGTGTCTGTCTGTGTGTCTTTGTGTTGTGTCACTTTGTAATTGTCTCTAAAAGCAAATACTTTCTGTGTTTCGCGTTCGCCATCGTTACGTATCAATGCTTCTTTTCATATCTAATACGCATAATAAAATGTTGATGCCTTCGGCTTGTAAATTGCATACACGCATGAATACACACTGACATATCATACACAAAAAGTACACATATAGAGATAAGATGCACATAATTTATTGCTTTAATTCATTATTGTATTTACGGATTTTTGTATTTTATTCTTTCATTCTATGGTCTTTAGCTTTATTTGTTTTATTATTATTAAATATTAAATATGCTGGTAGTGTAAAATACTTATGGCAAAGATGGGAAACAGTAAAGAAGTAAACAAATATTCATTCAGCTAATGCAAATGCATATTTGTAGTTACGTTAATATTATGCATATGGATGAGTACAGAGAGTATCGTATATCTATATGTGTATATATACGTATATATTTATGTAATATAATTTAATATATATATCAATATACATACATACATATATATGTACACAAATATATATTGCTTTTATAAATTTATTGTATATTTATTTATAAATATATTTAATTAGCTATTTCTTTTTTTGTTTTTTTGTTTTTTTTTTTTATTTTATTTTATTTGCAGGTTTGTATTTATTGGCAGTTTACGGAAGAGTTTCTCTCTATTGTGATAAGTAATTACTCATGTAAATATGTTTTATTTTTATATGTTCGGGTGCATTTCTTCAAAGGATTTAAGTGGATGTGTGTGTACGTGTGTACGTGTATGAAATATAAACTTTATTTCACTTATTTGTTTTAATTTGTTCGCCTTGCATATAGAAAGGAAGGAAGAACGAAAAGGAGACAGCAACGAGTTTTAACGAGTGTGCGATAATATATAGTAAAAATTAATATAAACTGATTTTCTCTTAGGTTTCAGATCTTTTTTTTTCTGATTTTTTTTGTTTTTTTTTTTTGGTTGTTTTGTTTATTTTTTTGTTTTTTTTTGTTTTTTTTTCTTTTGTTATGTAAAAAAGGCACCACATACGTTTTTATATTTATTGTATGTTAAATAAAATTTTTTATATATAATCATTTTTTTGCTTCTATTATTATGTGTAAAGTATAATAAAAATTAATTTTGTTCATAACTAATTTATTTTAATTGAAAAAAAAAAAAGAAATAAACTAATATTGAAAAATTTCTTCTAACATTGATTGGAAAAATTATCTATTTTCTTATGAAAAAACAAAGAATGTAATATTTTGGACTTTGTTTAGATGCGTGTATTTTCTCCCATTATCACAGTTATTATGAACGATGATCATAATCAAAAGGATAATAATTTTCGTAATGCCGTTAAACTGAGTCAAAAGAAAGAAAAAAAAAATACATAAATAAATAATTCTTTTCCAAGTATTTTCGTGTTTGGATGTATGTCTAAATAGTGTGTGTGTGTGTGTGTGTGTGTGTGTGTTATGAAGAAAGAAAAACGGTCATAAAAATCAATGCAACTACTTTTACTTTACTTGGTTTTGTATACGTTTCCGGTAACGACATCAAACTTTTCCTCTCTTCAAACAACAACAATTTTCTAGCCTTGTCTACTGTTGTCTGCTGTTTTTCTTTTTTGTATTTTTTGTATTTTTTTTTTGAAAAATTCGAGAAAAAAAATGGCTTTAAATGCGCTTAGTGTCTCGCGTACTGACAGCACACCGAATTTCGCGGTACTCGCTGCGTTGGTAAACCGGAAATGCCCTTCAAATATGTGTAGGATACGGGCTGACGTAGTATACGTTGTGGCGGTGGTTTGACTTTTTTATTTGATTTACCATTAAGTGCGGCTGCTGGTTTGAGCTGATGTGCACAATGATTTGTTAAGGTTTTCTTATTCAATTCAAAATTTGATGATGATTTTAAAGCGGATTTGATGGGAGTGCTGCTAGCGGAGCTTGGCGTATCGCATTCACTGTGCGGCTGAGCTGGTGGAGCACCGCTGCACGATAGAGAACGCGTGGTTAAAGAAAAACCTGCCAAGGCCTTGCGTATGGTAGAAGTCGAACGACGCTGCAGGCGCGAAAAGCTAGCACGACTATTATATGAGAGTTGTTTATTTACTTCTTGTTTTTCTTGTTGTGTTGGCTGTTGTTCATTCGAATCTGTTTGCGTTGGTTCGTCTATTTCGTCCATGGTGCTGCTTGTTTCGCTTGAAGTGCCCGAAATATGTGAATCAGTTGTTTGCAATGATTGCTGCTGCAATTCCCGCCCTTTATTTATGACTACAGTCGCTGCAGCCGCCTGCGTTGAAGAACAAGAATCGGTCGATGAACTTTGATTATCATCGTCGTTGGCAGTTGTATAAATTAGGTCATCGTTTGACCTCAAACCGAAGCGACGACTCAACTGACGAAAGAAGCCCATATTACGTATGTAACGTGGTGTTGGCGAATTTACGGTATTGGGAGAGACGCTACGGTCACGGCTACTTCTGATTAAACTACTGCATTGACGTATTGCATCATCATTGGCGTAAAAATTTGCTGCGGCATTTTTAACTTGATTAGATGCTGCCGGTGTCGAAGGCAGCATATCAGCGAAACATACATGGCCAAGTGACATTTTATCTTAAATATTTCAGTATGTCTTGCTTAAATAACAATATTTTGGCTTTTTCCTTCTCTTTTCGGCTCTCTCTCTCTCTATCTCTCTCTCTCTCTCTCTTGTTTTTTTTGAATTACATAGATTTCACTTTTAAATTTTTATGATAACCGGCTAATACTTACAGAAGAGGTTTAGTTTGCTTTGTTAAACTTTTAACTTTTAATATGTTTACCTAGAGCAAAGAACGCCAATGACAACCATGCACTTTTAATGTCCTTAACTGTCTGAAAATGTTTTTTGTTTGCGGCTTCTTTTTATAGTCCCGGTCTCTTGCTTTCGCATTTTCGGCAAAATTTCTCTCTCCGTCTGCACAATAATTACTCGCGTCTGCACAATCGAATGCATTCGCTCTCTCGTAACGTGTGATTACGTGCTTTCTCCTAATTTCTGTTTGCACTTATTTTTTTGGTTTGTTTCCGCTTTTCGTTTTCATAACTTCCTGAGGATATAGTGTTTCACTACTTTTATAGGGTTATTAACCAAGCATTTAGTCAAAAATCTTTACTAGCTTTCACACATACATTCTTTTATTATTATTTATTTTGCTAGAAAGAAAAAAAAAAAAAAAAACAATGAACAAATTAAGGAGAAAAAAAAGAGAAGCAAACAAACTAACAACAAAAGTATAACCGCTACTATCAACTTAGGGCGGATATAGCCATCGTTCTGCATAGCATTGTCTTAATTGTGCAAATGGGGAGCATGGCAAACATTTTCTATGAGCGCCATGAGCGAGAAAATCTCAAGCTTAGTTCGATACTACGCTTATCCACAGTGGCTGTCTGACTAATATCTAGTTCGTGAAGATGGTGAAGGCACATTCCGTCTCCCGCCGAACAACTTTTCCAAATTAAAAATGAATAAATACCTGGAGTACGAATGCCTTTATTTACTCTGCACTGCGAAATGTATGAGTGCCGTTGGTGCACGAGTTGTTCGCTCTCCAATCATTAATGGAATTCTTTCGTCAGACTCGAATCGCATTTAGCTCGGATTTTATAATTTATCAAAAGCGGCTTAAATGCGATTAAAACAGAGTTCTTCTCCTTGATACCTTGATGTGCCTCAGATATACGATGCCTGCAATATAATGGGAAGTGTTTAGCATAGTATATGAGAACAAGCAAAAGGTGAATGCATAAACAGTGAATAAAAATGCAAGTTTCGATAAAGTGTCGGGAAACTTTTTCGCTTATTAGCCCACGTAATGCTATACACTTGTTGCCTGATGTCAGATGCTTTACAAATGACTTTTATTATAAACGATTATGTCAGTGGTTTCCAACCTGTGGGGCGATACTGTTGCAAGGGGGGGCATGTAGCTGTGTCCAAAATATCATTTTCAAATACAAACCAAAAAAGCCAAATAGGTGTCAAAAAAATGAATCAGCGGTATACGTTATCCACAATCGTCGCCGCGGATTTTTGGTGTACAAATGCTACAAAACATTCTTCTTCGAATCGAAATATTTCGCTGTCGCGTTTGGAGCCGAGTACCGGTGGGGCGTGGAATCAAAAGATAAGCACTTGCAACATCCCGGTTATTCTCGTGCTTACTCGCGCCAAACTTCAGTAAACAGAAGTATCTGATAGTTTCGGTTTTTTTTTTTTTTTTTTTTTTGAAGGGGGGCGCATTAATTTTGTTTCTTAAAAAGGGGGGACGCCGGTACAAAAAGGTTGGAAACCACTGGCTTATGTACTCTTATGGTTCATTATCGGTAGAGTATGCCATGTGTAGCGAACTTCTTATTAAAACACATTAAAGTTTCAATAAAAAAAAAAAAAAATGCCAGCATTTAAATTGAAAAGAAAATGTGCAGTTAAATGTGTTGTTTAGATGAGAATCTATAGCCATAACAAAATAAATTATACAGATATATAGACAAAATCCACACCAAAAGATTTGAATATTATTTCATTTTTGTTTTCTCGTTTAAGCGTAAGATAAAATATAAAAAACACACAGGATTTTTCGTTTGTCACGTATCATCCCATACCATATAACATAGATTTGTTTATTAAAGATGTGAAACGGACCGGATAGTTTATTAATAAATTTTCATCCATTTGTCTTCTGGACTAATGTTTGCGTTCGATTGCATATCCACCTATCAGCAAAAGCATTGCAATGCATTAAATTTCTGCTTTCATCTCTACACAATTAACCTAATCTTTCGTATATAAAACTAAAATTCGATATACTACGATATAGTATGAGACCAAAATGGTATATTAATCACCCTACACCTATTAAGAATTTAATAGAAGCAAGTAAGAAAATTATATTCGCCTGCAAACGAATCTTTTATGTATATATACAAACACATACGCACACCGCTACAAATACAGCTCCCTCCCCCCTCTCCCCCCCATTTAATTCCAATGTTTCTACCAAATTTAAAGTCGATATCTTCATTTTTGCGACCAGGAGAGTGCCAAGAACACACATTACATAGCCAGACAGAGGGACAGACATGGCTAAATCAACTC
Source organism: Glossina austeni (assembly GCA_000688735.1). Lineage (NCBI taxonomy): Eukaryota > Metazoa > Arthropoda > Insecta > Diptera > Glossinidae > Glossina > Glossina austeni. The sequence goes on along the minus strand of KK502412.1, from coordinate 278,915 downwards.
AGAATTTAAGGCTGATCAAGAATATGTATAGGATCTTCATAGGGCCTCTGAAACTTCCTTTTGGGTGTTACATACATTATGCAAAAAAACAAAATGAGTATACACCCATCTTGCAGTGGTCGGTATGATGAAAAACTGATATGAAACTTGTCTAAATCGTGTTATGAAAAGGTTATAATGATGATTGGAAAAAACAATTGTTTAGAAAATACTGATTCCAGTAATATGAGGTTCTTCGAAAAGGCTTTCCGCATTTCGCATTTTGTTTTCTAATATATACCCACTACTGTAAGATGGCTTGGTTGACAAATGCAATTGGATATTATTATATAAGGATTGTGGTCAATCAATTTTCATTGTTTTTCATTCTTGGGCAAAACATATCACTGCACCAATTTTGATCAAAATACATCGAAAATTTGTAAATTACAATATAAATGCAAGGGAATGGAAAGAGACAGACAGAAAATTGATTCCGAAAATGAGTGTGAATCGTTTGATCGAAAAAAACGTAGAGTCATTACATTTTGGATGTCACATGTATCGGCACAATCTCTATTTTACTTAGCACCACAAGAAATGTGCGTATATATATATAATATATATATATATACGTACTTGTATATCAGGTCTGCATTTAATTGATTGATTAGCTATTATATCAGGGTTACAGCAAATTGATTGATTAACTGTTAAGCCGCCAATGTCATGTATATGTTAACTTGAAGGGCTAGGTCTGTAAAATTCTATCTAAGAAGAACACAATTCTCTTATTTGTTAATAATGCCATGTTATGTAATGGCAGTGGAAGTGATTGCCGTGAAAGGAGTTTCTTTACGAATGTGAAATGATTAGAAAAAAAGGAAAACAAACAAGTGTGAAAGTTATGTTCGGCTGTGGCCGAATCTCACATACTCACCAGATGCGTTCACTTCACGTTTTACTGCGGGCGTGTGCGGCCCTGATCAATTTCATCCATTTTCATTTTCAACCTGGTTGCAGGAACTTCCCATGTTTCTAACAAATTTGCAGTCGATGTCTTCACTTTTGCGACGAGAAGAGTCGCAACAGCCCACACCATATAGACAGGTATACCCTAATCAATTCACAATTTCAGGCTGATCAAGAATATCAGCAATAGGGCCGTCGTAGGGTCTCTGAAGCTTACTTGTGAGTGTTGCAAACGTTATGAAAAAACGAGTATACCCCTCCATCGTTCAGTGGTGGATATAAATATAGAACAGGGAATTTAGGCGTTACATTTTCATCAATAGCAAACCTAAGGTCAGAGGTAAAGTTTATTTTGAATATTGCCAAAGGTATACGCAAATAACTCTAGTAATGAGTTGATAGGTTTTTCCTTTTCAAAAATGAAAGTAACTGTAATTAGATGAGTCAATATGTACGTACTAATTGATTGATTCTCATTAAAGATGAAACAATGGGTCCCATCAAAAGCAACAAAATTCTAGGAAGAGAAAGTGTATTCGTATTCGGAGAATGAAAGTTTTATTAGAATGCTTTGAGGTTAACTTAATGAAGTATAAGAAAATTCATCAGAATAGAAAGCTTGCGGCTTAGATAAGCCATAGAATAAAGCAATTAATTATTAAAAACTAAGAAAATTATATTTGCTTATGATGATGAATTTTTTATATCCACAACCTTTAGTGCAAAAAAAAAAAAAAAAAAAAAAAAAAAAAAAAAAAAAAAAAAAAAAAGAAAAGAAAAAAAATGAAAATTGAATTTTCTTACTTTAGGTACATGTGAGGAAGTGATTGCTTTTCTGTGCAGCCACTCTAGGATAACACATACACTAGGTGTGGAAATTTTCATCCTTCTATCAGTTGTAGTTTATATTAGCAATTAGAGAAAAGATACACTATAGTGGGTCAAGGCGCTCCATTATCTACCCTACACTACTACTTCGCTTCCCATTTATTGTTATAAAGACTTTTCAAAAATTGGTGCGAAAAATTTGCAATCTGTAGCTCAAGATATGGACAGACAGGCAGAGATCGATTCAAAGCTTAGATCGATTTGGCAAGTGACTCAGAAAGTCATTTTAAATCGATTGATATAATAAAAGTTGGCTCCATCTGAAGTTCTTCTGTTCTGTGTTGCATACAACCACACAGGGTGCACAGGGTGAATATACCCTTTTCTCTCTGTATGGGTGATGGAAATGCTACATTTTTCTATACGAACATATCTTCGAAGGAGAGAATTTCCAATTTTGAAGTGAAGAATAATTAAACAATTTTCTTTTCTTTTGTTTGATATTTTTTTCATATAGTGTACGATTTATTCTTAATATATTACATATGTATATATATATCTATTACTTACTTAGTGTACTTATTAATATACAACTGATACATAACTATTATATATAGCTTATAATCGCTTATAATTCTCGCACTGGTTTTCATAAATTCTTGAAAAAGCAAAGGAAAACTTGAAATTGAGATTTTTGTTGGTTGAAAAAAGTAAATAATTATGTATTGATTTATTAATTTATTTATTTATTTATTTTTTTTTTGTTTTTCTGTTGAAATTTTTACTAAATTACTTGTGTTAATAAATTCGTGTAACTTAAGGTGTAATTTATTCATTTAAAGGCTATTAAGAAAAAAAAGAAATTAAAACTATTGGCAAAGTTCTACGGTATTCTTAAATACACTTATAAGGTATATAAGTAAGTATTTTGAAGGATATGTTTGTTTTGTTGGATGTGTTATTGTTGTTTTGATTTATTTATTTATTTATTTATTTATTTATTTATTTTTTTTGTTTGTTTTTGTTTTGTTCTCAATACACAGTTCTATGCTTGTAAAGCTTATGTTATTCGGTACGAATTTGAACTTTTAAGTGCCTGCGTGTAATTGTAATAATGGTTTAATTAATTTCGGTGAAATTTTGTAAAAATTTAAATATCTTGTTGTCTACTTTGTTATGCTTTGCTTTTGTATGCCTTAGTTTTATTTGCAATTTTGAATATGAAAGTTTGGTTTAGACAAAAAATCTCTAAAAAAATGCAAATTTTTTAATTTTATTTATAAATCTCTGCCTTATTTTGTAATCATAATTAGGCGATGTCCTTGGACTTATTAGTTTTTCTTTTTTCTTTTATCTATTATCGTTTTTCTTTTCTCTCAATTCGCAATTTTCTTATAATAATTATTTTAATATTAAGTCTTAAAGATTGGAATTTTTAGGTTTTTGTCGAAATATACAGATCTGTTCACAGTTAGCTAATTAGCTAATTAGATAGTTTAGGCCCATTGCTGGGTGCCATAGGGACAACATACCGTGTATCGAGGTACCCGCGAATATAGGCCAGACATACCCTTCATATATACATAACTGATTGGTGGCCGTAAGATGCTTTGTTGTTTTTTTTCAGGTTTTTTGTTATTACTGTTATTGTTACTGTTACTGTTACTGTTACTGTTACTGTTACTGTTGGCCTTTATGGAGGTAGAGGACTTTTTGTTGCTATTACTACTATTGCTGGAAGCTGAATTGGTTTTTTTACATTTCGATTCCCATACGCGCTTAAGCGGTGTACTGCTGCAGGAAAGACTGCGCGACGAAGCTGCCGCCGATGCCGAGGTGATATGCTGAAACATGCTACGCACCGATGAAGTTATCGATATGCGACTTAAGTGCAAACCTTTTGCACTGCTGTTAGTTAGTGGGCAGCAAGGTGAGACGCTGATCGATGGTGAATCTTTTTGATTAACTTTAATTTTATTATTTTGTGCCTCGTCATCGTTTTCATCGCTACTCGAATTACCGCTATCCGCTTCACTGAGGTCGTCTTCCGCATTTTGACAATTAAATGTGCTTGCGTGGCGATACAAACTTGTGTCTAAGTAAATGTGCCGCTGACTATATCGATAACTTGTTGAATTATCTAAATCCTCAGTTTCAGGAGAGAAACGCGAACATGCCGAGCCAGAAGATGTTCTAGAAGTCCTTTCCGCACTGCTTAAGTCTAAATTACTTCCACCGCCGCCTTCACTGCCGATGCCACCGTTTAGATGAGCCACACAATCCAAATGAGAATTGCGCTCATAGCTAAGAGAAAACGAATCCGTCGACGAACTTCTTAAATCCTCTTGACTATTGTACACAATAGTTTGGCCATTGTGATGCATTGTATGGTGATGATGATGATGAGATGTATGATGCAGAAAATGGCGGCCCAAATGCTTGCTTAAGCAATGTAAAAATGAACGCGAGCGATTGCCGGACAATCGAATGTCCGTACGGCATTTTTTAATATCTGTTGTCGAGGAGGCAGCCGAGCAGCCTGAGCTGCTGCTATTCGAGTTGCTAGCTTTCATATCCTTATATGGTGACAATGCACTTATTTTATAATATTTAATATCCAGTATAGAATCGGAAGATTTAATAACTTTTTGAAATAATTTACGAATAAATTTTTGCTTTGCTTTTCGAAAAATTGCACTCTATTGAAATTTGCAAATAATGTCCTTTCGTTTGTTTTAATTTCAAATCAACACTTTTCTTGATCGGTTTTATTCAGAATTTTCTTCTTTTTTGTTTTTGCTTTAAGAGATTCTTCTTTTGAATAGTGAACAGGTAGCAGTTTTAATAAGAACTAATTTTTCTTTTAGTTTGAGTCCTGTTTATATAGCATTTTCATATCACGGCCAGCAGTACTCACTTCGCATTTGTATGCTGTCATAACCTTCGTACATAAAGCTTAGCAACTTTCTTTCGAGTCACGCGCACACTCGTCACATTTCGTGTTAACATTTTCCTCCAAAGCTTTACTATCTAACACGTTGTTGCTGTTTTACTGAACACTCGTCAGTTTGCATCACGGTTAGTATATATTGTATGGCCTTAAACTAAACAACGTGATATCTGACATTTTTTATATATATATATATATACGTATTTTGTTTGTCATATATCATCGTCACCCATTTTCATTCATTGAGTGGCCTTAGCGGACCAAGAAAAAAATATAAACTAAAAAAACAGCAGCACACACCCCTCTAACCTAACATTCGCTGTGATGGTTGTTGTTTTAAGCTACTGTTCTTCCGGGAGAACAATAGATAAAACACCTGTTGATGCACGCTTTTAATATCAAAGAATAATAATGTTTAGCGCTTGCCTTCGTCTGCATGCACATCAGACAACACTTCCACCATCACATTATTTGATTTAAATTGTTTTTAGGAAAACTCAACGTGAGCTCCTTAACACACACTCTCATGCCCAATTACCTTACGCTTAGAACCGTGTCCTTTTTCGCCTCTTCATTGCTTGCATTTTCTTTTCCGCAGTAATTCGAGAATGTGCGAATATTAAATGCGTTGAAATAAAAGTGATTTTTAATGATTGTCAGAAGATTTCGCGTTTGTCTATGTGTTCCTATCACGTTTACTAATGTGATATTAAATTTATCAATGCGTTCGACGCCAACAAAAAATCATTGATTGAAGATTTCCACAAAACAAAGCCAACTTCTTTGAGAGTTAATTCGTAATTCATTCATCTTTTCAAAATTGTTTAAGGGTCACAATTTTCTACAAGTTACTGATTTCTACTGTCTTCGATTGCTTGGTTAGTCTTAACCCACCATCTTATAGCATTCAACTGCCTTAGCTTACGTCTTCTAATTTAAAGTAAAACATTATAGTGAGTCACGGCCTGCCGTTAAATGCCGCGCAGCACTTCGCTTAACGCAGTTGTACCACAATGATCCAAGAAGTAGGCCGATCCGAAAAATGTGCACTTTTCTTCAATCTATCTGACCTAGGCTGTCCGTCCGTTTACATGATATTGGTTTGTGTAACTTAGCGTTCAACCGACAAGTCGGTTTGCCGAAATGTGTTTTACTTTACGGATGAATATTATTGAAAATCGGATCAGACCATTTTTACAATCACTCCCCGTGTAGAGCCTTACTTCGTATAAGCCGTCACAGAAGAAACATTAGACATTTATTATAATTTTTGGTAGGGACCAGTGAGTATTAGTGTATCTACATCCAAAATTGATACGAAAAGTTTGGATAGGATGGCAGCACTTTTTGGTCCCGTATCTATATATAGGCATTCTTACGGAAAGTGAGCCCTTTTGCAGTGCAAAGGTCTACTTTTTAAGATTTTATGGTGGAAATTTGTTCCACAAAAGCAATTTGATGTAAAAATTGAATCTACGAAATTTAGGCCACACGCAGGTCTATCTATCATTTGGACCAGTTTCTCTGGCAGGCAAGTCTCAAATTAGTTATTTTGGCAAAAATGGGTCAAGAATAATAAGATCCTTGACGGGAAAATGACTTTTTTGTTAAATTTGGACAACGTCGGTGCAAACTTTGGGTATTGAATATTGAATGGTCAAGCTTGCCTGACTATGATATTCTTATTTGTCTGTATTTGAGCCAGTTTCTCACATGTGAATGATTGATTTTCAACGTCTATACAAAACTTCATCAATAGTCGAAAGAATTGTGTTGTTTCGATTCCGGCGGTCATTAGCGGTAAGCAACACTTAGCTACAGACTACTAAAAATGGATTGAATTACTGCACCCTGTAACTTTCAATCACCTGAGACAAACAATTACGCTCTTTTAAGAGTTTTCCGAAAAAATCTTTTCTCTCCTGCAATAGTCAAAAGTCATGTTAGTCTATGTTTCTTCTATAGATTATAAGATATATCATGAATATGTTAAAAGCTAAACTGTTTTATTTCTTCGGAACAATTTTGTTTAAAATTCATTCGCTTCGCAAGATATATAAATAAAAAACATAAAAATTTTAAGGCGTTTTAATCAAATTTTGCAATGCTATTGAATTGCGTTAACCAAAGCGTACGATTTATTTATGAAAAAAAAAATGTTTTTTTTTTTCTTTTTTGCCCATACATTATTATCATGCATTAGGAAGAAAGCCTTATTTGGCATTGCATATCGACTTAATGAATCTATTTAATACTGTACTGTACTGTACTGTACTGTACTGTAAATGTAAGTTGTTTTTGAAAACTAGAGGGCAATCATACAAGCGTCGCGATCACTTTTATCATGTCCAGTATTAACTTAAGCGTGATATTTGATAGTAAGTTAGACCGAGGATGTACTTCCACTCCTTATAGTTCGTTATATTTCCAATTTTTAGGTAAAACTTAGATTCAAACTAGAGATCGCATATATTTACTTGTACCCAGTGGTGTTGTGCTAATTTTTCTTTTACCGGAACGCGTATATATAATTATATAGACAGGGCCGATCCTGGATAGGCGGCCGCTCTGTGCGGTCTCATGACCCAAACGACGGGGGGGGGGGGGAGATTTCCCCCAATTTTCGCTCGTCGCCAGGATCGGTCCTGTATATAGGATAAAAAGGAAAGGAAACGAAAATCATTACGAAACCCATTTTGTGTATATGTATATATATATATATATATATATATGTTTATTATTATTATGTTTATGTTTATTATTATTATTATAATGGTTTTTATAAATCAGAAATCATTTTTAGTTCCGGAAGGCGTTCCTGTCCAAAAAGGAAGTACCGGAACGACATTCCGGAATTTTCCGGCTCGACAACACCCCTGCTTCTTCTATCTATCTTAGATAGATATTGGCCACTGTTTACATTTTTAGCCATTACAACAACACTATGTGTTGTTAGGTACCATTTGTGATTTCAATGCAAATTGTGTTGTTGTGTATTACAGTGAATTGAAAATTGTGCCTTAACGCAAAAATGAAAAACTTGTTGTGCTCATGAGTAGTTTGGATTCATAACATCTATGAAGTGTATAAAAACTCACTCTCTCTCTCTCTCTCTCTATTTTTCTCTCCCTCTCACGGTTACACCGTGACATTACATTAGCGTGAATAACGCAATCGGTGCCATTGTATCTATCTGGTGGTCCGTCTCTTGTCCTGTCTTCCCTCTGTTAAAATTCCGTTGTTAAAACTTCATTACTCTTAACTTCAAACTTCGAAACTTCGAACATTGGTCTGAAGACTTTCGTTATTGACATTTTCATAATAAATTCAAAAATCAGATAAGTCGGACTACGATTGCGCACATCCAATGTATAATCCATCCTATAATAATATATATACATGTACATACTACGATGTCCAAATGGTAAGTTTACTAAGCAATTTAATTGCCTCTTTTGTAAATGTAGTCACCTTCAAAATAATCCGAAATCTGATATAATATTTCTTGTTAACAATTTGCCCGAACATGTGGCGAGTTAGGCAATTATCGGGCCTGAACTTTGTAATGAAATCGGCGCCATTTAAAAACATGTCGAAGAACTGCACTTCAATTTTTTGTAACACATTTGGAAATTTCAAATTTTCGCCAATTTTATCCATACATCATATGGTGAATAGTAGGAATGATTTTTTTTTTATTTTAGTTTTTCCCATCATCTTGTTATTCGTTCAATATCGTTCGATTATCAACTACCTTAGCATAGGCGCGAACCAAGTGTGAAGATAGTCCAGCTATTAGCAAAGACAAAAATTCGGGCCATTTGAGGCCATCATAAATCATTTTCCTTGATTTTGATATTCGATTCGATTCGATTCGATTTTCGTAAGAAATTCGATTCACCCGCTCTTATATAATTAATATAATAAAGGAATTAAAAATAGTTTATAATCCTTTTTCCATTGTGTGCTGGAGCACAAATGCAGTGAGAAGACAATGTTGAATATAAGGGATTTTTAAATTCATATGGAGAATGTGATGTGTGTGAGAGTAAGAAGAAAACAAAGCACTTATTTCTCTCTATTGGACACATTCTTAAAATTCCGTTATTATAATATAAATAAAATGATATTTTAATTAAAATGAATGGCTTTCGGAGGAATGGTCGGAAAAAGGTTAAAAAAAATAATTCATAGTTTTTTTTTTTTTTTTTAATATTTTCAATCAGAAAATATATTGTAAAGATCTCTCTTATGTACTACTATTAACAGATAGAATTAATGGATATGCAAGCATATGTTTAGCATGGGGAGTGTAGTTAATATAAAATCTAAATCTAAAAATAAACAATCATCTCTTAAGCCAGGAAATCAAAAACATGTTTATTTGCCTTTAAAACGCATCATAAGTTCAAGGAGAAACGAAGAAGAGTTCATTGCCTAGAATTTGATTTGAAAGGCAAAATAAAAAACTAGTTACATAATATTAACTTTACCCTTTTTGTTAAGTGTAAACAGGTCTCTTTAGCATGCATTGGAAGGAACTGTGCTGTGCTGTATTCATAATTGATTGTAAACACTCTCCAATTGTGAATGGACGGACAACTTTCAATAATTGAGAAGCCTGCCTGCCTGACCAAGCAATGAAACGTCTTAGCGCATTCGTGTGCCTAATGATTTATTACAAATGCAGTTTTTGTTGACAAGTCTTACAAAACTTTATTTATATAAAAATTGAATACGAACGAATTGATATTAAAAATAATAAATTTAATACATTTATTATTATTGTTAATAGTTACCCAATACTCTGTTGCTCGTATGCTTGATGGGTTTGGTTGGTGCAAGCACAACCTCTAATGACGGCTGGTCTCACCTTTTCTACTCCTTTACACAAGCCGATATATTATGAGAGATTGCCATACTGTTATGCAAATGGTTACTACAACTGTCAGTACAAAGGTGTACCGTATTGTTATATGTTTGATTAGGCAGTTGCTTGTACTGGTGTTGGCGGTAATGTGACTAGTTTATACTTTACTGACATTTAACCCGATTGCATTGTGAAATTTTGGTAAATTGTATTTTTTTTCTTTTCTAAATACGTTCATACATATGTATTAAAACACTGTATCCAGTTTTTGCTGGCGCACACTAAACTAAATAAACAAACAATCGACATATATGGGAGGGTTTTCGTTATAATAATAAAAACAAAAAACCAAAAACAACAAAAATAAAAAAGTAAAATTCAAAAGTTACATCGCTTCACTGGCGCGAGTTTCGATTATCCGATAATGTAGTTTCAACGTAGATGTTTATTAGGTTCACTTAATTTACCGATGATTTTATCTCGAAAATATTGTAATTAAACTCAAATGTAAGTCGATGGCTCAGCGAAAAAATGAAATTGTGAAACAGACACTGGTTACGCTGATATGTGGATAATAATTTTTGGAGAGGATGTCTTGCTAGGTATGTGTTTGAATGTTGTCGTAGTAAAACTCGAACTATTATTTACAGTTAGACTTTATTATTTAGACCCTACTGGCTGCATATGCGCTGCTTGGTGGAAGAGCTAGTAGCCTGTTGAGGGTACCTAAGGAACGACGCGAATCGAAGCAATGCGCAGATGGACAGAGAGGACAGGAAACTTGAGGTCATCAGTGACCAGTTTTGCAATAAGCGATCGACCATTGCTACGCCGGACAATTAATTTATTATGTATTTGCCTCCTTGGGTCCGTTTTGGCTTTAACGATCGCCCCAATTGCGCCAGTCATTGATGGCAGGATCCTTTATCGGCTTGAACGAGCTCATAATGCATTACAGCCAACCGATTCTCTCGTCAATATTTTTTCTTACCGTCAAATTTCAATTTTTCCTCAATCCTTCAGGTAGGTTTTTTTTCGGATTACTATAGCGTACCCCTTTTTGATTATCCGTCGGTAGGACTTTTCTAAAAATTAAACACTTATAGATAAATGGGGCTTTTGTTCACTCAAAGGTCGAAAACATTTTGTCTTTTAGGCATTAGCGAGAAAGCGTTTACCGTTTACCGGAGTTAGTTCCTGTCTTGTTACCCGGTGTCACACACTAATACTTAAGTGTTCACATTGAAAACGTTTCAAATGCTTTCATATCTGCTAACGATATACGCATTCTATCAGGACAGCACAAGTTTTCTTGGTAATCCGGCAAAGATTATTGTGGTTCGTGTAGGATGTTCCGCAAACCCCAATGGCTCCGTTTCTGTCCCGTAGTGTGTCAAGTCACTTTTGTTGCTGGGCTCTCTGCTCTGGAGCAATTCGATTAATACAACCTTTAGTACTTTCGGCATTCTCAAGAATCTCTAGGATGACTTTTTAGTCGATCGATCTTAGAAAGTTTGCGAATTGACAGAGAACAAGTAGTTCTCTCTCTCTCTCTCTCTCTGTCTCTCTCTCTTCATATTAAATTTGCTTTATTAGCTTTAGTGTTAGTTTAGTGTTTGAAATTTATTGAGCTTCCCCAGCATTCCATGGACGGACTTCAAGAATAATTCTGAGTTAATCAGTGTTTTTTATTTAATAATAATAAAATAAATAAAAAAATTCATTCATTATAACAATTTTTTTGTTTAGCAACAGAATTTGAGTAGAGAGGCCTAAGAGGTCACGTGTCACGGGAAAAGGTATTTGAAATATTGTTGCTGTTCTCGCACATATATAATATGTTAAAAACATTCAACTTCATAAGATTATATACGCCATCGTACGCCATATATACGATAGCACAGTTTGCTTATTAAAAATTCAACTCCTTTTCAGCACACTTCAGTAGACGTTTTCGACAACCGTACATAGCAAATGACAAGCGAAGTGAAACATCACTTTACTTTATCCCTTGTCAAGATAATTAAAGTGCAGATTTAAAAAAAATATTTGAATTTTCTCGCATTTATTATTTTAAAAATATTACGAAAAAAAAAAAAAATAAATAAATAAGCAAAAGAAGAAAATCAAATAAATCAAAAATATTCTTAATCCTGACGTATTCACTGGGAATTTTATAAAAAATTTCATTTCAACACACATTTTATGCAATGTAGTTAATTAGAAATTCGCCCACGAGTCTTGTTCGAAAAACAAGAAGATGGAATGTAACAGGCGGCTCCTGAAACGGTGTGCGAAACAAATTAAACGTAAATCAAAGATTAAATGATGCAAATAGTACATGTGACTTGCGAGGCGGTTACGGTCACGTTTTCCCAGCGTTAAGAATGTACGTACACATCTCAAAAGTCACATTTCAATTTACTTCGGATAAAAGATTCATGATGGTAATGATTGATGCCTTGACAACCAACGACGAAGGTATAAATGTGTTTTGTTGTGACGGTGATAGAATCGTCGATGATGAAAATTTATGCTTGGCTTGCAAGCGGAAAGGCAAGGTGGCTGGCAATGCCTAAGAATACAACATACAATCGTAGCAAAGTAATTTAACAAAACTTTTTTAACGACAAACACATTCATTCCATCAGCGATTGTAGATTGTTGAGCGAAAAGACCTTTGTACGAATGTCTGCATTTAGATATATTTGAAAAATAAACAAACATTTAAAGTAATTGCTTTTGAAGCCTTTGATCTTTATTTTTCTCAAATTTAATTTAAACTTTTGAATATAGAAATCGGTTATTTTATATCAGTTGGTTTTGATAAATTATATGCGATTGGAAATTTGTAAGAAACTGTAAGTGAGAGAATATCTGATAAGTGCTTACAATTCTTCTTATATGTCGTTATCAGTTGTACTATCTCTGATTGTGTGTTAATGCGACTGAAAATGTTTAAATTTATTTTAAATTAAATGAGAAAGTCCTTCAACTTTGCAATTAAGTAGCCTTAGCACTTAGCAACCATAGCTCAAAATAAGTAAAAATATTATAGCCGGACACGGCCCATCATTAAATACCCTACACCACTTCGCTTAAGACAGTTATTTGTATAATGAGTTTCGACAATAGGGACGTCTATGCAAAGTGGTCGGAAAAATGGTTCGATTCGAATCGTTCTTAATAGCGATTGTCCTGGGGCGAAACAATGCCTGTTTACTAAATTTCTTCAAAATGTCTCAAAAAGTTTCCGACTTGTGGGTTGAACACAAGAAAGAAAGACAGATACGCAGACAAACTTGGATAATAAAAAAAGGCGGGTCTATCTCACGCACTTCTGGATGTTGCGCACATCTGTACAAACTTAATATACGCTTGCACCATAAGCGTCGTAGGGAATAAAAAGCATTTGTTTCGCCATTTTGTTTTGGAGCCGAAGAAAAGGCATTAGAATGAGAATATTCGTGAAAGCCGTGAAGTACAGATTTAAGTATTAAAACTAAACAAAGTTTATTTTAAAAATTTTGCAAAAAATTCAACTCCATGTGCATTAAATTTGAGGGGTTGTGCGACGAGCAGATTAGCGTAGGGAAAAACGGCTTTAAAAAAATAAATAAAAAAATCACTTAATCAAGCTGATGAAAGCTCTAGGACTTTTCCCAATATATATCACTTTTTCGTGTGTGAAAATGTTGAACAGCTGGGCCACAAATAATTCTACCACTTATTAATAAAATATGTTAAAATTAATTTATCGAAAATCTCTTACGCAAAAGTTAAATGAAAGGAATGAAGATTGCTAGAGTCATCTAGGCTGAAATCGTGCTTGGAGAGAAGACTTTTGGAAGCTTCAAGTACTCGTAACACGATTACATAACTGCATTAAGAAAATTAAATTTTTATACTAAAGAAAATTTGGGCACGGAACTAATCATCTTTTTATACCATCCTTGAAAGAAAAAAAAAATTGAATTATTGAAAAGTTTGGAACGATATTCGTCGTCGCAAAGAGAATGTTCAGCAGTTGAACACCAAACAAGATTTTCCCCGCAATTTGTAAAATTTTTGGCGAAATATTTCAAAATTGTCGCTCTTTTTTCCCCCCCTGGCTATCACTTTTTCGAAGATTCAACCGGTTTCTGAAGATTACGTACAAAGCAAGTACCCGCGCCGAGTTTCAATTTTTCAGCCGTTTTCTGATCACTTTTTAATTTTCACTGTAATATCGAACAGACGGGCGAACTCGTGTTAATAGTTTAATCACATAGCGTTATATTTTAAGGTTCATTGAGAGAAAACTTAATGCCAAATTTGCTCTCTTAGCATTATTGCGTGAGGTAATAATGATGATGATTAGTACGTGGATAGACAGAAACAAAACCTGAATGTGGTGAATGACGTGTTTGCCTATGCGGTTGCAAACATTGACAATCAAGAAATTTGATACATGCCCTGGAATGGGCGTTGAAATCTGGAATTTTTGACAGTAATTCTGAGAATTTTTATTTACAAGGATTCTCACAGATTTCAGAGGGATTTTAGGCTTAAGTGAGTTACCGTTTTTACATAATCTTGTTCTATTCTTCTTCCTATTAAGTTTATTATTATAAGGCTAACAAAATTATATAAATGATTAAAATACTTAATGCTTTGTCGGTGAATCATAATACGAATATTTTCTTTTGCCATAAAAGCCATAAAGAAGGCTTAAAAGCTTGTCTACTGCTTAAAATAATCTATTAACACTTTAATGCAGCTGGAAAGCGTTATCACTTATCATTGGAATGTTTACCTTCAGTACAAGTCTAATAATTTCTCTTGAAATTTTTGACTAAATTCCACGTTAAAGGCTTATATGTACATTTGATGAGGAAGCACATAGCACGCTTTATAAATGACGTTTGCGAAATTTCGTTCCCTATTTAGCCGAAAATGAATCAAACTTATTAACCTTTCAACTAAGGTGCGGTAAATTTATTGCATTATTTATGATCATTGTATCATAGTTTTTACTAAATATTCGTCAAATCAAAAATTTATAATAATTTGTTTAATTAATGAACTGTTTCCTAAATAAACCATAAAAACCTGTTTTTTTTTTTTTTTTTTTTTATTAAATTGAGTTATAAAATATTGCATATGTATATATACATATGATGTGTGTAGTAATATCGAGCATTTAAATTTCGAAGTTTACATAGCTATTACTATAGCCGCTGAAGTTGAAAGCGGGGAGATTTGTAGGAAGCTTTCCAATTGGCTTATTTCTCATGCGCAGCAGAAAAAAATAGTTAATAAACACGAGTCGTTGCATAAATTGATGTATTATTTCCATCGTAAAGGTGTTGCTTAATTCTTATTCGACATATCATATTTGAATAATACGTGAAGACGTTTTATGGTGCATGCGATCTTTGATGTATTCATTTAAATGTTACAAAACGAATGACAAATGCTGTACATTCGTCATAAAGAAATAGATATAAAAAACCTAAAATAGAAAGCACAAAGTTGCCTTAGATTAAATGTTTCATATACGTATACATATATACAACACCTCAAAACAATACATTATAGTTACAAAATGCTTTTTTGACGCTTTGCTAAAAAATGTTTTTATTATTACAACAATAAGTGTGAGCTCCAATATTTTTTATCATAGACGCATTTTGTAAGCGCTTTATGCATCTTCGCAGTTCTTAAGCTGTAGTGAGCGGGTTGTGAGCAGGTTACGTCCATTTTAAGACGTGACGTAAATATATATAGGTCGCCAGCGTTCCAGCAATGGACGACAGATATGCAGTTGCACGGACGGAAATGGTAAAATCATCTGAAACTCTTGTGTTAACGAAGAGTGTAAACACTGTATGAGATATCTTATGACTATGGGGGCTATCTTTCGATTGTCATAGACTGAAAAACAATCTGGTAAGCAAAAATAAAATTGAATTAGGAAAACCGTGCAACAAATCCCGCATGAGAGACAGCCAGCCATATAAAATACTATTTAAAAGGTCTTTATGAATACAAATGTGAACAGTTTCATTTAAGAATATCTAATATACTTTTAGGGGCCATTTTAAATATTATAACAGCAATGAAAAATCCAATGTTTTTAAAAAATAATTTTATTTACTTTTCGAAAATGTTAAACTAAAACAATTTTAAGGATTTCGTATCGACTAGAAGTTTAATTATTAATTTTTGGAAAATTTGAAAATTACTTTTTTGGAAGAAATGAGATGGAGGAATAAGCGGCATAAGGACTAGCCATGTAACGCACCGTGTAAGGAGTGTAAGGAGAACTTTAATACGAATATTCAGGTGACAGAATAGTGCTGGTCACCAACGAAGCAGCTGCTACTGGCGATCCTGTATATGCAACTGGAACAATTATTCCAGGTTTGGCTGTTACGCAAGCCGCAATAGCCAATAAAACAAATGAAATATATTTAAACATATTAATGGGTTATGTAATATGCTTTAAACGATAAAACATGCCACTGTGCTGGTGAGTGAACGCAGTGGCCGTTGTATAAGAATAAATGGATCTACATAAAATTATTAGCTAAATAAGCCCGACCTTCGTTAAGGTCAAATTCGTAATGTAGGCAGAAAACGAATTAGCTATAACTAGCTTGTCTCAATGCCATTTTAAATTTGTCAATTTGTTTATTGGTTTCTTTTTGTTTATAATGTTTTGTGTTTTGCTTATACAAGTCACGTTTGAATTGAATTGAATTGAAATCAAAGTTTTAACAGTAGTAACACAGTAACCTAAACGTTGAGTCATTTTAAAAATCTGTATGTCTGTATTTGTTATACCCTACATCACTTCTGATACCGGGGCATATTAAGTTTGTACGGATCTATTCAATACCCGGGCGAACTTGACACAGTTCCACCTTTCAATCAAAATTACTTTGTGAATTGATTTAATCATGTCCGTCCATCTGGTCGTCTTGTTTTCTTATGTTCAACGCATCTTCTGAGATATTTTGATCATATTCGATACACTGGCGTTTCTTGTCCCAAGTGCGATCACTATGCAGATCGGATCACTTTTCCGAGCATTTCCCATATGACGCCTTAATTGGAAAAGTCGTGCCATTAGTAACTGTAGGATGGCGTAGGACAATTAACAGTGCGTCATGACCTAGTACAGTGTATTTACTTGTTTTAAATATTTTGTTTGTTTATTTATTTATTTACTTATTTATTTATTAATTTTTTTTTTCATAACGCAAGCGTGGTTTTCCTTATGATTATCGCGAAATGCTTTACACTTTACTCTTTTCATCATGTAATTACAGTTTTGTTAATTTTTCTTTCTTCAACAACTTGTAACTTGTTCAGGGCTACCCCGTACACACTGCACGCATATGAATGGTTAAGCACTCATGCCTTTATCTTTGCGTCTGTGCGTTTATTTATTTACATATATATTTTTATAATTTTAATGAAACGTATACAGAAGCAATTAAAGAAATGCAATTAAACTAAAAATAAAATAACAAGAAACAAGTAAAAAAAAATTTGCAAATCATTCTTATCGAACTGTATTTTAAGCCGATAAAGAAAAAGAAAGGGCTCTCAAAGGCTGCGATGTTTCCTAAATGCTATATAAATTTTTATATATTTTTTTTGTTTGTTAATTTTGTGATTTTCATTATCACGGCATTAGAAATGCGAAGGTATACTAAATCTACCTTTTCGTTTGCAATGGCCTGAACTAAGAGACGGTGGTGACTCGATTACGTTTTCCAAAGTATAACAGTTAAGAGTTAGCGATAATGGATTCCAATCTCAGTCCTGTAGAGTTTACTTTGGCCGTAGTTACAGTGAAATGATCGGTCGGCAAATGCGGAATCCTTATCGATGGCGCTACCTTTCTATCTCTTTCGCGTACTCATTCTTCATTTCATTCCGATTGTCACCGTGTCACCCGACTAGGGGACATACCTCGACTAGAAATAAGAGAAAATAGATTCTTTGCTTGCTCAAAGATCAATCCAACTGGAAATTATTTAATTACTGGAAATTTCGTGAAATAATTGCCTTCCATTACCATTAACACAAAAGTTTTTGGAATTTCTCTCACATTCAACAAACAGAAAACCAAGCTGCTACTCAAGCGATGAAAGTCGTAGATAAGCTATAAAACCGTTTAGCTCAAGAGCGCCAAATAAGAATCAAAAGAATCAAGTGATTAGTTATTATTTTTCAGCAATGTATGTAAGACTTGGCTGTGCTAGGGCTAAATAGACAAGAAATAATCAAATGAAGCCAAACTGACTCGAAGGAGTGATAAGTAAACCAAAAAAAGGAGCCGTCATCAAAACATTTTGAAGCTAATAGACTGGAGATATTAATAATCTCAGATCCCTCGCTTTTTTCGGAATATTATCCGAATTAATCGGTGAAATTTTCACCTTTTCAAGCAGAGGAAGAGTAAAATTACTGAAAGAAAATGCTTGAAAATAGAGAAAATGGGCAGCAGCACATGTAAAGAAAGTCAATTTCGTGCTTTATAATAAAGTTTGAAAGTTTGAAAATCTCAAAATATTTAGGTCAACAATCCACAGTCAACTATTGACAGTTTTGCACATCAACCCTGTAAAAATGATCCAGCCTTGACTTCATACAGTTCGGAACCACAATATTGAATTTTTACCGAGATTGGAAGCAAAATAAACGTCCGGGTGCTACATTGCCACAGTGGACTATAGAGTTTTCGGATAATCGGAGAAAAAAAAGAAGAAGAAGAAGAAGAAGAAGGAAGAAGAAGAAAGATTCTCTTTTTGTTGCAAAGGCACTTGGATGTCGTAACTTGTTTGTCTATGCAATGGATTTGGAAATTCGGGATCAATACAGTATAGGTAAGAAGAATAAACAAAGAAGAAGAAAAAGAAGAAGAATAAAAAGAAGAAGAAGAAGAAGAAGTAGAAGAAGAAGAAGAGAATTAAATGAATATCATATGCTTAAGTTCGAAATGAATGCCTGCAGTTAAGCTCAAAGGTAAGGCACCGTCAGTTGTCTTGATTTTCTCTAACATTCCACATATTCTTTATCAAATAATATGGAAGGCGGAATTATTTCTCCGTTGTGTAGGGTTTGAAAAGAAAATTTATCACAATTTTATATATATATATATATATATATTAAATGCATACAACATCTACAGAGGAAGCCGCAAAGGCAAGAACAATGCAAAATATAATAAGAACTGAAAGAAAGAAAGAAAGCAAAAAAAGAAGAAAAAATCCTGCTTTATTCAGAATTTAATGCTCAATTAGTTTTGCTTTATGAATGGTCGAGTTCACACACAGTTAATATATAATAATGTTTACGTCGTCGTTGTCATCGTTAATCAAAATTTCTATTCTTTTTACTTTATTGGGAAGCTGGTGTTGCTTATCAACGCGTGCCGAAGACATTTTATTAAAATGTGACGAAACCGATCTCTTGGATAGTTTATTTTGCACGGTATCCGGTTTTCAGGTGTCGCATAGTCAAAACGTAAAGATACCGAATCAAACGAAAGCGAATTTAAAACGTTTTATGAAATTCTACAACTCCGTGTTGTTATACATTCCGGCTAAATTGTTCGACGTCTTCAGCAGCTTAACAAATTTCGATGCTTCATATACGGAAATTGAAGATATTCCCCGCAATACATTTTCATCGGCGAATAGCTTAGTTACTCTAAATCTGAGCAATAATAAATTGGAAAAGATAACAACATCGGCATTTGTTGGTGCGCACAATTTGATGCGTTTGGACTTAAGTTATAATTGCTTGCATACCCTAACGAATTTAACTTTTACCGGTTTAAATGAATTGAGTCGTGTTGTGCTGGCGAATAATCGCTTAAAAGTTTTACCCAAAGATTTATTTGCCGAAAATTCTTACTTAGACGAAGTGAATTTGGCCAATAATTTATTAGAATTCATTGAACCGGAAGTTTTCAATCATTTGGATAATATACGTGAAGTAAATTTAACCAACAATCTGTTGAGAATGTTAGATCCGAACACATTTGCCAGTTCTTATGCCCTGGAAGTGTTATACGTGTCCAATAATCAATTAATCGATTTTCATTTGGCTAATAAAAGTGTTAGCAAAACTTTGAATTTATCGCATAATAAATTAACGAGTCTTCTCATAAACGGTACACGTTCGATATATGCCGGTCATAATCTCATAAATGAGGTGAAAGTATTGAATGGTCGCGAATTGGTTGCATTGTGGTTGCAAAATAATCAAATCAAGGACATAACAAACATCACCACTGCACTCACTAACCTATACGAGCTGGACTTGGGCTTTAATCCCGTGGGCACACCAAATATCTCTACCTATCAACGTCTCGAGCATATGACGGAATTGTATTTGCGTGCTACTGGAATACATTATTTAACATTTGGAATGTTCTCCAAACTTAAATCCCTCTCTGTTCTCGATTTATCGTACAATAATTTAACTGAATTAAATTTGGAAATTTTCGTACCAAGCAATGACAACATGAAATACTTTTATGTCGACGCGAATAATCTAACAGAGATACAGGGCAAATATACTTTTGCTTCGGCTTTTCCATTTCTACAACAATTGGGCATATCGCGTAATCGTTTCAATTGCTCGTATCTCCACTGGCTACTGATATCGCCACAGCTGATGGAAACGACGCAACTTCATATTGAAACGGATGATAGCGATGAAGAAGTAACACATATACGCGATGTAACATGTGTGAGTCATGTAAGAGAAGACTTGAAACGGGTCGAACACGATCTATACCACTCTGATGAATTGAAAAAAATTTTACAACAATCTCTGGAGACCATGAGCTTACATGCCCAGCAAATGCAATCATATCTGCTCGTCTTAAAGATATCGCTCGTTGTATTAGTGTGCGTAATATGCATAGTAGGCTGGCATTACGGACGCATTTTGAGAGCTAAATATCAAGTAAGACGCGGCGGTGCAATCGTTTATCATTCAAATGCGACAATGAGTACACAAATGGAACAATAATAATAATAATAATAATAATAACAATAATAATAATAAATACTCGCGTAATATAAAAGAAAAATTCATAATTAAATAAAATTACATAAAAACGTAATAAGTAATATTTGTCACGGGAATTCAATCGAATGGAATGAAATCTAAAGGTGAAAAATAAATCAGCTAAAAAGATATCTTTTAAAAATTCATTTCTTAAAAGCTGTCAAGGAACTTGAAGTCATCTTGAGACACACGAAACACAAACACACACACACACACGCACACACGCACGCTTATCTATATATATACATGTGTATAGGCACACACAAAACCGCTGGAAAAACATTCTCTACAATAGTTAATTGGATGAGCTAGAGCAGGTGAAAGGCCTTAGAGAACTGGATCGATATCTGCTAGAAATATATGTAGATCCGAACAATTTCGTTCAAGATATTTTAGCTATTTGTTATTAAGACAGAGGCATGTGCAAGATAACTAAAATTATTTTTAAATTCAGTTTTAAGGTACCTAACGATGAACCCTGTGCGTACTTTCCTCATTTTATCGTCGATCGACGATCATGTTCGCATATCTATGCATTCATATTTCCCCATCTGTTATGTCATATATGAATTTATATAGATTTACTTTGTTACGCCTATAAATCCCGGCAAGTAGCGACTATTGTGAATGGTTTTAGTTCAGTCGCTTTCCAGTCGGCACTTTTGAATTATCGGAAATCATCGTAACGTGGCTTAACTCGTCAAAGAGATCATAAACTACGAATCTGCCTGCAAAAATTATGTTATGTAAAAATGTGCACACCCACGGTTAATACAAAGAATTTAATGTTTCTCGAGAAATCGAAATAAATAAATTTTATTACTACGGATACTTGAAGTAGTTTTTAATCAAATTTTCACAATTTGGTATGAAAATCAAGCAATAATGTGGAACAAACAATCAATGCAACAATAGTAACAACAATAAAAACAACAATAATAATAACTGTAACATGATCGGCTGCCATAATGACATAACATTTTCCACACTCTTTCATTTGTACTCATATGCAAGTCTTGCATATCAGGTTTATGTTACGTAAAGTTACGTAAAATAAAACCAAAATTTTTAAAACAAGATAATGTTCTCAAGTGTGCACCATAAACAAATCACACAGTTTGCCCACAACAGTTGCATGTCATTATATTAGTCCGAATATGCGGTGTCAACGTGTTAATGTTTCCTCCCTCGCAATGAGGGAAAGACCAAAATGCCTACACAATCTTGTCTCGGTTACAATGCGTTACAATTGCAACATTCATTTGTTTAATTACGCAGCTAATCAATCTATTGTATACGAATTGCATGAAGCCCTTTCAAGCATACGAAACTCTCTATAAGAGAGCTTTTACAATACTATACATAATAGACAAATTAATTTTCCTATTTTGTATGTGTGCCGCCAGCAGGGTTTTGTCATCAGTGCTATTAACGAAGAACGAGCTGACATATACACTTATTTATATGTATGTATGTAAACACATATATAAATAGAAATGGAATGTACGAGAAGAGATGAGAACTGTGATACACATGCTTATGGTTAGGATCCTTAAGCTAAATCGATGATCTTCAGAAAAATCAATTCCAAGATGCATTAATTGGACGGAAAACTTTAAACACTAATACTTGCATCCATTCTAGCAAAACGAGAATAATTTTTGCATTTTCACATTCACAGCTAGCTTGGATATCTTGAATATATCTATATGTATATATGTATCCATACAATCTGCTTTACATAAATATTACATACTTAAGTCAAAACTTTGTCCTAAATTGAACGAAATTGTCAAGGTATACATAATCTTTTGTTTTGGTTGTCGATTCCATAAAGTGCAAAATTTTTGAGTTCAGTGAACTCATCTATTCATAAATGAACTTTTATTAGCTTAAGCAGCGAAAGATCTTCGAAAAAATGAAAAGTTGATCGATAAAGAAATTATCATAAATATTTATCAAGTCTATGTAAAGACGAATAATAATTAACCGAACCGCCTTAATGGGAGTATAATATTCTTATTTATTTGGCTTTTCGTAAAAACGAAGCGAACAAGTGAAAACTTGAAAGTGTACAGAAACACCATGTATTTGGGATGCACTCAAGTCCTCTTCTCAGTCAACATCTTTTCTACATATTTCTTAGACATTCGTGTGCAGAAGAGTATGTTAAAAAAGGCCTGACTGTAAGTCAAGTTTATCATCGCCGAAAATACTTAGTGGGGTAACTTTCAAAAAATGTACACCTTCCCATTTTCCACATTTTATCCCGTCTTATAAATTAAGTAGACATGTACACAGTTTGAATGAATGACAAACGCATACGAAAGATTTAAATGATTTTATCAATGTGTGTGATCGTATCTTTACACCCCTACACCGGACGTATGTGACACATGTGACAAAAGGGCTTAAGATAGACACACCTTTTATTATACCGTTGTATTCAGAATTGTTTTATAAATCGATGTACGCCAGTTCGCCTTTCTGTCTGTCCGCCTCATGCCTGTCCATGTAATATTGTGTTCAAGCTGCAGGTCGCAATTTTGAGATATTTTGATGAAATGTTGTACACAGACCTAGCTGAGCGTAAGGACAAACGCTACTGAAAATGGGTCAGATCGGTCCACTTTTTCGACCAATCCCCCTGTTCTGAAGATCGGATCATAATAATAAATTTACAAACATATCTACCTTACCGAACTTGGACCGCGTAGATCTATTTAAGGATTCTCATGAAAAATAAACCCTTATATGGCAAAAAAGCCTAATTGTTAATTTTTGCTGTGAGGAAACTTTGCTCATGATAGTAACTAAGTAAACAAATTATGTGGACCTAATTTGGACCACATGGGTCTATTTCTTCCCTCACTTCATACAAGATGGTAGGATCGTTTCAGGAAAAAAAAAATTTACGGTATGGAAATTGGTTCACTTAGATCTATTATTTTTGGACCCTAACATATATATAGGCGGTATCATGAAATGCAATATCATATGTGGGGCTTTCATGACAATTATGGCTTTGCGTGAAAATAATGCGTACTTCTTGGCGAGTGCATCACTGTACTAGGCGAAGTGGTTTATGGCATGTAATAGTCGGCGTTGCCCGACTGTAATGTGCTTACTTGTTTTTCTAGAATTCAGTAGCGATAGCCTGTTTCAATGTCGTTTTGGTGCGTTTCATTTCCGTCGGCGGCTAATATAGCAGCCGCCATTTTCGGATTCGCAATGATTCTTAGCAGACCCAAGCATTGGCATTCGACGTGGTAGTTATCCGAAATCAATTAAGCGTCATCATTATTTCTTCTCTTGGTCATCAGACGGTAACTTGGCTTGCAGTTCTCTCCACTTTTCAATTTGATATAAGCTTTTAGTTTCAAGCTCCTGCACGGGGCCGTGAATGAAGCGAACGCGACTGTTTGGGAAAACTGTTGTCTTCAAATTCTTTCCACTCGGATCGATCGATACACGCAGAGTAACTTTCTGCATCGGTCTATGCTCCTCTGTCTGTCTGTCTGTCTGTCTGTCTGTCTGTCTGTCTGTCCTGCTTTCTTGCGTTCAACTAACATGTCGTAATTTTTGAGATATTTCGTTGAAATTGAGGCCACCGACATATTTGGGCTAAAGGACGAGCGCAATTGAGAATAGTTCGGATTGGAAAACTTTTTTGATTACTCCCCGAATAAAAGCTTATTTTGACAAATCGTTATATGAATAACTTTACTAAACGAAGTAGTGTAGGGTATTAAATGGTGGGTCATTTATTTAAATATTACTTAGAAAAGCCTATGAGTAAAACTTTGCTGATTTTTTTTTCCCGCTGGGACGTCTACAGACGTTATTAATATTGAATTCATTTTTTCAAGAAACCAATTTTTCTTTTATTTTCACACTTGAACAGGATTTTGAAGAACGTGGCAGTCAGATTTTTCGAGCAGATAATATCACAGTACAGTAATTTATTATGAACTGAAAACCAATAGAAATTTTTTTATTGAACGCGAATAAATTTCACTCAATGCAAACCTTATGTTAAGGTTGGTTTTCTTTCTCTATATTTTCTCTACTAAAATTCTGCTTATGCGGAAATAACAGACACAGTCTTTTATTACCGATGCGTAATAGATGTTTTCAGTAAATCGAAAAGCGTAAAAAGAAAGCTATTGATAAAATTTTAACGAATCTCCGACCCACCAAAGAGTTTTTTAATGCTTTTTTTCCCTCCAGTCCTTTTCGGAGCTGGCACTAATGTCCTTTGACTCAAATATGTCGGGAAAGCACAGTTATTGAGTATAATGCGCAATCGTTGACTTTAGTTCATCCACAAACTTCTCGTTTACATCTGGAATTTTCGCTTTAAACGTTTTCATTAATAAGGGGAATATAAGGCATCCTTTCACAACAACTTCAATTGTTCGTCTTTGAAGGCGCCTATAATAGCACACGTAGTGGCAATGAGTTCGACCGGTAATAAAAAATTTGAATATTTTGCAAGGGCTTTTCAAGGTTGCATTCCTTTAAGATGATATAGCAAAACTTCTTCGGCTGGGCCTTAAAGAATTGCAATTAGTGTTGCAAGTGACCTTCAAAAGTAGGGAAGAGAAGAATCCTTATGTTGAAAATGCTAAGTTTTTTACAAAAAATTTTCTAACTCTTGTGGTTTTCAAGATAGTTTGACATTTCAGAACACGAATTGTTCGCTTTCGAAGCTTATCTAAGAATGTCAAGCTTTTTTTAATTAAAAATTCGAACTTTTTATATAGCGTCAGAAGAGGGTAACGCCAATTTCGAGCTGAAAAAATGTATGTTTATGCCTACATATGAAGAAGAAGAAAAAAAACAAACCTAGACAAGATCAAAAGAATTTAAAAAAAAATGTTTTTTTTTTTTTATTTTATATATATATTTTTAGGCCGATCTAAAAGTTCAGTTCAAAATTGTTTTCCATTGTTGGCCTATTTCTAAATTGCGTGTGAATTGTTGGTGAAGGTCAGTCATCAAGAGAGAAAAAATGTCTTTCTCAACGTTTCAGTGACCATTTGATAAATAAACGTTTACGCCTAAAAACGTTTCATGAAACTTAAAGACGATTGCTTAGGTAAACAACATCGAAATCCTCTACATATAATAAATTAAACCTTATACTTCAACGTGAGGGCCAATGAAAAGATGTGATTAGAATAAATAATTTTTTATTATATATTTCGTCGTATAATTATTGGTTAATAACATAAAATAGTTTTTTTTTTTGGCACTCGCACTATGGCATGGTTAATCTATTCGTTGCGTATTTTTTGTATCACAAACAAATATTTGATATGAAATACTTGTTGTGGATACACTCATACCATCACAATACGTAATAGGGTTTGTAGAACTTTACTTTTTTTTTAGTGTAATGTTTGTTAAGCAGTTAAAAAAAGCGCATATATTTTAATATTTTGACGGACATCTTGATTGAACGCAATTCATTGAATTTATGACTATATAAGACAAGTGATTTTTACAATGAGGGCATAGTTTGCATTTGGCAAAAGTTAGTAAAAGAGTCTCAAATAAATTTTCAAAAATTTTGTGAAACAAACAAAATCCAACAAAATGTTCAAATTGGTAAGAAAAGATGTTGATTGACACCAAAAAAATTTGTTGTTTATTTTTTTGTTTAAAGCACTATTTGATTATTTCCATATTAATACAATATTGTATCCTATGCTTTGTTTACAGTCTGTTTGCATTGCTTTATTTGCTTTGGTATGCTCCGTTTCTGGTAAACCTACCGTTTTGGCTCCTGTGGTGGCTGCTGCTGCTCCCGCCGGTGTTGTGACAGCAACTAGTTCGCAATATGTTGCCCGTAACTATAACGGGATAGCTGCAGCTCCGGTAATAGCTCCAATCGCTGCAGCTGCCTACACAGCGCCTGTGGCTGCTGCCTATACTGCTCCTGTTGCAGCTGCTTACACTACATCCGTAGCGGCTCCTGTAGCTGCAGCCTATACTGCGCCCGCTGCTTATACGGCCCCCATCGCTGCCGCGTACACAGCTCCCATAGCTGCCTCCTATTATCCTCATACCGCTGCCTACACTACGGTCTTCTAAAATCTACGAATGATTTTGAAAACTATATTAAACGAAAACTTTGTTAAACGGACTTTGTGATTTTAATTTAAGTTTAAGGGTGTTAATAAAATAGTGAAATAAAAACAATTTGCATCGGGTATCAATAGTTTTTAAAAATGTTATTATGCAGCCCAGGACTCTTATGCGCTTGTAAAGTTGCACAACAACAAAAGGTTCATCTATTTTTAAATGCAATAAGAAAGCACTTTATAAGCTTTATTAATAGGACTGTTATCTGTTAGTCATACTGTCGCCATTCATACATAATTGTATTGTGAGTCGATCAGGAAGACAACAATTGCAATTCATCTTGTCTTTATTACATATTGCTTTGACTAATGCCACTGGCATGATGAATATAATTCTGAGAAGAATATTACCTGTTAACGGTTAAGTGAATCGATGATGATACGTATAAAGACAATGTTGTAATGTGATCACACCCACAAGGAAATAACTAAATGTATTTATATGTCTTTATATTATCATTATAATTAACATCTCAAGGTTACGAATAGATTAACTATCGTCGAAGTTTACATGAATTTTAAATATTTTGCTTTGATGATTACTTAACAGGAAAAACAAAAAAGAAGAAAATATGCTACTACGTGTTGTTAGCATAAGGTGGTAAGTAAGCGTAATATTTTACATACTGCATGGTAGGGCTTCTTCTTTGTGCAAATACTCCACAGCGCTCAGATGCATTCGTGGCAGCTAGCAGTTTTTGCCGTTTTCACCTCTCGTGAACAGATTTCTAAGATTCACAATTATATACAATATCTTTACGCCCCTTCAACTCACGTCCCAATTTGATAGAAGAAAAAAGAAGCAAGTAGAAGTACGATTTTATGGCCTTCTTGTTATCCTTCTATGTTAGTTTTCAAAATTATTTCTCTTTTCTTCCACATTAGAAAGCTTGTTACGATATAAAGAAGACTTCCCGTTACAATATCGTTTAATGGGAACTACAAATTTCACTCTGTTTCGTCAAGCCATTTATTTAAATATATTTCGTTGACTTCTTTCATCATTCAATTCTCACATTTTATCTAAACTAACCTAAGCAGATCCTCTATTGCCACCTGAGCCAGGACAGAGGCGCAAACAGGCAAACAGATGTCATATCCAACACACAACGCACAAATATATGAGAAATTGATTATGTATTTAGATGGAATATTTTAATCAACTCTTTGAATGATTAGTTATTGGACTTTGTATTGTAGTTGGAATTTTAACGAATCTCTTCCTTTCCTTCGTAATGATATTGTTTTGGTTTAGTTTAGTTGTTCTGCACTTTTTGGAAATTTTCAATTTTCCGTTAACAAAATCAAACTTAAGGCTTAAGGGCGATCGTTCTCATTGTATAATAGTTGAAAATACTGTAAGTGTATCCTAAGTGAAATATGTTCGTCTCATCCTCTCTCGTGATTTCGATTTCACATAGACGAAGTTTGATTATACTAATAGTGCTATCCTCGATGATGGGTATAAGAACTTTAGGAGAATTTAGTGCTTGATAGGAAGGTCTGATTGCGTATAAATGATATCGTAAACGAAAAATTTCATTACGTAATTTATACTAAAAACATTGTCTAGGTTGTCTCAGGTTAATAGAATATTTTCAATGCCTTCTAGGACAGCAGTAATGTCATCAATTGATTTTTCACGTATGTGACGATTAGCTTTCACTGTACGAAAAATAGTTGTCTTTGGTGATTAATTATTTTTACGCAAAATGACTAAATGACTGAAAAATGATTTCGATGAGAACAACTTTTACAACTAAAACATTTTGATTAATGATATAATAAATTTGTCACGTTCATATTTTTCGATTGAGAAATTTGGGCGGACAAATGGCTAGCTGTACTGAAAGCATGATGAAACTAAGCACTAAGCCTTTTCAGCGTTTGCCGTCTCTAAGCGAACACATGAACAGAGCAAAGGGGTCTTCGTTATAATATAAAAATTGAGGATAAATTTGTTTGTTTGTTTGTTTGTTTGTTTGTTTATTGTTTTTCATTTCGAAATTACATATTTATTTATAAAATAACACATACGTACAGTTTTCTTTAGTACTTAACAAAAAAAGATATATATATTTTTTTTTAATAAAAAGTAAAACAAAACTGCCGTAAAAGATCCTTTTAAACTAATATTATGTTGTTGTGTTGCATCTACTTATCTAATATCGCATGATGATGTTAAATAGCAATTGTTGGGGCTAGGGCAGGATACGCGTTGTAGGTATTGGCGAAGGGTACAAAACCGGTTGGTGTTTGGAAGAACAATGGATATGTGCCGGGCATGGCAGGGAATATGGCTCGTGGGTATAGCGGTACAGATGGTTGAGCAGATTGCGGTGGAGCAGCACGATGTTCGGGCGGCACATCGACCTCTTCGACAGCATCCCGGAAATCGCCCGGTCGTGGCATAGCTACAACAGGCTGCAAATGGCTGAAGATCACACTGAAGCTGACAATTACAAGCGGGATTATCTGAAATGTTGTTGATAAAAGTATGATTTGCAGGGTGTTGGTGGTGATGTTGGTGCAGATGATGTTGTTGATTGATTGGGGATTTGGGAATTAAAGCAATCGGATTATGAGTTGATGATGTTTGAAGTATAGGTGATTGTTCAAGATTATCAACGTTGCCATTTTTATTATGACGTTTTAAACTTACGAATTTAAACATGATTTTTGTTTGTTTTTTTTTTTTTTTTTTTTTTTGGTTTTCTTTTTTTTTTTTTTTTTTTGGTTAGGTGAACAATGCTGAATAATTTTTTTTTTTTTTTTTTTTAAATATTTTTTATTATTTTTAGATTTTATTCTTGTGCGGGCTGTGAATAGTATTTTAGTTGTTGTTTTTTTTTTTTTTTTCTTTTTTTTGTTCGGCAGATGAATTTTAAAACGTTTTCAGAGATAAAGTCAACTTCAGGTGCTGTGAAATGCGAACGATTGTGAATTGAAATAGAATTTCAAGTAGCTGTGGATTTTTATAATTTTTTTCATTTAAAGGTTATTTGTCACAATGTTGTGAATATAAAAACAAAAACAATAATAATAACATAACGAACCCGCACCAGAAATATAAAAAGTTCTCAAAATCGAGCGCATACGATTGCATTAAATGTAATTATATAGGCTTGTGCATACGTACAGATATACAGATACGCATACATGCATGTATGCACACATGAACGTACGCACGCCATTCCAAGCTAATTTGAATACATGCGAATAAAGAGAAATGAAGTGAAAATATATAAAATAAGGCTTTATGCGTCGGGGCGAATTTTGTACACCCACACAGCTTTATTAAAGTAAATCCATGTACATCGCAAAATTGTTTATTACAATTAATGGGCGTGTCAGCGAGTCAATCGAGATACATTTTTACAATGCAATTTTGCCCTATTGCATATGCTAGGAGAACAGGTGAAAACTGTTTAAATACCGTTTGCTTACGCCTTCATTTTCCCTATCAATTTTTACGTCGTCAAATAGTAGGCGGGAGATGGATGGTCACACGAACGAGTAAACGGATAGACGAATATGGCCAAGTGGCTTGGCGGGAATATCACGATGGCCGCATATGAAAATTTCGTAGCATTTCGATCATCATTTGCTTAGATGTTATATCCGCATTATTTTTGCAATTTTCAAAGCAATGGAAAAATCCGGAGTTCGCTTCTTGTTTATACATTCCTTTTCGAGGTGAAAAAGTTCGATTTCAATTCTGTACTTGTATTGGGAAGTGTTGCGACAATTTTTCTCGTTGCCGGGAACAAAATCTTGCTATTGGCTTATCGAGATCGTACGAACACCGATTATGTTGAATGCAGGGGACCACTAAACGAGCTTGTTATAGTAGAAACGCTTAAAAAAAATGCAGAAAGGAGGCTTTTCGAAATGACACCACAATTACTCACAGTGTAGCAAGACGGTTGTGTTGCTGGCTGCAAATTGCTGGCTACAATCACAAAATTGCACAAATCGAGGTACGGATTGCCACGTCATCCGCTGTATCCCCCTGGCCATAACTATAATTGGTGCTTAGTTGGTAAAGCCATAACACCAATCGGGCAAATATCCACCAGACTGTGGTCACTACATATCTCTTTCTCTTTTACCGCTTTCTTCTTCACTATCACTATGTTACACGTACAGCAGAGATATCCTGCGTGTTTGGTTGTATGAACCGGATTGCCAAACCCAAATGGTGTTTTCTTCATCTTAACATCGAAATGTTAGCAGAGCTCCGGGTTGATTGCATCACATCTGCAGAGCACTACGCTGGCGAATAGAATCGAATTTTAGAAAAAAAAAAACAAAACAAAAAGAAAACGTTTTCATTTTATGAATTTATAACCTTCGTTCGACGATCAAATAGGCGGAAAAGTGGGTATGACTGGAAATTGATATATACTTTCTAGAAGCCTCCTAAGCATACTTTTACGCACGGCAATCTAGAAGTTAAGAAAGCTGTGGAGACAATTATCGGCACTTATATACCCAGGGATAAGTACAGGATGTCCGGCAAGAATGTTTATTATGGGGGGAGGTTTAATATGTTATCAGTGCGTGTATGGAGTTACAAATCGCTTACTCGTCAAAATTCAATGTAATCTACTTTTATAGAATTCAAACTTTTCGTTTTAAGGAGAAGTTTCATAGGAAGAACATCAGTTGTAGCTATGTTACCAATAGCTTTCGGGCTATGTTATGGCATAAGTTTGAGTCTACCTATTGCTGACATTTTGTTTGGGGTGTGGCCCGAAATTCGGATCGCATTCCCAGGAGGACTTGCTACAGATCCGCATTTTATTATACTAATCGATTCGGAATCACTTTCTCAATCGATCTGTTTGTCTGTTTGTCTGTTGTTCCTTATTGTTGGCTTTGGTCCATGTTTCTTGTACTCGACTTATTGGTCGTAATTTTTGACATATTTCAACGAAATTAAGGTACACCGACATGTTGTGGCCCAAGAACGACTTCTATTAAAAATAGTTCTGATCGGACCAACTCTTCGACTATTTACCATATAAAGATTTATTTAAAAAAGTCGTTATGCTTGAGCTAAATTTCGATTACGTCAGTTGACGTTTTGTGCAATCTCTAAAGGAAAGGTACGTGGAAGGTACGCCCTTACAGGAAATAATTGTATACCTTTTACGAAATGAAGCGAAGTGACGTGACGTAGGATGTTTAACGATCGGCCGTGACCGACTATAATAAATTTAAACTGTTTTTATCTGATATCTGCATTAAGCAGATTTTAATACAAAATGTTTCTACCGTTAGCAGAAGAAGTTCCGTTATTCGAAAATATTACATCATAAAAATCACGCTTGATTAATTTTCGGGCTAAAATAAGCTACAATAAGTACCTGCAGTAATTTTGAATTGGATTACTCGCACACTTTCGAAGTGATCGAGGGAAACTCTAGAGCTATTTCCCTTCTCTCTTAAAGCGGTCCTCTTTTAAGCAGAGGCGGAAATTTTCTTTCACATAATCATTTTCAATCATTTTCTGCTTGACGTTCAGAGTTCACGTCTGTGTAATGAGTAGGAAGACAATATTAATGCATATTTATCCTAGTATTTGGCGCAGAAACGAAACAATTATTATAACAACAACGAAATCAAACCATTTCGATGTATATGTATGCGGATATGATTGATAAAGATATTGATAAAGAAGACTGCATTATATGCATATTGTAAGGTGTAAGAAAGCGTACACATGCGAAGCTTAGAATATAAGAACAGCAATAACAATCATGGCATGCATACGTATCAAAGAGGATGAGTTCTTAAACTGTGCTGCAATGCGTAATGACTTTTCGTAGAATATAAAATAAAAACAACAATACAATGAAGGCGTCGGACGTATTAAGCAGCGGTGCATGATAATAGATTCGAAAAGATCGGTGCAATGGTAAAAAGACGCTTTCAATAATTATCGCAGGGACGGACTGGGGTTTAATATTGCAAATACTATACATGTTGGTTCGTGTGCGTGTGAGAGATGATAGCCCATAGATGATCGAAACGAACAAAAATATTGCGACGCTTGTTAGCTCAGTCGAAAGTAACTGCGCTTTGACAACCCAAGGTTTTGAAAAAACTCGCTACAGTTTATAATATGACTTCGACCAAGCTTGTGAGCATTTTCGTGGTGTTAATGGATGCCCTTTCAAACTTAACGGCACGGAAAGGGTTTACTCGGGTCATTCTAGAAGCTTAGATGCTCAGGACACATTGCTTTCTGGTCGATCAGCCGTCGCTAACGTCAATGAACTTTTTCAAAAATATAAAGAAGACCGACATATCGCTGCAGAATGCAACTTTAATCAAAAACTAGTTTTTGGACTCCAGATAAATTATGAGTGGAAAATTTCATGGCACAAATCCGTGAATCTTTAGTGCGACTCGACCCGTCTTTGAAGGGATTGAAAAGGGGCGATGAAAAAATAATGTTAAAGAAGAGAAAAAGATCGTGATCCTAGATGTAGAAGGTGACATAGCTCAGGTACGCTGTTTTTTAGGATTGGAAGGAAATCGTGCACCATGCACATTTCTCCAACATAGATACGCGATTGTTTCCATACTCTTCAGCCAACAACTAATGCGATTAAAGCGCCGAGAATTCTTCAGCTGAAAAGCAGGAAATTTTTCTCAGATTGCATTCCTTTTTATGGACTTCAAAACGTCTTTAACGGTATAAAGGTGAAAAGATCTATACTGATAGTTAACATGGTTGTACCAGAAATCTTGCGAAGGTTGATCGACCAAAGTTTTGTATAATGAAACGAGTAAAGTTAATGTGAAATATCAGATAAATATGTTTGGAGTTCTCGGTGACAAGCGCAATGAACTTAGGTATTATATGTGGTGGCGTGTGAAATATGTGAAGCTTTTGGCTCACTGACGCTTGTGCTCCTCTCATTTGCTCGGTGAAAATTAATTTTAGGTGGAACTTCTCGGTCCTTTTGTTTTCGTGCGATTTTTAAACCATTAAAACTTATAAGGAAAAGTATCTCTTCTCTTCTCTTCTCTACTCTTCTCTTCTCTACTCTTCTCTTCTCTTCTCTTCTCTTCTCTTCTCTTCTCTTCTCTTCTCTTCTCTT
>KK502412.1:186086-244793 GCA_000688735.1 Glossina austeni | reverse complement strand
CTTCTCTTCTCTTCTCTTCTCTTCTCTTCTCTTCTCTTCTCTTCTCTTCTCTTCTCTTCTCTTCTCTTCTCTTCTCTTCTCTTCTCTTCTCTTTCCTCACCCCTCTCACCATTGTGAACAAGCCTTTCCTATCAGCCCTGGGCCTCCGTTAGTCAAATGAGAAAGACAACTAAGATGCTAAGAGTTCCAAGAGAAAATTCTCTAATAAATCGCTCTTGAGCATATTTGTAGGTTAAAAATATTATTATTATTGTTATTATTAATTAGCATCTAAGTCTGTCGGCTTTATTGAAAACTCTACCGCCCTTAAGATTTGAATCCACAACCACTAAGTTGTTAGTTGAGACCCTTTGCCTATACGGCCGCTTAAGCGTACGAAGAAGTGTCGTAGCCAGAACTGATTTGATCTCATCGGATTCCATCGTAAGCTTTGAAACTTTTTTCATAATCAGAACGTTTTTAATATTTAGAAAGTTATTTGTGTTCATTTTAGTGAACTGAATTGAACTCTTACTTGCATCAAAAAATGCGAGACATTTTAAAGATTATTGTGTCAACATGGCTCTAAAATATTGAGTTCACTTTTTGGCGCTTAAGTCCTACACAGTTGCTCAAGTTGTATGCTAAGTCTGTGCTGTGTACAAAAATTGCACATACAATAAATATAAGCCATCTTAGAACCACTCTGGCACGCAAGCCATCAATATTGCATGAAAGTTTAACATAAATAAGATGTGCGCGAGTGTGTGCACAAGCTTCTCACAAACCGAACCTAACGATAACTTGGAAGGAGAATGATAGCGACCTATACTCCATATGTTCAATTTGATTAATTCAAAAATTGTTTATAAAACAAAGATAAGCAGCAAATACTTCGTAATCCATGACTTCATTGGTTCTGTTACCGTTATTTGTTACCAAATGATTGCACGCCTGGCTTTGGAGATAACTGATTGAAGGTTGATCGCGGCACATGCAAAAGTATGCCAATCGTCAAAGTAAAAGGGTTAGAGAGCCAAAAAACAAAAAAAAAAAACTTTTATGGGTAAATATCTGATCTGATAATGTCGGTTTTGAAATCGATTGAAGTAATGTTTGAAAAAATTATTTGGATCGGGAATCAAATGAAAAAACGTATTGTTTTAACATTTCGGTAACACTGTTGATATTGTTTATATATTATTTAATTTTATTACATATGCACAAACACACACAAACACGCACACACACACACACACACACACACCCAGACAAAGTTTGAAAGCAAAATCAATTTGTATGCGGAGTTCGTTGATGTGTGAATAATCTTAACAAATACTTAAGTTATTATGTACTTAACTGGCAATTGTTTATTCCTCACAATGCGGCCTTTTGTGCAATAAAACGATTAAGTGTCAACCGCATGGTTAATTTCCATGGTTTTTGCGTTATTTTCTTATGGTTGAAAAAACATTGAAAAAAAACAAAAAATAAATTCCTAAACATATTCTTTTTTTTTTATTGCATTTGAAAACATTAATTTTATTATTTAGCTTTATATGTGCAATTCTACGCTTTTTGTGGGCTTTTAAGAAAGAAAAAAAAAGTGTCAACTATAAATTATGGAAAAAAGCATTGGCAAAAAAAAAAAAAAAAAAAAAAAAATTAATAAGATCATGTTTGGAATTTAAATGTAAGTAGAAAAAAACAATTTTTGTATTTTTTGCGTTTTGCGTTTTTTGTTTTTTTTTTTTTTTTTTTTTTTTGGCTATAGTTTGATGACTGAGTTGGCCAAATCAACGTTTAAAAGTAGAATAAGAGAAAAAAAAACGTTTAGAAAATTTTTAAAAAATAGTTTTTGTATATAAGCAACAATTTTGTGGGTGAATCGTTATCAGTTTCGAAAGAACTTTTTAACAAATAACTAATAAAATATTAACTGAAAAAAACAAAAAAAAAATATAAACAAAATGTTTAAAATTGTAAGTGTTAAATAAAACTAAAATCAAATGAAAAGTAAAAAAGAGAAGAAGAGATATGTGAAAGAAAGGATTAACTTATTTAAGCAAAGTTGGGCTTATTCTGGAGCTAAGTGTGACTTTGATTGAGCGCTACATTCGGTATCAAAATCAAAAATAGCTGTATGAGAAATGTGGTCGCTTTAAGAGTACAATCAGTGCAATACCAAATATTATTTATATAATAGTTTTGCTTATCGCTTTATCAATAGAATCCTCCTCCACATTTTGTGTACTGTACATCAAATCCTTTTACTATATAAACTTATAGTATATTTGCAAAGTTTCTCAAGTCCAACCTGTTAAGTACCTGCTGCTGATATTGTTTTACTCAGTTGTTCAACTTCAAGGTCGCTATAATAACTCTCACTAGCTATATAGTATAGAGGAATATTTTTATTAGATTTTCTATGAGGCAAAGGCTAAAGGACTTTATAAAAAAGTTCACTTTACCAGAACGCCCGACATGGAATTGCTTTTCGAAATTTTTGATGTACTCTTCCTCCGACTTAAGTGGCAGGCTGCTAAGTTACAAAAGACTCCGTAACGGTTTCTACGTCTGAAATCATTGACGGTATTATTTCGAATTTTTCTTGGCATCCTTTTTTTCGCCGCCCTAAGCTCTAATAGAGCTTAGTTTTATAGGTCTATTAATATTTTTCGCCTTTTTTTTTGAACAGTACTTGCTGTTTGTATTACTCCATTAATAAGTGGGTTAAAAATGTCTGGAAATGTCTGTGTTCACCGGTTTGTGCTGAAATACTTAATAGCTTAACTGTATAAATCTTTTCATATCGAGCTTGACATACTTTGGTATTTGTAATCAATAGGACTAAATGGCCTCAATTTTCTTCTTCTGTTTTCTATGTATAACAAGACTTTTTTCCCGTCTCATACTCCGTTTCATTTCTCAAATTCTTCTTCCGAAGCAAGATTTATCATAAGAATTTCTTGTCGTTATATATGTTATCGCAATTTTGTTCAAACAACAACAATTGGATGAATTTTGGATCATGAATTTTGTAAAATGATCAGATGTTACCGGGATCATAATAAATAGAAAATATTAAGAAGAAGTCATCGAATTGTCATTAATTTATGAAATTAAAATTTATTATGTGAGCTATCTGGGTATGAGAATAAGAAACCAAATAAAATTTTATATTCTGCTTGTAATAACGAAAAATGCCCACCAGAGGCCGTTTAATCTAAACATGCACGCGCCTCGGATTAACTCAACATTCTGAATCGGCGCAGCCATGTCGGTCAGTTTGGGAAAGCTGACTATACTGAGAAAGCTTTATATTCGCGGATGAAATAAGAAAATGGGCGCCGAAAATTTGGCCACAAAGCACTTGAGCAGCATTTCATACACGCAAATAACATTGAAAATAACAGTACAAAAAAAAATAGTTTTCTTGATAAAATAATGAGCGATCCATAGCAAGTATTCACTTATACGATCAGTAAAACAATTAGAAGGGGTTCATATGTATTCATAACGAAGCGAACCGTCGCTATTCACTACGCGTTTCTCATAATTTTTATATATTCCTCATAT
The DNA here is from genome assembly GCA_000688735.1 of Glossina austeni. Lineage (NCBI taxonomy): Eukaryota > Metazoa > Arthropoda > Insecta > Diptera > Glossinidae > Glossina > Glossina austeni. The sequence continues at coordinate 241,235 of KK502412.1, read as the reverse complement.
AAAGTACTCCTTCTATATATTCGTCTTACTTATTTTGTGTGATTATACCCTACACCAGTTGTGTTACAGGGTGTATTAATTTAGTGCGAACGTCTGCAACACGCAGATGGGCTTAAAATAACTCTACCTTTTATTATACTCGTCGATTCAGAGTCATAATTGGAATTGATCTAAACCTGTCTGTCCGTCCATGAAAAGATGTGCACAAACTACAGGTCGCAATTTTTGAGATATTACGATGAAGTTTGGTACAGTGACTTGTTTTGACTCAAGAACGAACACTATTGAAAATGGTTCGGATCGGTCCACTTTTTCGACCACTTTCGATATAACGCCCTATTCTGAAAAGTCGTTATATGGAAAAAAATTGCAATTTTCACGGCCAAATAGTGGTTTTTCGGCATTCTAAATTGGTATGAAAACTTTAGACCGGCTGGGGCAATTATTGAACCCACTCTCCTATAATTAGAACTGAAGTTCATACGCCAAGAAGGTATAATTGTCAATTCTAATATGTGGTGATGAAAATTGACCCACAATAGTAATTTCATACGAAAATATGAATTGTGTTAGACAATATGATGTATGGTATTTAATGGTCGACCTTGCCCGACTATTACCACTTCCTAATTACTTATGTTTAAAATAGTTGTAAAAAGTGTTTGTGTTTAAAAAAAAAAAACAATTCGCTGAAATTGTTTAAAAAATCTTTTTTTATTGTTGTTTAGTTGTTGGTTTGCTTGTTTGCTGTATTAGCCTGCGCTATGGCTAAACCGGCTGTAGTAGCTGCTCCATTGATCGCTTCGCCGTACACAGCAGCCTACACAGCTGCTTATACAGCTCCAGTTGTTGCTGCCGCTCCCTATACAGCCGCCTATACAGCTCCTGTAGCAGCCGCTGCTTACACTTATCCTTATGCTGCAGCCTACTCTGCTTATTCAGCTTATCCATACTTCCGTTAAGTTTGTTAAAAACGCAGTTGCAAGGATCTGACCGGGCGAACAAGATTTATTATTTCCCAAAAATAATGAAATAATTGTATATAAATAAGTATGTTAAAGTTTTGTTATTTTTTATACATTATTCTAACATTATTATTATTTTTTATTTTTTTTTTAAATATATACTGTTTTCCGTTCTGTTTTTTTGTAAAATTTAAGTGAATATAAAGCAGGGATTTTTTAATAAAGCAAATTTTTGAAAGAAAAATAAATGAATTAATTTTTGTTATAGCGTTGCGTCACCATATGTAAGCATGTAAGCAATACATTTCAATACCTTAAAGTGTATTAGAAAGAAAGAAGCAGGCGGTTACAAAAGTCATACATACCTATCGATCAATCCAATAGGTATATATCGGTTTACTCTATACTTTGAACATGCAATGCGATCTATTTTAAAATAACTTCAAAAAAGAGGCGCATATGCTTTTAAAAATCTTACTAAGCCTTTGCGTAAGTAAAAGTTATGGGGGGCGCATCAAAAGTCTTCAAGATGGTTTTGATATAAGAAAAACTATCCTTAGAAAAGGCCCGATCCGGTATCCATTAATTCAGGATGGGAGCATTAACTAATTAACCTCCTAGCTTTTGTCCCTTGCCCGCAAGCTTTACTTAGCGCTGCTGCAAGAAAGTTCTTATGAGTTTCGCTTCAAAATATTGTAACGTAAATCGTTTTCCCTGATTTTATGTTTTTATTTAATTCACCGAAACTATTAAAAATATCTAATCGATCTCACATAACGATTTTTTCAAAAATAAACTGCACTATAAGGCAGAAGAAAACGCTGCCCATCTTACAGTTAATTCTAGTACTACGGTCTACTAATTAACTAATTTATCCTCCACCATTATTGCAATATTTATTTTCCTCTATTAGCTTTTCATATAATGACGAAATTTTTCCTTCCCCTTACGTTCTATAAAATTGTGTTGCGCGAAGTTTTACTCTTAAATATCCATAAAAAACATATATATTTAATAGTCATTTGGAAGCGAATAAATAAATCGATATATATTTACAATGAAGAAGAAACTCATCATTAATTCTAATTTATGAAATTTATATTTTTTTAATTTTTGCGAACCCATTTCTCTACTTTATCCTGATGGCGAGCCAAGAATTTGAAATTTCTGTACAATCAAAGCAGAGAGAAAGTATTTACGAATATAATCGTTCGTAATAAATCTTGTATTAGAGGTTTTTATATGCAGCGAGGTAATGTTTATTTTATCGGAAAAATTGAAGCGCGGACAAATCTTTTGAAAAGTTGCGATCTTCGTTAGGAGATAGCTTGTGTTCGCGGCTCGTTAGGCAATTAAGTATAGCATGTCACGATTATGGCATTTTTAGATCAGAGTACTGATCGACGACAAAGAAAAAACAGATAACCTACAAGTGAGGAGCGAAGAAGACCTTATAGACTTGCACTCATTGGAACCAGGCTACCAACTAAGTGCTCGGGATGTCGCCGCCGATATTCGAGTAGAAAAAAACGATGTTGAAATCGACTGCAATAATGAAGAAGGTACACCTGAAATGTCTATCACAAAGCAAGCGGAAAAATAGACACAAATGTCCTTTTCAGGATAGGCTGTGTATACAGGTGTCTTTAGAAAGACACACTACGGAAAGTGTTTAACATTCTTGGCGAGGAGGGACTTTATTTTAGCCAGCCTGTCCGAAAGAGGAGAAACGCTATATCTAGAAAACCCTAAGGACGGAATTTTTGGAATTAAGTCGGCACCAAGACGAACCTGGACGAACCAGAATATAATGACGAAAAAATAGTTTGCTAGGGACGATGAATGCAGTGCACGTAGACGTTAATTACTGGACCTTATCTTGGGTTTTTTATTATACAAATAGGCGGCGAAATTCTTGGCCCGACAGCATGATGGTTATAGAATATAGTGATCAGAAGAGCAAGTGAAATATTAAATTTGATAAATTCGGACTAAAGACGAGTCGTTAATATGTTTAGTATATATGTGTGTATCTATTTCTTTATTCATTGCAATTAAATTATAATTACTTTGTGTATTGAGGTGTTTACGATGCATAAGTCTGAGGTAAGTCCTGGAGAACCAGCCATGTAAAATGAGTAGATAACACGTTTTGTGCAAAACCTCATGGATGATGTGAAAAATTGCATAAAATATACTAAGTAAAGATAAAGTATTCCTATGACATAACTGCCTTTTTAGTTAGGAAAAATATTTTTATAGGCCTATAAAAGGTGCTCAGTTAAATTTATTGATGCATTTGATGAGCACAGAGTTTAGAATTTGATGCAGTGGTTGATGTACGTTTGAAATGACGAAACGAAGACAAGTTATCATACATTTGCTATATCATCTTTACGCTTTTTTCTCGTATGTACGCACACATGGGAAGGTCACAGCGTGTATACATTTAAAAAACACAGAAGGGCATATGCTCTTGCCCTATAAAGAACTGATATCAAGGACCTTTAATACTAAGTTTTTCCCGAGACAAACAATGAATGCATGAGGAAAGAGGAAGGCAGCCAAACACAAGAGATAGCGCTACTTCTATTGCTACTACGACGTCATGTATGAAGTCCCTCTATTTCTTCTGGTTCACTTTTTTTGTACCAATTCCTGCTGAGTCCTTGGGTTCTCTGCCGCACTTTTAACTTTTATATATGCAATGAAGACAATCTTCAGTTTTTTGTACGTTTGAAAAGTTTATAAAAATAATATATATATAATAATATACACAATAATATATACATTCATTATAAAACCTGAAAAGAAAAATTTCATAGTGTTATGGCAAATAATCGACAAAAAATAAATTAATGAAATTAGATGTTAGATTGAGAATGGCTAGAATGGGACCAGGTAGCATTATCTCGGTCGAAGGATGGCACGGGAAAGGGATCGGAACCGGCAGTCCGAGCGAGAGCGGCAATTACTACGAAAAGCAGAGCCAGACTCGGCTCTTTGCCTTCCCCTACTCTTGCCTGTGCCGGTACACTCGCTCTCCTCCACCTGGGGTTGGGTCTCGTCTTCTGTGGGAGGCCAAGCCTGTGAAAAAAGAATGTCATATAACCAAGTCCAAGTTGTTAATTGTCCAAACGCGATTATCTTTACTTCCGCTTTTGAGACTCTGAGACTGGTTACCATTTCTATAGTTTCGAACCATTCCAAGATCCTGTTTTCTATATCTTCTACGCTCGCGTTTCTGCTTTCCTTCTACTCTTCGTAAAGATCTTCAATTACGTTTTAGTTTCTTTTTCCAGATGAAATTTGTTTATGCAACTAGATAATAGGCTTATGGCCTTATGCTATGCTTAATAAATGAATAAATTGAATAAAAAACAAGTAAGATTATTGTAGTCGGACAGGGCCGACCATTAAATACTCTACATTACATTGTCTAACATAATTCTTATTTTTATATGAAATTACCACCACATGGGTCAATTTTCATCACCACAGATTAAAACTTAGACTTTACTGCTCCATAAATGATCAATTTTCATGAAAATCCTTATTAGGATAGTGTCCAAAAAACAGGCCGAGATAGTCCAAATTTGATACAGTTTCATCACGAAGCATTGAAGTTTTCATCATAGAAGAGGGGAGGTTCTAAAATTGTCCCAGCAGGTCCAGAGTTTTCATACCAGTTCAGGATGACGAAATACTACTACTTAGCCGTGAAATTTTGAAAAGAGCATTATATGGGGAGTGTTCGAAAAAGTGGACCGATTCTAAGCATTTTCAATAACGTTCGTCCTTGAGTCAAAATACGTCACTCTACCGAATCTCATCAAAATATCTCAAAATTTGCGACATTTAACTTGAACACATATCTACATAAACAATCATGAGACGGACAGAGAGACTTAAATCAATTCAGAAAATGAATATAAATCGACTGATGTAACGAAAGATAGACGTATCTTAAGTCGCTCTGAGTATTCTACACAGCCATACAATCTTAATAAAGTCCTATATCGAAATATGTTTAAGGTATAATAAAAGGCAAGATAAATTTAATGACTTTTTGACTCAACATCTTTTCATTATATTAAGAAAAAATTGTTTCATTAAGAGTTTTTGCTTCATTTTATTCGAATCAAAACATAGTTCTGTGTAAAAGTCATTTTCTATTTGTTATAAAGTCATGTCGGTGACTTTGTTAACATTGGCGGAACAGAGATAACGTGACTCCGAAACATAAAATATTTATACGAAAGTCTTTGCTGATTGACTGATTGATTCAATGACTTGAAAATTTCTGTTTGAACTTTTCATATGCAAACAAGGACACACACACAATATAACGTAAAATTTCCATTTAACAGAGATAACTGACAATGGCATTTTATTACCGGCACATCATGTTTAAGCCTGTTTGACAAAAGAAATTTTAATGATTTTCATTTAATTTGGCATTGAAGTGCATTTGTTAAGGAATCAAAAAAAAAAAAAAAAAAAAAAAAAATCTGCGCAGTAAAAACTAAACAAACAAATATATTAGAAATTTTCAACTGAAAGGCGAGCAAATGATTTTAGGTCAGCTTTGTTTATTTTATTTTTCCATCCAATCATTGAATGCAAACGAATAGCTGTGTAAAGAACCTTCGCTTTCCTTAAAGTCCTTCCAGTATTCTTGCATAACTTTCTGCACTTTGGTTATCATTGTAGCTGTTGCTAGTATTTTGTTAATGCTTTATAATATGGTTTGTGCGAGGGAAACTCTCTCATGCTATTCAGGAATTATGATGCTTCCCAAAATAAATAAATTTGCCGATGTCTTAAATAGTTGTTATTATGGATTTCTATTCAGATGTCGTTAGACGAGCACCATATCATCGTACTAGCATACAATGATATGAATAATAGCAATAGAGAAGGGAAGAGAGAATGAAAGGGCCAGAGAGAAATAGTGCGATAGGATGAGAGAGAGAGAGATAGATAGAAAAGTTTTAAGGGGGTTAAGCGTTTTACACAGCCTAACTAAAATCTGATTTAAGTTTTCAATTATTCTTAAGGCTATAATTTGTGACATCATTTGAAAGAGTTCAAGCTATCTTTGGAGAGATTGTGGCCGAAAATGTGATCTTCTATTTGCATAAGCATACATGTTGCTCATAATTCTAAAAATACATTCAAAAATGGAAAATATCCAAGCGAAAGCCTCTAGTCTATTATAACTGTATTAAAAGATTTTTCTCAATTTCTCGTCTACGCTTAACAGAGAATTCTTTTGTATTGTGTTCGGTTTACTGTTTGAGTCCAAAGTCAACTGAAAACGTGCAACGTGTTTGTATGGTACTGACATGCACGCACCCTGAAAATGTTCTCCCATTTATTATTGTTCTTAGTGATGACCTTAACATTGCTAACACACTTTTTGTGTGCGTGCTTTTAAAGTGCCAAAGTTTTTGTGTTTGTATTACTGTAACATTTTTAATCACATGTAAACAAAATCTTACGTATTGTCGTCGTTATCGTCGTCGTCGTGAGTGACGTCGTTGTTCAATAAGAAAAGCAAGTAAGTATTTGGTAAAAGTTTACAAAACTGATTATGTAAAACACTTAGGCAAACGAACGCCAATTGAACAGGAAATTTTCCATTTCAAAGACAGTGAAACACACATATTCCACACCCAACATCGAAGGATAGAGTAATGTTCAGTCTATTAAAACGCTTGCAACAATTCGGAGAAAGCATCAGAAGTCCCATAAATTATATATATTTTCCATCAGCATCGAATTTTGAATCGAATCAAGTATGCAAAGATTCTCTTAAGCACAAAAGTTAAGCTTTAGGTTTGAAATTTGACAGAAATATTGAAATTGGATTGTGGCACGTGCGCTGATTGTTCACTCCAATATGTTCACTCTTGCGAACGGAAGAATTTTTTCCCATAGTCCTCACATAAAGTTGGGTAGACGCACAGACGGACATGCTTAGTTCGATTTCGAATTTGACAAAACAGACTTAGTTAAGTCGATCATATATAATTTATGTCGTCCCTGAAGTTTCCTTCTCGTTGTTGCAAACGGGTTGACAAAATGAATATACCCCTTACCCTGTGGTAATGGGTACATAGCAGTAGATGTGATGTAAAGTGCGAATGCAATTTTTTTTTTCTAATAAGAAAAAAATCATAATATATATTAAAGAATGGGTTCATGCTTTCTCCATTCTGGCTAATGAAGAGCATATTTAGTCTATGCAGGCTACGAAATGTATTTCAATTTATTTGTTGAGTTGCGCGAGCCAGATATAAGAACTAAAAGAAAAAAATATAAAAAATGTAATGAGTTTAATTAAAATTATTCTTTTTAATTTATATATTAATCATGTAAATAAATTTACAAAATATTCGTATTTCTTATACTTAATTACGTTTAGGTTACGTGGGTGCATTTAAAGCTACAGCATCTTGCCTTGCATATAGTGTGCATATAAGTACATATATCATGTGTATATATATATATATATATATATATATAAATTTGTATATTTGTATGATATACTCACACATGTTTCACATAGAGTGAAGGGTACTTCACATAGAGTGAAGTACACACGCATATGCATATGCATATGCATAAATTTAAATTTAAATGATTAATAAAACATTGCGTAAAACATGTTTTACATTATTTGCTCTAATAAAATGAAATTTTCCACGCCTAAAATGAATTAAAATCAACCTAAATTAAAAGCTATAATCATAGAAGTTGTTGTTGTGCACTTACCATTAATATTATTGACGTTATTGAGAAGATATTGTTTAAATTTTGCCTAAAAAATTGCATCATCATTTTGCATACATTAACAATAATAACAATAATAGCTAAAATATAGCAATAACACCGATAGTACCAAAAGCACCAGCACCAGCACCAGCACCAGCAGCAGCGGTATATAAAAGTGAGGCCCACACTAGCACAAAAAAAAAAAAAAAAGAAAAGAAAACCCAAGAAAACCAAGTACATTTCGCTTATAAGATCTTAATCTAGGACAGTGTTATGCTTTGAGGTGCCATTCGGGCTACTTGAAGCTCAGCATTCATACATATATATATATATATGTATTGACAGAGATACTGGCGCGCGTTTGAACACACACATCGAACATGCACAAATCGTGCTTTTGCCTTAAGTGTTTAACATGCATTGTTGTTGTTATCAATTATCGGAGGTTGGGAGTATGCTATGCTTGTCATTCCGTTTCCAATTCAACACAATGCATGAACAATATTATGTATGGCTTATGCAAAGCAGTGTGAAATTGTAAGATACCCTGTTCGATAAGCATCCTACATCGAATCGAGCTTTCCAAATCCTGACGCGCTCTTGTGCCTCATCGACAAAACGAGAAAATCATTTATCGATTACAATAAAATTGATTTTGACGGATTCATAACAGTTAACACTTATAACAGACTTATCCATTGGCAAGCAATAATAAATAATTTATGAGGAAATATTTCTTTCTTTAAAATCATTTTATAATTAATTTACTAGGTTTTTATGTGTCGCACTGAACCGATGGGTATCGGAAAGTCGCCTTTCGCCGAATATAAATAAATTTTATACTTAGTTTTATGCATAATATATTTAGGACTTTTGGGTATTTTTGAGATTTTAAATCATTTGGAATTTGTTGAGAACAATAATATCTGTATGTAATATTGTTTTTATGCGTTTGTTGTTTCGTTGCATATAATAATTCATAGATTTGCTACATTTTCATAAATAACTTACTTATAAGAGTCTAAATACAATGGGCGGTTATGGCAACATATGACAAGAAATATAAATGATAGCGATACGTTAAACAATTGTAAGAGCTATTATGCATGCGCAGGGACCTTTAGAATGCAAATTTACACACAAGCAAAATCACACCAAAAAACATTTACCTGAGAACGTAACAAGTGCGTAAATCTCAGCCGCCTAGAAATGACCAGCTAGCTAATCATTGAAACGGCCTTTAATATGCTTAATAGCAATTATCTAACATTAAGAGCTTGTTTATCAGTATGTGTAATGCTAGCGCTGGCGGTAATGGTGGTGGTACAGTGAGTTTCACGATAGTCAAGTCAAAAATGTTATTGCGTGTGCGTCTATACATATTATATATACATATATATATATATATATATATATTTATATATATATATTAATGACGGAATTGTAGTTGTATCTTGTTGCAACTGAACCAAAACTTTGTGTAATTAAATATTAAAAATCATGCTATAATTTGCATAAAATTTAAACATATGATATGAATATAAATGCATTGAGAATTAACGACTACAACTACATATTGCTACAGATCATGTGTCTGCGGTTATGTTTGAGAACTTAAAAATTTTAAAAACTTTTCAATAAAATAATATCTACGATTAGTTAGAGAGTTTATAGCTGAACACTGCAAAAAAAAAAACAAAAAAAAAAAAACAGAAAAACAAAGAAAATAATTATAAACAATTTGAATCGAATACCTTTTACTTTCTAATTGTAAATAAGCGAAGAACTTTTCAGAAATGAAGCTTGATTTTTGCAAAGTGATTATGTGTTTTTTTGTTTTTTTTTTTCCATCAACGAATTCGATGCATTTCGATTGTCTGTCTGTCTGTCTGTCTATCCGCAATATTAAAAACTTACTATTTACTATTATTAGAAGAATAAACATAAGCTCAAACTGTTTTTTGTTTTTCTTTTTGCCATATTTATTATATTAAAAGTCAGAAAAGCGAATTTAATCGTCCACAGTGATCGATTATTTTCAACTTTTTTTTTTTTTGATTTTTCTAAATTGTTTCTAAACCTTTTTCAACATATATCTCGTCGAATGTGAAATGTATTTGTGTTGAATTTTAACAAAAACATCAATCAGGGTGCTGCCAATCTTCGAAAGAAATGGAAAGGGAAAAAATAAACATACGCACGTACTACTATTTATGATAAATGAAAAAGTCTTATCACTTTTTCAACACAACGTAGTCCATTTTATTAATTTTCATACCGCAGATCGCAGCTCCTAGTATCTCCATTAGTAAGTGTAAGTGTTCGCTGTGTCATTGTATAAAACAATGATTTGAAATACATGGACTATAGAGAGCATAGAACACGATTTATGCGGTACACCAGTGAATCAGTGAATTTGGCTTTCATATATATAAACATTCAGTGTATAACGACAACCTTTGGAAACAAACTTACTGCTACCGACAACTAGTACGCCATATATACGCACTTGCCATAAAGAATCGATAGTGTATCCACAGTCACTAACAATCACAATGTAGTTCGGGAATGAACCCGTAAACATAATGTTGAGACAGAGAGATAAAGGTGTACAACCTCTTCCAAGTTTCAATGATGTTCTTGAAAACAAACTATGGTATTGGATATCCTAGATAAAGATCGACGAGCGGATAAATGTGAAGATAGATTGGGTTAAACAAATTATGCTGACTGCTTTCGTCAAGTGTATTACTATTATTGACGGCATCGGCGCTACGGATATTTACGGATTGCAAATACTTCGTTCTTCACGTGGGTATAGTAATTTACCTACCCTAGAACATATGGACGCTTATAACACATATGAAATGCTTGAAGAATAACACACACAAGTAGATTTTTTTACTTTTAGATTTTTTCCAATTATAGCCTGATTTCGACGATTTTTGAAGCAAAGTTTTGAATTCTCATTTTTGCTCTATCAGATCAGAGAAAGAAGTTCAACCGATGGATGACAGACAGGAAGGCAACCGGATAGAGACGCACACACATCAGAATAACTGAATTGTTCCGTTGAGAAGAAATGTTTCTTTAATGAAAATTCCCATAGAGCCAAAGATGCATTAAAAAATACGAATTGTTTCATAAAATAAGTTGAAGAAAATGTTAAGACTTCAAGAATTGGGGCTTGCAAAATTTCATATATATTCTTTGACCGATCTTTGTCGAGTCGATGTGTGATCGATCGTTTCACATAAGATGCAATTAATCGGAGAAACTCCGTTATTCCGCTGTACGCCTTTATTTCGTATGAAAAAAATCCTCTACTTTAGCACTTATTAATAATATTCCTGCAACGCGAAGTGCCTTAATATGCTTCCCATTCTGATTGATTTCTATTCAAAATTTATTTTCGATTATAATTCAAGTCAGTTCGATATTTTTATTTTTTGTTTTTTCATTATTATTCAACTATATGTACAAACTTGGCAAGTTGTTCTTTACGCAAGCATGTATTTCTTATAGAATCTTAAGTGTAGTTAACAAAAAAAAAAAAAAAAAAAATTGAATTTTTTGTGACAACTTTCAACTTTAATAATGACCCCGAGAGAGATCAGTTAAGGTCAACGGCAAATACGTACCGAAAATGGTTTTAAATAAGGAGTCGCACAAAGACTTGCGTAAATTTATTTACGATAGCCGAACGATAGCAATTAAAATTTTTTCAGTGCTCCAATGGCAGCAGCCGCAGCTGCAGCAGCACCAGTAACAGCAGCAGCAGCAACAGCAACAGCAGCAGCAGCAGTAATCACAGCTGTAATAAGAGCAGTAATAACTAAGCATTTCAAATTCATTTAATATCGCATTGAAAACTCTTTAACTTAAAGCGTATTAACGAAACCACAAAATCTACAAAAACTACAAATTGATTGCTGATAGTAAATGTTGAGTTGCGGTTAGTTGATAGGCTTTACTGTAACAGGGTGGAGCAATTTAATTACATATTATAGGTTATGTTCTGCTAAAGCTATTATATTTACTTGGTTAGTAGTGTAACTATCATTCTCTTACGGGTTTAATATATATTTTTTATATATATATATATATATATATATATATAAATATATAAATGTTAAATAGCAAACGGTTACGCACGTATGAACTTTTAGCTTTATTTGATTAATTTTTTTAATTTTATCAAAAATAATGCACCGGGTATTCGAGTGTGACTGACAGATTGACTTAACTTACTGGTAATGGAAAGTAATTTTTTTTTTTTTCACGTTTCCATGAAATTCCCAATGTGTGGGAACGGATCACGATCTTTTTTTCGGTTAGAACATTTCGTTGGCCTTGAGATGATTTCTGTGCAGCTTTACAAAAATATTTGCTTGCAAGTTATTTAGGATTCAAGTTTTTTACATTGCTTTCATTTAAGGCTTTGGCCTTAGGTCTGCTACTTTGGCTAGATCTTTGGCTATGACATTTAATTATAGATAAAGGAAAGTGAAAGTTTCTTTGATCCAACAACGGGGAATAGATGCAGGGTGGATAGACAGACTAGCGAATAGCCAAAGCTATATAGACTCTGAAATTTACTTATATGTATGTATGTACATGTATTTTGATAGGTGTATGTATGTATATATGTATATATACACATATATACGATTGAATTTAAAAGAATATTTTCACGTGAACGGGAAAAAGGAATCCTCGATATATATATATATATATATATATATATGCATATATCTGAGGGATTTCTTTGCTCTATGTTATTGAGCAGTACGAATGGAATTGCAATTGACGAATTTTGAATTACATCTCTGGAAAGGGGATCTCTTTTTTCCGTTCGTGTAAAAACATTCTTTTAATTGAAGTGAACTGTTTATTGGTTGGAAGCAAGAGGACTTAGAGCAGGCGTTGAGTCTTAATGAAAGTATTCAAAATAATCAGTACGTGAGTTGAAGCTTCAATTTGAAATAAAAAGTGTTTGGGAAATTAATATCCGCCCGGTGTTCAGCGAATGAAAGGCTCTCGCAAGATCATTGTCAATATTCCGCACATGCCAACAAGGCATTAAGACTAATTTTCTTTACGTAGCATCTACACTAAAAAGTCAACTTAGTGGGAAAACAGAATGGGTTCTGGTGACTCATTGCGCATATAAGGCATTTATATGAAATTGCATAAGCATAAGCTGTACGCCTGCACCTAAGTAAATTACACATTACGCAACATGATTGTTGCCACAAATCTTTTACTTGTCTTGTCTATTATTTCTCGGTTTTAGCGTTATGGATAAACTTTTCTAATTGCCATGAGATCATTTTTTCTTCTATTATTGGGTTTTGAATTTAATTTGGATTTTTTCCGAAGCAAATATATCCGAGATACCTATGACACAAATGCATAATGGAATTGAACAAACGAGAAACTGGAGCAAGTTGCGAAACGTAATATTAGATAGTCGGTTTTGATTGACTATTTTTAGAAAATTCCCATTTATTTCGTTTTATCTTTGAAAAACATTGAAGTAATTAATAATAATAAAAAGCTCACAGTTTGTAAGAAACTCACATAAATCACTTGCGCAGACAACTGCTTTTTATACCCACCACCTGAGCATGCGAACGTATTAATATTATTATTTTAAATAACATACATACTGTCCAAAAATACGCCTCATTGCTACCATAAGGTGTATGTACACAACATATATTTAATGTAGTATTAATCGTCTTTGGCCCTAAACTTAATGCTTTCGATTATCAAAATTTTGAAAATCACAAGAATTTGTTATATCATATATGATATTTCGTTGGATTAAAATGCTTTGCAGCACGCTTGAATGCGTAGCAGAACGTTACATATATTCTGAGAAAATTCGATCAAATTTATGTAAATAAAATCTCGCGCATTACTCTATGTACACTATATATATGTAGAGAAAAAGCAGCCTAACAAATTAAAGACCATAGAGAGAAAGAGACCATCAGAAAAATTTATTATATCATATATGATATTTCGTTGGATTAAAATGCTTTGCAACACGCTTCAATGCGTAGCAAAACGTTACAAATATTCTGAGAAATATATATACATATATATAGAGAAAGCAGCCTAACAAATTAGAGACCATAGAAAGAAAGAGACCATCAGAAAAATTTATTATATCATATATGATATTTTGTTGGATTAAAATGCTTTGCAACACGCTTCAATGCGTAGCAGAACGTTACATATATTCTGAGAAAATTCGATCAAATTTATGTAAATAAAATCTCACGCATTACTCTATGTATATATACATATATATATAGACAAAAAGCAGCAGAAAAATTTATTATATCATATATGATATTTCGTTGGATTAAAATGCTTTTCGGCCAGCTTCAATGCGTAGTAGAACGTTACAAATATTTTAAAAAAATTTGATAAAATTTATATAAATAAAATCTCGCTCATCCCTCATCCATCTACGTACGCTATATATATACAGAGAGAAAGCTGCCTAACAAATTAGTGACCATAATAATAAAAACAGTGGTCATCACTTCTAAAAATCGTTCATTATACGTGCAAACGATGATTGATTGCCTCGGGTTTACGTATGTAGTTTAACATAACAACGTAACGTAACTACATAAGATTTCTTTACGTAGTAAGCGTATTAAGTAAATCTTTCGATAATCAAACCAATTCGAATTGAGATTGAGACAAAGCTTGCTGAATAGCTTTTTTCTTATAAAGAAGTAATCGCCACCTAAGGATTCACTTAGTTAATAAGAAAAGGCTGATCCGGTTTTTTTTTTTTTTTTTTTTTTTATATTAAACTAAATGCATGGATTTTGTGGTTTCAATACTGAACTCCGATGGGTGGTTGACAGTTTAATAACTACCACTGCGTGCGGCTTACCGGAAGTAGTTGCACTTTCTTAAATTTGTCAAACGAACAAAGAGAAAGGATGAAGAAGTGCGTGTTTTGTCATACAGAACAGTGAATTCTTTGTTCCAAATTTGTTGAATTTCGGAAGAAACGAAAGATATCCAAAAATATGAAAAAATGAATATGAATGGGCGGAGAGCGTACGCATTTAATGGAACCGTATTCCATAAAGTAAATTCATTTCCGACAGCCGCACTTTAATGGCAAGCTGTCTGGCTGATTGCTTAATACAATTGCCTATGTATTCGTGGGTCGTGTCCTTTTGCAAAATTTTTCAAAATTTTACTAATTTTAATGGGATGATCTAATGTCGTTGTCTTGACTAATCAATACCATCAGTATAACATAATGGCTCTTGAAATGCATTCCCATTAATTGAGCAACAAGTGAACAAACTATCATGATATGTATTTATAAGACTTTCTATAAAATTTACAAAGCATTTAACGCTGTTGTCGTTAGTGTCGTCGTTGTCGTTGTCGTTGTCGTTATTTCAAATGTTAAACCAGATACTGTGTAATAAGATTGAATAAGATTTTTAGCTGTTTACGAGAGTCTTGGTGGTATTTTTTCATTTTTCAACAATTGTCATTAAAATTAAAATAAAAGAAAAGAAACTGAACATGTCTCGATACACATGCACACACACACACACACACACACACAAACGCACATATTTATGCACGCAAAATTCTACACAGTATGTTTGATCAGTTGGCCGGTTGTTGTGTGATGCATGTAACTTTGTGCACATATCCAGATATTACAATTGGTGAGGTGTGGTGTGTATGTGTGTCTATATAGGCTTTTAATGCAATATTCATTTAATTTGATCACATCATGGAAGAAAAAGAAGCAGAAAAAAGAAGAAGAAGAAGAAGAAGAAGAAGAAGAAGAAAAAAATTAAATAAATAAATGAATATAAGCGACAAGAAGAATGATTTAAGTGGCATACAGTGGTCGGTCTTGCGGTCAATGGACCAAATTATTATCATATAAATAAACAGAAAAATGCACTGGTAACCAATATCCACGAAACATTTATTGTAACCACAACTAGTAGTTAATAGGAGAGTTGGTTGGTTACATGAGTTGAAAGACGATCCGGTTTTACTTTTTGATTGAATTTTTTTTCTTTATTTATTTATTTTTATTTAAAAAAAACTTCTTTTTTATTTTTTTTTTTTTCTTTTTTTGTCACATTTTCTGTTTTGCTCGAAATAATATACATTAGTCACTGGTAATAAAGTGGAAATCCGGTTAATGAAAAGTGAGAAAAAAAAAAGAAGAAAAATAAATAAATAAATGCGCGTAATACCACTTTAACCCCACATAAAAAATTGTTCAACAATGATAGGCTATTAAGATATAACCATACAAGCCAGGCTTATAAATTGGTCAGAACGACTGACAGGCAGACAGAAAGAGAGAGAGAAATAGAGAGAGAGAGAAGAAGGAGTGAGTGAGAGAAGGATATAAATAGAGATAAAGAAATATATAGGAACAGAAAGAGAGGGAGGGAGTGAGAGAAGGAGACGGACATGCATTTGACATTATAAAAATGATTAAAAATTACGCATATCGTTTTATGTTTTAGTGTTTAAGAAAAAAGCAAAAAAAATGCAAAAAAAATATTAGAACTGCTTACGTACGTGAGTCTGCGGTTGAAACATTTGCTTACGATTGAGAGATTTGAAGTTTTTGAGTTTTTTGGTTTGGTTGCTTGAATTTGATTTTAGAAATCTATTTTTCATCGCACCCATATTTCAAATAGCTGCCTATGGTATAAACGAACAAACAAACAAACAATCAAACAAACGAACGAACGAACAAACAAACAAACAAACAAACAGACAAACGAACATTCATTCATTCAAACATTTATTTATACATATGTGTCGCATGTTATTAAAGTTAAATGCTGTTGTCATCGCTCCACCTGAGCTTAATGCTTAGTTACTGTTTGCTGTTACACTGCAGCCTTACTACGTTGAGTTGCATTGATCTTCGTAGATTTTTGGATTTTCACATGGTTAAATAGAGTTCGAAGTTTGTCATACAATAAATATACATACAGACGAACGAAAATCAGAAAAAAAAGTAAAAGTCTGTTTTTTTTTTTTTTTTTTTTTTTTTTTTTTTTTTTTTTTTTTTTTTTTTTTTTTTTGGTGCAACTTCTAGACTTGAACAGAGATTGTGGAGCACGTACATATAACAGCTGTTTAGACTCTTTAGTTGCCGCTGCTGCGGTTGCAGTTTATGCGATCGCTCTAATGTCAGCTAATGTTGCATTTGGTGGCCGTGTGCTGGTCTGGTCGTCGTCAGTACTAAAATGCCTGAACTCTATATGTATTAAAGTTTGGCTGCAAAGATTTTTGCAAATTTTCGATTTACGTACAGATTTTTCGGGTATAAATACAATTGTACATCGAGGAACAAGTTATTCAAACTCAAAAAGTTCACCGTTTGCTATTAAAAAGTTTGTTAAGGAAACTGCGATTACCGAAAAACAATATAAAAAAACAAAAGAAGTAAACAACAACTATTTCTGAAAAATCTTAACAACACATTCAAATATGTTTAAATTTGTAAGTGCGAAAAATGATATAACAAACCAAAAATTATATTAAAGAAAATGAAAAAAACAAAAAAATAAATAAATAAATAAATAAATAAAAAATATTTATTCCTTCCTTGAAGTGCGAAAATCGATGCATTCGTCAAAAGAATATTTCTTATGCGGAATGTAAAAATAATTTTGAAAAACTTTAGCCTTTTTATTTAACATGAATTAGTATTTAATCCTTCGTGTATATATACATATATGTACATGTAAATATAAATGTTAACAATAATTTTGTTATATATATATTTTTTTAAATAATTTTTTATTATTATTATTATTATTATTATTATTATTATATAAATTTAGGCAGAGAATAAATTGTAAGACTAAAGTCTTAAAGCACTAGCATGTAAGACTTTCGGCTTTATTTTTTATTAATATTAAATAATTTTTTAATAATGATTTTCTTGTTTAAAATTATTACTCGTAAATTGGTTTATTTGAAAAATAATTATAGTTTTTTATGTATACTTTTCACCCTTGTCTTCTCTTCCATTACAGCTTTCACTATACTTTTAGTTACGAGTTATTTTATTATTATTGTTGTTGTTGTTATTTGTTGATATCTGTTTTTCATAAAAATGCATTGCAGGTAATTGTAACTTTGGCTTTGATTGCTAATGCTGCAGCTGCTCCCGGCTATTTGGGATTAGACGGACATGCTGGCTTTGCTGCACCTTCGTTTTCTTATGCAGCTCCGGCCGTAACTAAGGTTGCGTATGCGGCTCCTGCTGTTTCTTATGCTGCTCCGGCAGTTTCTTACGCTGCACCAGCCGTTGCCAAAGTAGCTTATTCAGCTCCGGCCGTTTCTTATGCTCCAGCCGTTTCTTATGCCGCTCCGGCAGTGGCTAAAGTGGCGTACGCTGCTCCCGCGGTCTCTTACGCCGCCCCAGCAGTTACTAAAGTAGCTTATTCAGCTCCAGCCGTCTCTTATGCTGCTCCAGCTGTTTCTTATGCTGCTCCAGCCGTGGCCAAGGTAGCCTATTCCGCACCAGCTGTATCTTATGCTGCCGCTCCAGCTTATTCTCTTCATGCTGGTCCTGCCGTAGCCAAATATGCTGCCGGTCCCGCCTTAAGCCTTGGCCATCCTTGGTAAACGATTTTCAATGGCAAATATTGTAAATAGCAGTGAAGTAGTCATCTACATATCTACACACACATGAAAATTACACTGTCAAGTGCCTTCTGGTCGTTTTTTGTGGAATATTTTGTTATGTCAGAAAATGTTTTTCTTTTTTTGGGTTTTTTTTTTTTTCTTGTCTAAATAAAACTTGTGTGTTTTATTGAAACTTTTTGTTATTTTATTTGAATCTTTTTTCCCCCCCTCGCTTTAAACCGAAAAAAATGCCTATGTGTAAATAATTTCCTTAAAGCGATTTAAAAAAAGAAAAAAAAAAGAAAACTAGATATTTTGTGAATTTGTTTACCGCGCCGTACACACTTATATATTTGCTGGTATGCAGCTAATGCAGCCATTAAAACGAGATAAAGATAATTGTTGTACGACTGACTTCAGTTTTGACTCCAAAATGTGCTGATTGCGATAGCTTACAAAATGCAGAGGAAACGTAAACAAAGCTATTGCAGATAATTAATTTCACTACAGGCATCTGCCATTTGTTCACCAATTTAATCAAAATTTTGGAAATCAGAAAATCAGAAATGAAAGCTAGAAAATTACTGTTGAATTTTTACAAACAAAAAGTAAAGAGTTTTTTTTCACTATTTGTGAATTCCGAGTCAAAAACCCGTGTCCCATAATTTTAAGTGACAGTATTAAGCTCTTTTCGAAATGCTTTCTATTATTGCCACCGAAGACAGTTTCCATCTCTTGACAGACTCTCTTGTGGTGTAAGGCTTTAACTTAGTAATGAGAGGCCTGATGTCAAAATCCGTAGGGAACATATTCAGCGATCGGTTATCACTATGAGAACTTCATGCTATGGTTAAACAACTTGTTGTTTTTTTTTCTTGCTGAGTCCTCTCTCTATGCGCGAGGATTATAGTCCTGAGTAGTCCAACGCTTCCAAAGCGATTGCATGATATCAACACGGTTTTCATAGTCCAAGATCTATGTTGATACTGTTCCACTGTATGTAGACAAGTGACAAGCTCTCTCAATCCTTTGCACAATAGAAGTGTTCCCTTCCTTGCTGCCCATTTTTCAAAGTCGGCTGTAGCAGAGCTAAATGATTTGCTACCGATTGAGCTACAGCTGCAAGGGCAAGAAAAGAATGATTGAAGACAATAACAACGAAATCTGCATGTTATAGATCGCTATCGAAGAGGTTACATTATCGAAGTGCGAAGCAGCGATGAGAAAACGGCACGAACGTGAAGTGTGCATGCCATTGCCATTGCGTTTGAAATGTGGCTGAGGAGAAACTAAGAAGAAGTCGGTTTATTCTTAGCTCGGGCTCGGCATGGGTGCTAGAGTTTCTCTTGCTCCTCTTCTCGATTTAGCATATGCGACGAGAAAACATGAAAACATGCCATGTGCGAACCAAAAAAATGATAATGCGGAGCAAACCATTTTCGCATGCTTTTTTCAGATTTCTGAACATCAAGATTCCGAGGCTTAGCGTACAAGTAATTACGTCGACATATGCAGGGACTTGGAGTAAGTCGTTGTTTAGAACGACAAATCGCTAGACAATGACATAATCCCATAACCCTTCATATTAATGATGGCTAGAAGCCCTTTTCGACATCATGTCTTTTACATGCCATTACATGCCATTGCGCAAACAAAAAAGACTTTCTACTTGATGTACATATATACTTATGCGACATTCATTGCAAGGGAAAGTCATTAAAATGCATTTACGTTGATAAAAATGAAAAGCGCTGCCAATACGGATTCGCGCGTCGGTCATGAAACGGATTGTACTGCTACTTACACGTTTTCCGATAGCACAATGTCATGGACGATCATTTTTTACCCGGATAGAAAATGCCAGCCATATCCGGCGCTAAGTCTCTTGTTGCTAAAAATAATAATTTTATCAAACTTATTAACAAAGCATTTACAACAACTTAATACATGCATATCCGTCCATGCAAACACATGTATGCATACCGTATGAATGTAACTTTACACATGTACATGCATGTGCATGCATTTGCACTGATTGCTATACCTTACCGCATATGCATAGAGATAGACATTTACCGCAGAGCAGTTATCACATCTACTGACAGTGCTGAGTGTTTATCGTAAATATTGTATGTTTATGTGTGCTCGTGCATTAAGCGAACCAATTAAATTTAGTTCTCAAGGATGAAATTACGAGTCTGAATGTTCTGCTTGTCATGCAGGGAGAGATTGTGATTGGCTATTGGGGCACTCGCACCAGCAGAATCAAAAGAATAGAACGACAATTTTAAGAGCTTTTTACATATTGTTTACATGTAACTCATACGACTGGATGATTGCGTTTCGTTGTAAACGTTAAATTGTAATTTCTTGAGATGTAAATAATGAATGGTTTCTCGAGTTTTACGAGAATAACCTGGACATGATTATCTTTCTCTATAGTGCTAACATATGTTGGATAAGTTCTTCTACATCTACATCATTTCATTTGCTTTTGCATGTATGTATGTGTATTAGCCCAATCACTTTCGTTTCAATTGATTGATATCCTCAAATGGTAGACTTTATGATAATTGCTTATGGATAGCGACAGGCATACGTACCCCGTAGATATGTAATGTATATGCAAACGTATAACGTATAAGTTAGAGTTGTAGTTAAGTCAAATTTTAATAACTCAAAAATAATTACAGTCGCTTAGAATGCTGCATTAAAATTCAGTTTGGTGTAGCTAAACAATGCTACATATATATGTATGTCGTGTATTTCTATATACTTTAGTATGCATGAATATGTTCTGTTGCAATAGAGAGAAGGTGGTATATATATATAAATATATATATATATATTTTTTTTTTTTTCTTTATTTATTTTTTTTCGATAGTGGGCTTACATAAAAATCACATACATTCAACAAATTAGTTGCTTTTTTTTGTACATTTATATCTGTAAGTATATGTGTATGCATATATATATATATGCATATATTTTTCTATACATTATTGTAGTTACTTACTCCTAGACAATTTCTAGGCTAGAGCAGCTGTTGTTTTAACAGCAGCTGATATTGTTTATTATTGTTGCATATAATATCGTTGTTTGTGTATTGTAATGTACTAAACTATACTATAATGCCGTAACGTATTGTAATTCAGTGCTGTTGTCATGTGTTTATTTAGTGTCAGCGCATTTGTACTTTATTAGTTGCTCTCTAATACTTATGTATACCCATTAGATTCATTTTTTTCGGGGGTATAAATACAATGGCAATTTCGGTCAATTTATTCAAACGTGGTTAACAAAGCTAACGCTGAACAGTTGATTTCGCAATAAACATAAATCGAGTCCTTAAAACAAAGCCAATCAATATGATGAAATCTGTAAGTTCGACAAAGGAAAAGGATTTTTTTTTTTTTTTTTTTTATGTTTAGCAAAATCAAACACCTACGTAATGCAAAGGATTACAAGTGCTGTACGCGTGTAATATGAATTTTTTGAGATTTCGAAATACGTGACAAGCTAAAGAATGCCTTAAAATTCACGAATTTGCAGAACGCTTTTGCATAGTTTTGATTTTGTTTAGCATTTGCCGATTGCGCGTAAATTTTTTTTATTTTCTTGTTACCTTCAGGTAATATTTGTTTTTGCTTTGATTGCTGGCGCTTTCGCTGCACCAGGCTATTTGGGCGGTCATGGATATGCTGCGGCTCCAGCTGTGTCTTATGTCTCTGCACCAGCTGTTGCTAAAGTAGCCTATTCAGCCCCGGCTGTCTCGTACCATGCTGCCCCGGCCGTTTCTTATGTCGCTGCTCCAGCTGTAGCTAAAGTTGCTTATGCTGCTCCCGCCGTTTCTTACGCTGCTGCTCCTGCTGTATCCTATGCTCCTGCTAAATTCGCCGCCGCTCCCGCTTTAGGTTTCGGTCATCCTTGGTAGATACGCATCCAATGCGAGCTTTGTAACGTGTGTGTCCAAGATGAATAATATTTAAAAGTTAAAAAAAAAAAATAATTTTATTTGATTTGTTGTCTTTTTGTTATAAATAAAAATTTTTGGTTTAAAGTTAAAAGCGTTTTCCTTCTACATTTCATGATCGAAAAAATGTGGTAACAGTAATAATATTATTACATAATAGTACATAATACATAATAACAATAATAATAATAAGCGATGGACATGCTTTTCGCAATTTCAAGACGTAGTCAGTTGTAATTATTATCGAAAAATTTATTCCAATTTTAAAAATGTTACAAAGAAACAACAGCGAAATGTTAAAAATTCAACTTCGAAGCATTTCCAGTATACAACATAATATGTGCAGTTACGACAGAAGCTAAATACAGACAGGTACTGCTGAATCAATTGGTCCACATACTTGAACAATAATAGACTTGCACTGCACTTGATATTAATTTCTTGTTTTAATGTCTACTGTATTGTGAAGAGCAGCAAAGGATAATTTTTTGAATGCAGACAAGAAAAGCCTTTTCTCTGTTGCTGCTTTGTCTCTCTATGTTGTTCTTATTGGAATTAAATAAGAAACTCTCTTCTCATTTGCAAGAGATGAAGACATGGAACTAGCGCAAAATTTAATTTGTTTTATAAGTATAAGCATAAGATTGAGTTTACTTATTGTGTCAGATTGACTGGTCAAGACTGCGTTCATTTTGAAAACTGACGCTGGCTTACAATAACGATATAGTTATAAAGTAGAAATCATTCAAAATCCAGATAAACACTCAGTTACGTCACTCACATTCTTCAAACAGTACAACGAAAGTATAATTATCACCTGTCATCTAACATTTTCTACTTTGCATATATACTTAGTTACTGGTTGTGTATGTAGTCTCGTTAAAACAATTCACGGACCCAATGCAGCTTTCAATCCTTCATCTTAGTTGCCATGGGTTTTCGTATCCTATGTTGTTTGTGAAAAATCATTTTTCGTTTGCTATTTGGGATTAATTAGCGCCAATACCACTCAACTAAAGTAAATAAATAAATAAATTACAAAAAAGATGCTTTTTAAGTGAATTTTTATTTAATTAAATACAGAAGGGCGAGATAAACTTTGCCTCAGTTAGCTTTATGTGACTAGGAATGGATGTGTGATCGTGATGTGAAATTCGATCTTTTTCAACCCTTCCAATACTTCATACACAGTCAAGTATTAGCACCTAAGATTTAATTTATCCTCCAACTGCTTATTCCATATTCTCTGATCAATGCATGCATCGTTTAGTCCAATTCATCTTCTGAGGAGCCATTCTCTATTTTTCTATGTTTTTCCACAGGGATTTTCAGGGCAATTAAATTTGAAATGGTCTGATACTGTAGGTCACTGTAAGCGTATGCCGAATATGGATGTCCGTATAAAAAGCCGCATAGGTAAGAACAATGACTAGCAAATCAGCGCTCTCGGGTTTAATATTCAATTGCGATGGAGTTTACTTTGGTAGTAGCCACGCTGAGTGCTCAATCATAGAACCTTTAGACTCCTTCCTATCACCTTCCTATCTATTTCCCTTTCTTCTCTTTTCTTCGGACGCACCCGAGTAGGGGACATCGCGTGAAGGATGACTCGGAGTTGCTTAAGTGTATATATATTTCCTTTCGCCGCCAGATTTTGAGTTGAGATAGAAAATGTCTAAAAGTAGGTTTATATTTTCAGCTGATGATCGGCTTACGATTGAAAGTGTGAGATGGCCACAAGCAGACTCGAAATAAGCAAAATTAAAAAACTTTCGTTGTTTCATCGCGCCGAAGGCAAAATGATCCCGATCGGTCAATTTAAAAGGCTATAATTATAAAACCACTTTGTAATTGATTTAGGGGTGGTTTAGGGTTGGTGACAGGTGACAAGGTCTTGTTTCAATGAAAATGTTAGTTTTTTAACTTTGCGCAAAAAAAAAACAAATTTTTTTTCTATGAAGAAATGTTGTTTCACTTACGCAATTACTTAAGAGATTCTATCAATTTACACAAATATAGAAATTGACAGAAAGAATAGGCGTTCCATTAGAGTATTGAAAAAATTTCGCTCCCGCATCTTATATCTTATATGCGAGTTCATTTGATACGGATAACTTTCTTTCAAAGCGAAAAGGACGAAAGTTAATATAAGTGATAACCGATTTGTTAAACATTGCTATCGATTTCTATTACATCCTTTGACATTCTCCTTCGAAGGTGATTGATGCGAATATCAAATATTGAAATACCTATGGGTTTCCATGTTTTGATTGTTTAGTTGAATGAATGTTAATAAGTTTATTGGAAAATTATTAAATTGATGAAATCATTATCACTGACATAACTGCTTACCATATGAAGAAGAATGCTAACAACAATATTAGCAACACAGCCACCACATTAAAAATAATTCAAATATTTTGCCAAAAGTTTGAATTTTGAATAGGAAAAAAACTAAATGAGTAGACAACGAAATGGAAAAAAAAAGTGTTAAAAATATTCATTTAGTTAAACTAGATAAAAGTTTCAACAAATCGTCTATATTTGTACTGATCGTGGTGTTCGTTATAGATAAACTGGCGCAGCTTATATACCCTATAATACAACGATGCATTGATATGTTAGATAAATGGCGAGACGTAAATGAAGAGGTGTGAGAGATGAGGTGATCGCGTTGCCACACCACTACCACCATCGTTATGAACATCATATTATTTTCACAGCATGAGTTTGTGTTCATTGTGTTCATCTATTAAAAACACGTATATGCTACGTATGCACTTCAGCTAAAATTGTAGTATTTCAGGCGGCTTTTTATTTTATTTTTGTTTTTGTTTTTTGTTTTTTGTTTTTTGTTTTTTTGGAATTTGTTAATGTTGCTACATTACTTTAGTGGCTGGTCGGCACAAATGCTGCATCATTAGTTTAATTAGTTTCTTCAGTATAAATACAATTGCAGTTTGCAACAAGTTATTCAAACGCACCGAGACCAGCAGATAAGAAACAGTTTATTTTTCAACTCAATTTAGTTCACTTACAGTCAGTTTGGTGACATTTCCCCAGTGCAACTGTTTACAAATAAATAATAAAAACAAACGAAAACGTATAGCAACGCATTTAAGCACATCCTTAAAACACATTTTAATAATCTTCGGCAAAATGTTCAAACTTGTAAGTGTTTAAGTAAAGCAAGCCGGAGAAGGATCTCATAATATATCGCCTGAGAGTAAAAAACTTTATAAAAAGAAGGACGAAAAATTATAAATATAAATAAATGGAATGGAAAAATAAAATATAAAACATAGTAAAAAATAAGGAAGTTTTTTTCTAAAATGATTGTGGACTTGAACGAAAATTCTACGAAACTTAAAACATAGCGACCTGAGCGCAAAACCAGGATTGTAAATATATCCCTAATTTTTCACAATTCAGTGGTATGAGGAGGTCGCCACAAAGAATGGGAGTGAGGGAGCGACAGAAAAAGAGAAGGGGAGAAAACGAGAGAGTGAGATGGAGAGAGAGAAAGAGAGAAAGAGAAAGAGTGAGGAGGATAGGGTGAGCGAGCGAGCGAGAGAGAGAGAGAGAGAGAGAGAGGATATGGTGAGTGAGAGAATGGGAGAGTGGGAGATAGGGCGATTGAGAGAGAGAGGGAGGAGGAGGAGGAGGAGGAGGAGGAGGAGAGAGAAAAGCGTATGTGCTTCAAATTCGAAAAAACCTAGACTTGAGCGCTTTAGCTTCCATTAAACGAGAGCGAACTGGTTGATTTAGGATTTTTGATTCAAAATTTTATTCACACAATCAATCTAATTTTTAATTGGTGTTATTTTTCGTTTTTCTTCTTCTTTCAGTTAATTCTCGTTTTAGCTTTAATTGCTAGTGTTTCTGCAGCTCCTGGTTTCTTGGGAGGCGGTGGTGGTGGCTATTATGGTGGCGGCGGTCATGGGGGCTTTTATGGAGGAGGTGGCCATGGTGGCTACGTTGCTGCTGCTCCCGCTGTTTCTTATGTAGCAGCGGCACCAGCTGTAGCTAAGGTTGCCTATGCTGCACCTGCCGTCTCCTACGCTCCCGCAGTGTCTTATGTGGCCGCTGCACCAGCTGTTGCTAAAGTTGCTGCAGCACCAGCTGTATCCTATGTAGCTGCAGCTCCTGCAAAAGTTGCGGTTGCTGCTGCTCCTGCTATTTCTTATGCGCCCGCCATTTCTTATGCTCCCCAAGTTTCATATGTTGCGGCTCCTGCTGTAGCTAAAGTTGCCTACGCTGCACCAGCTGTTTCTTACGCTCCGTCGGTGTCTTATGTAGCTGCTGCGCCTGCTGTTGCCAAAGTTGCTGTTGCTGCTGCCCCCGCTATCAGTTACAGTATCGGTGGTTATGGTGGCGGTCACGGTTACAGTGGCGGCTACGGTTACAGCGGCGGCCATGGTTGGTAAACCTTATTGCCGTCAATCAACCTACTTACATAGCTGAAGTTATGTACGATACCATTGAACTATGTAGTGATGGAAGTGTTGCTAAACAAAAGTAACCTTTTGTTCTTGTTATCACTTTACTCTTTTTAATAAAATTATATTTTTGTTATTTAATATAAAAAAAAAAGAAAAAAAATACATATTCCTACTCGAAAATAAAACAAAATATCAAATAGTTTTTTAATATTTTCAAAAGCAGGAATAGATTCAGTCTCCTTACTATTTACTGACAATTTCCACTCTTAAGCTCTTAATGTTTTGAAGCCCAAGTATGCGAGGACAAGCCAGACGGGCAATAGAAAAACGAAAAACGAA
The DNA here is from genome assembly GCA_000688735.1 of Glossina austeni. Classification (NCBI taxonomy): domain Eukaryota; kingdom Metazoa; phylum Arthropoda; class Insecta; order Diptera; family Glossinidae; genus Glossina; species Glossina austeni. The sequence goes on along the minus strand of KK502412.1, from coordinate 214,062 downwards.
AAAGCGAAAAACCGAAAGGTTAATATAAGACTTTTCAATCAAGCTTCGTTTTTCATCCAATTTTCGTTTTCGATCGTTCGATTCTTCGATATTGCTTGTACGACACGTTATCAAGCACTTCAAGCGAAGAGATCAAATGTCGGAAGAATCCAGTTTGTTCAGTTTATTGCAAAAACCCCCAAACGCCCCAAACCGAAAATGTTATAAAGCGTTGACCTTAATTTATTTATTCAACTACCGTAATAATTCACACATATATATAGTTAAATAAGAATACACGCTTTACGTGAAATTTTTACCTAAAAATATATTGAAAGTAACCATTAGTTACAAGTGGAAAAGTACGCAGCTTTCCCCTTAATGTGAAAAATATTGTAATTGATTTTTTTTTTTTCTTTTTTCACTAGAGATTTTATGTATTGATTAAAGCACATGTGCTGTAACACACATGTGCACATGTAATGCGGAAACAAAGCTAACGCGATTCACAAGTTGTGTGACATTGCGGCCACTTTATAGATTTGTAATGTCTGATACGTCTAGCAGGGGCATGGAAGTCAGTTTGATTTTGAATGAATGAAGATCTCGTACAGTCCTTTACTAATTTGGAGACAAAAGTAACCGCCAGTGCATTGCTTTTGCTTTCTGACGATGACGATGAGCTTAGTAATCACATAGAGAAAGACTTAACGAGGTACTCCAACATAAGCCACGAAGAGCACCGATTTTATTTCAAATCATTACATGACTCTTAAGTTGGTAACCAAACAACAACTGAGTGTTCGAATGCAGATCGGACAAATGGGATATCTACACATTCGCAGACACATGCAGTGTTAAAAAAACTAGACGCGATCAAGCTCATAGTTATTAATAGCACAATACTATGCCAGTGGACTAATGCAGCCATCGGGAAGTTTAATATATTTTTCAGATTAAGCATCATTCGTTTAGTGATATATGAATTATTCAGTGATGTTAGGTTCTATTGGAGGACTTGAATATTATCAGATAGACTGCACGTATAGAGAATTTCTATACTCTCAGCAAGCATTAGAACTTTAGGGATGGGGATGTACACGATGAAAAACGTCCGAAACACCCGAAGAAATTATAATTTTTCGCATCATAGATGAGTTAATAGAACATTATGCGTGCGTTAGGCATTGGGGACAGCAATCGACGAAGTAGCGGGAAAGCTAGTTAGTAGTTGGTTTACGAAGCAGGAGAGCGCGGTCAATCTGGAAAAAATCTCTCAAGAGCTTCATACAAATAGTGTTTATTTGTTGGTAGTCAACCCTGGAATGTATGATGATATCTATACCAGTAAGACGAGGTAGCAAAAAAATTCCTTTTCTCTAAAAAAGAGAAAAAGATTGAGGCGCGTCTCATCTTCTTTCTTTAGAAAACGTTCTATTCATATGCGGGAATGTAAAATATGTTGAAGGCGACTGAATACTGGCTTAATCGTCACGATACGTACACAATTAAAGATCATGGGAACAAGGTTTGTTTGTCTGTATCCAAAATTCAAGGAGAGAATTATGAATTTTTTGTTCTGTAATGATACCCATAAACGCATTTTTGTTATGGGGTAACCCCTTCACTCAATATCGTCCAGCTTTATGCCTAAGGGCGATGCAGATATTTGTAGTTTTCCTTTCAACCGTCTTGATCTTAAAAGGATGCTAGCATCTATAGCCCGGTTGAATAAAGTTGGAGCCGTCTAATAAGTTAATTTGCTTGGTTTTGCTCGAACATTTAAAAATGGCTGGAAAAAAAAGTAAACTCTTTATACAATAGTCACCCACGGTTGACACACTGGATTACATAACAAGGTCAAGAGTGCGACTGAGCTCTTTAACTATTAGCAGCTCTATAAAACTCGATATAAACTTTTTATGCTGGGCCCAGTACATAGACGACATTAAGCGTAAATTGCCAGGATAGAGACGGTAAGAGTTTTTACAAATTCTCAAAGATCTCTTTTGCCCCATCCATTATGCGCTGCGAGTGTAATGAACTGTGGAACGATTGTGTTATTTCTAATCTATTAGCGAACGTTTTTCAAGCGTCTTGTAAGAACAGTATCATATTAATTGGTAATTACCCTTATGACATGAAACCATTTAAGTTTTTCCCTAATATTGTTCTATGCGAAGATGTCATTTTGCGATAATAAGTCTTAGTCTTAGTTTCCGGGTTTCGGGTGGTATACTTTCATGCATTTATCAAATATTGTGTCATCTATCTTTAAGAACCAGTTACACATATACTTAATGGATGTCTCAAGAAAGGTAAATTTGCATGAAATCGAAAAGTTAGAAGCTAGGGGATATTATATAGGAATAGTCAGATCTACCTTTATAACAAAATTGATCGGCCCGGAATGGGTTTCTTACAAGTCAGTTCACGTTCCTATAATTTTTCGAGTTACACAAAATTTCATCCTGGTAAACAAAACGATTGCCTTCTACTTACCGCGAACATTTGATAGCGTTCGTAAACGCCCCAGGATTGTCTTAGAAGTCAGCCCACGTCCACTAATTTTTTCGAGTTAGACATAGTTCAGTACGACTTTCTTCACCTCACTCACCGTGATCATTTGATAACGTTTCTAAACGTCTGGGGAGTGACCGTGCCTACGGTAAGTATTTTAATACTTAATTAATTAGTACTTAATTAATTAGGAACTATAGAGTCTACACATTTTCATTGGTATGAATCGATTCAATGCTATATTAGAGTCTGCAATGATACGCTTCAACTAACTTTTCCGATGTTTTCATATTCAACACCACTTGTGGTAAAAGGACATGTTACGTTAGTGCGGTTGTATGCAATACGCAGAGGAACCTGGGACGGATCCAATTTTTATTATACCGATCGATACAGAATGTGATTCTGAATCGGATTTAAGCTTGCCTGTCGATACGTGCTTCTGTGCGTTTGTCTGCCTTGTTTTCAGTTCACAATTTTTCAGAAATTTGTGCGCTAAGAGGTTTTGGCCCTACAGGGAACGCTATTGCATATGACTCGGATCGGACCACTTCTTCGTCCGCTTCCCTTATAATTTCTTATAACAAATGTGTTAAGCGAAGTGGTATAGAGAAGTTAAAGCGTCATGAGCGTCATCTCCCGAATAAATGTATGTACAGTCCAGTAAATATCTGTTGTACAGAATAAAAAAAAACATAAGAGAAATTATATTCGGCAACTGATTGCTCGGGTTTGGTTTGAAAAGAGGAATAACTTTCGTTTGCTCATGGACCACTTTTTCGTCCGCTTCCCATATAATTCCTTATAACAAATGTGTTAAACGAACTGGTGTAGAGTAGTTAAAGTGTCATGGGCGTCATCTCCCGAATATATATAGGAACTGCATGTACGGTCCAGTAAATATCTGTTGTACAGAATAAAAAAAAACATAAGAGAAATTATATTCGGCAACTGATTGCTCGGGTTTGTGTTGAAAAGAGGAACAACTTTCGTTTTCTCATGATTATTATAGTCCCCCACTTAGTTGAATAGGGGGAAATGATAAGTATATGCAGCATAATCCAATAACTGATGACATGAAAATGCGATATTGACAAGCATCCAATCTTGTACTCATAATATCTGATATATAGAAGGTAGGCTTTTGTACAAACTGAGTACTGTATATATATATATATAGCATATCGCCTCTTATTCAGAGTTGATCGACGTTGACCCTGTTGACTGGCCCAATTGGTTCTTGAACATCCGTAAATGGATTTTCCCAAGCGGCTTTTGAAAACTACGTTAGGTGCCATTTTTTGACGCTTGGAGAGTTAGAAATTTATTAATGAAGCTATGGTGCTGCCGCAGAAACGCCAGAAATGTCGTGCTTTGATGACTCCACAGTGCAATAATATCAGCCAATAGCAGAAAATTAAATAAAAAATTGATGGTCTTTTTTTTGAAACCCCCTCCCATTTGCACAATGAACATGTCACTGTATGCGAACAATTGAACTTCTTGTTCGCAACGAACTGGCTTCTTTCTCGGCTCAATAAAACACATAAGTGGAAATTTTTGAATTTTGTGACATTTTCATTTTAACCCGAAATTGGAAAAAAATGGAATGTCTTCTGTGTGATATATACTACATAGTCCACTAAAGAATCGAGTAATTGAGCACAATATTGGGGGAGAGACGATCAAATTGCTCGCGAATAAATTTGAAATAATTGACTTTCAATTACTACCAATGAAACTTCGATCTCCTCTTCGGAGTGTTTTTTTTTTTTTTATTATTTTTTAGTGCAATTATTTGCAATTAAAGTGTTAATAATAACTTTTGAGAAATAAAATTAAAAATGTTTGCAATTTATTTTTTTCAATTAAACCTTAAAATATATTACAGTATATATACATATATATAACGAAAAAAAAAAGAAAAAGCCAAAAACTTTAATTTAGTCTTTAAGTGTAAATCAATATAAATTAGTTTGAAATGGAATTAAAATTGTGTTAAGATCGAAATCCATGAGGCATCTTATAACAACAAACGCAATTTGTTATTATTATTAATAAACTTTGTTTAATCCAACAATTATAATATAACCGAACAAACAACATTCGATTTTTTCGATTTACTTATTTTTGGTATTTTTTTCTTTTTATTTTTCTAGTTTAATTGACCGCAATATTCTGTGTGTAGTACACCACTAAAGCAACAAGAAACGAGGGTTACCATCCAGTTAGTCAGCCACCACATCTGGTTATAAAGTTTTTTGTGAAATATGTTTCCTCACAAAATCTAGTTAAAAAACTATTACACTAAATTCTGGTGGTAGTTATTAAAGCTTGAGTTACAAGTGTATTTAAAAAAAAAAAAAAAAAAAAAAAAAAAAAAAAAAAAATAAACGAATGATTTCGCAAAAATTTTCATTTCAAAATTGATATTTTTTTTGATATAAAAACCAGGGTGATTTCCACCAAGTCAATCACACACCATAAAGTTTACTTACCAGCAGGAGTTCACCTGAGAAAATCTTAAACCAAAAGCAAAAACAAGGAACCCAGCCACACAATGTTAAAAGTTGTGAGTAATTAACAAACAAAAAAAAAATCAAAAAAAATAAAAAAAAAATAAAGGACCTTTTTCGCTTGTCCAAAAAGGATGATAATAAAAATAATAAATTATATAATCATCTTAGTACATGCGTATGTAGAGTGAATACAACTCCGATATTGTATCTTAAAAATTTGCAGATTGTTCTTAGTTTGGCTTTAATCGTTAGCGTCGCAGCTGATCCTGGATATTTGGGCGGCGGTGGCGGCTATTACGGTGGTGGCGGCTACGGTGGTGGACATGGCGGTGGTTTTGGTGGCGGCTATTCCGTATCCTATGCTGCTCCTGTTGTAGCTAAAGTCGCTTACGCAGCTCCAGCCGTGCATTACTCCGCTGTGCCGGTAGCCAAAGTTGCTGTAGCAGCTCCTGTCTATTCGTACGGTGGCGGCGGTGGTTTTGGCAAGTTCGGCGGCGGCGGCTATGGAGGTTATGGCGGTCACGGTTGGGGCAAATAAATAACCATCCGTTATTTAAACAGTATTAAAACGAAGCAGTAGCTGTTGAGAATCGAAATTTTTGAAATTTTTTTAACAATTGATTTGAAATATAATTTTTTGAATAAAAACAGAAAACTTCTTTTTTACAAAATTTTTTATCTAAAAATGAATTTTTTATTATTGAGATTATTTAACTATGGCCCTTAAAACACCATAGTAAGGTAGGGTATACCCATCCTTATTAAGCCATTCATTTCAAAACTGGGTAAATCATATCCAACCGATTACACATATTTGCGCTTTCGCTTCTCGCTAAGGAGTGTCTTGTTGTCCTTTATCCCTCTTAAAATTATATGATGGCATTTATTTTTTTTTTTTAGTTTTTGCTTTACCACCACTAATGCTTCTGCGTATATAGAACATAGAAAATCAAGCAGTGAAACCAATGATCAAGTGGTACGATCGTATGATTGCCTTCGGGATGAGTCGAAATTATCGATTGCACATTAGTTTAGATAATATTCTTGCGGCAAAATGGGGTTAGATTTCTCCACTATTTCCTTTTATTAAGACAGTACAACGACAGTACACGCTGGGCGATATCATTACGACTTGTGATGTAAAGGCAGGACAGTGCGGGTTAAGAATTTTTAGAACTTTCTAGATTTTCTTATTATGGGTAAAACCAAAGTTTTCTATCTCCTAAGATCACAAGAATCATATAAAGCACGTGTGTCTTCGTGAACCGTTGGGGTTAATTCTATACAACTCATACATAGCGACATAACTCGCGCCAGGATATCTGACTTCATGAATCTATGAATATCTCCTTTTAGATTTATTGAAAGTGCGTCTTCTAATTATGAATTTTTACTAGTTACTAGACTAGCTATGCAAGGGATCTCCCCGTACATACATATATCAATACGGACTTGGTCAGAAAGAGAGAAAAGGAAAAGGAAAAATAGAGATAGATTTCTATCGCAGCCTGGGAGGTATATGACCGATCTATTATACTTTCACCGATCGAGTATTCACTATATGCAGTGCAACCATACGCCAATCGTGATTAAAGTCTATCAGATGCCACACCCTAGATGAACATATATAATGAACGCGTTACTTTCGTTTCTATATGCGACAAGAATATGAGGCTCGATTTGTTTTACACAATCGCATTTGGGAAAGTTTGCTTGGACAGGGGAGGACTTTTTAAAATTTATACAGAGCTTTGTCTTTCCGCGGTATCAATTTGTTCTTCTTAGAAGGAGATTGTTTTCGCCTATTATTATGTCAACGAGCACGTTTCTTACCCAGTTGAACATCATAACAGTTTTTGTCTCATTATACTTTTATTTGAAGTCTCTCCAGGTCGTCGATAATGTCAGTAAGTATAGGACTTACCGATGGGTTATACACCTATTAGGCTGCGGTCGCCTCCCTATCCCCCCGCCCCCTTTCTTCCCTTCTTTCCTGATTGTCATCTGTGATGACGACCGCTTGGGTGATTGGTCGTAACTAAAGAAAAAAAAAGGAGATAAAATCCATGCGTTGATTACCGTGAAGACCTTCTTCGTAACTCTGCTTTTGCACCGTATAAGCTGAATGATATATGAGTAGGCGGGTGTCAAATTGTTATGGCCTCCTAAGTATTTTTTATACAACAAGTCATCAGAGTTTATCTCACGTAAAATTGCTTGGGTGAATTTTTTCTTGAATAAGTCAATGGACGTGTCCATGTCCAATTTCGAAGTACAGTACCATAGACTTATTGAATATCATTGCCGTACGCTTAACGATTCGGGAGTTAAATTTCGGCTCGTACTAGATTGAAATATCACCGACAGTTAATAGATTGTCTTATGAATCAATTCATTCGGTGGCACATCCTTTCGCAATCATCAGCTCTTCTGTTTTTCCGCTCATCCGACAACAACTTGAGCACCCCTTTTGCCCACTTTTTGATTTGCAAAAGTACGGTTTAGCTTAAGTCCCTTTCGCACTGTGGGGGCCTTACATACTTGCTTCTCATTCAACACGTCGTTGTTGATTTATTTTCTCGAATGAAGTGCGCATGGAACAAGTGCCGGCGAATCTGTAGAATGCGCAACCAGGCGAATAGCGTTAACACAGCTGCACACATTAATTAGGAAAATATGAAATCCGTATTACAGGGTATGCAGGGTACAAAAGGATGGATAAAAGGAGTTCCCCTTCGTCGCTTCCCTTCTTCGATGATAGGCAATAGATGTTCATGTAAAAGCTAAAATAAATACTTAATAAATTGCACGGTCCACGAACAGAGTGAGATAATAGGGAAGGAAATTAAGTTTCGAATGACTCACAACATAGTCCGCTTAAAGACATATAAGTGCAGTATTAGTTCAGATTCCTTTAACGTACCTATTAAATTGCTCCCATGAACCGTGAACTACTGGCTCATCTATTTGGAAAATCAAGAGAGTCAAGAGAGCGATGTGAGTCAGTATACGAATTATATACTGACTGAGTTCTGAAATTAAACTTTAGAATATTACCCATATTTTAATTAATGCTCACAATGTTGAGCGTCTGATTCCGCGCAATCTTTCACGCCTGCATTATAATTTCAACTTAACTCGGCCGCATTATGTAGATTTCCTAAACGCATCTGAAACTGTTTGATAAGAAATTTTACCTTTTGCGTTTTTATGGCTGGACATCGAAATCAGTGGTTATGTTGTTAGACTCCCATATGGACTTCACTGCACTGTTATAATGTGTATCCTAAGGTATTTGTGTTGTAAACATGTTTAACGATTTAATCTTCAATTTCCATTGTAAATCAGTTTTTTTTTTTTTTTTTAGGAAATTTCATGTAGCAATCGCATCAATATCAACATCAAGCCCAATCTTATGCTATAACTCATGCAAGCTTGCACGTGAGATTTTGAAATGAAACAAATACCGCGCAACGTAAACAACGTAAAGAAATCAATGATAAATTGCGTTTCTTCGGTATTCTTGGCAAACATTAGCGATGTGAAAAACGAGAGTTACTAGCTACCAAAATGGTCTAATAAGAGATTTATGTAATCCTTTTTAAACGTTACACGTTATGTTCTTCTGGTGCTTGAGGTGTAATTATCAGCTTTAAAGCTTGCATTGCTCATTGCATTTTTTAAAGATATAAAAACGCTGCAAATTCGTTGTAAATCAATTAAACATTGTGTGATAAACATACGAGAAGGTACAACTGAGTGCAGTCACTTTAAAATAAAAAGGAAAAAAAAAAAACATAAACAATATGTTGAAAATTGTAAGTGAGAAATGGGAAAAAGGGAAAAGGGAAAATATTTTGGCAAAAAAAAAAAAAAAAAATTGAGAAAATTCGAAGGACTCGTTTGTTTTTTTCTAGAGGTTCTCATGGAACGTTTTCGTTTATCAATTTTCAGATTATCCTTGTCTGGGCTTTGATTGCTAGCGTAACTGCTGCTCCTGGATTCTTGGGCGGGGGCGGGGGCGGGGGCGGGGGATATGGTGGTGGCTATGGTGGTGGCTATGGCGGACATGGTGGAGGTATTGCTGTTTCTTACGCAGCCGCTCCTGTAGCAGTTGCCGTGCCAGTTGCTAAGGTCGCAGTGGCTGCCGTACCTGTCGCCAAGGTTGCCGTGGCAGCTCCGGTTATTGCATACGGTGGTTTTGGAGGTGGTGGTTATGGTGGTGGTGGTTATGGTGGTGGTGGTGGTGGTGGCGGTGGCAAATATGGCGGCGGTTATGGCGGCCACGGTTGGGGCAAATAAATCTATTTAGGAAATAAACAGTTTTCAAATCGATTATCTGTACGTTTTCTCTTAAAGGAAAATATGATAAATAAAGTGTTTTGTTCGTATTCTCGATAATTTTTCGTTTTTCTTTTTGTCCTTTTTATCCTCTACTTTCTTTGAAAAACGTCCAGAAGATTGATTGCATTTGCGAACGATTCAAGCTTTTCAATAAAACAAAATCGTCAATAAAATAAAATCACAAATTGACTTTTTGTACCGCACAGTTTTGTTTATCTGGTGGTGTGTGTGCTTGAAATGATTTTAACTTTTATTTCGCATTAAATTAAAAAAAAAATTCAAATTAATATAAAGTATCTGTTATATGAATACGAATGTAATGTTAATGCACCCCCTTGCGGTTAAATGGTTAAAGTAACTAACGTTATAGGTTGACGGGATTGACAAAAATCGATATATATATGAAATATTTGGAACTTAAATATAAAATAACAATTTGGTTTAGTCTTGACTTATTATTAAACAATTAAACTGCAAAAAAAAGGTGTAAAGTTCTATTTTTGCGATTTACCAACCATGGCCGTGTCCTAAGCCTAGACCGCCGCCAAGCGCTATTGCACCGCCCAATCCATGACCGCCTAAGCCACCCAAACCGCCGCCTAAACCGCCGCCTAAACCGCCACCCAAACCGCCACCCAAACCGCCACCCAAGCCTCCGCCAAGGGCACTGCTTACTGAAATGGCAGGGCCGGCAGCCACAGCAACCGGTGCTGTTAGTGGTGTTATAGCTACGGGTGCGTGAGATATAGTTTTAGTGACAATTGGAGCGGCCGAAATTGTTTTAGTAACGACAGGTGTTATGGTCCTTGTAATAATTGGTGTTGCTGATATAGTGCGAGTGACGACAGGAGCTATAGCTATTGTTGAACCGCCACCGACAGCCAATCCCCCACCGAGACCACCGCCACCACCACCACCACCACCACCACCACCTCCAAGTGCTATTCCGCCACCAAATCCACCCAAGCCGCCAAGGCCATGACCACCTAACGAGGCTAACTCAATACCCCCGCCGCCCAATGCCAAGCCGCCGCCGCCGCCACCAATTACACCAGCCTGAGCAATACAAACGCAAGCAGACAAGACTAAAGCACTGCTGAACTGTAAAAGTGAAAAGCAGAAGGAAAATTTAAAAAAAATTACACTAATACAGACTTAATATGTAAAAAACAGAAAATTTCTTAAACGCCCCGAAACACTCATTGAAGACCTGATCAAAATATCAACAAGGGATTTCGTTCATCCATGCATTACTTCACCCCCAAACTAGTGGCACGGTAAGCTACACAATTGGTTCAATATATATATATATATATATATATAAGACTGATCTTAGATTTGCTTGTATAGGTTAAGCAATTTTTAATTTTATATTGTTGTGGTGATGGTAATCGAAATTTTGTTCAAACGTGAAAACAATAAAAAAAGACGAAAAAAAACACGAGTAAGAACATATAGTCGAGCAAGGCCGATCATTTCATTATAGAACACAAAAATTAAATCTTGCTTCTATATATGAAGCACATTTTTCAAGTGCGTGTTTATGGGGAAGCGGGCTCAAAACGCAACCTAATGTAGACCAAGTTTAATTCGTACATAAGGCAGGATCCAAAAATAGGCTTGGATGGTTTAAATTTAGTAGAGTTCATTCTTGCATGAAGCTACTATAGTGGATAATATATGAGTCAAATTCGATCCCCACATATTAAAATTTAGACTTTTCTTCTTCAATTTTCGTGAAACTCGTTATTAGGGCAGGATTCAAAAAATAAGCCGACATAGTCCAAATTTGGCACAGTTAATTTTTTTATGTTAAAATACTCTGGTGATATAATTTTGAAAAATAAAACCATTTTGTTGTATTAACTTCAGTTTCCGTTGTATGAGAGGGGGTTCAAAAATTGCCCCAGCCGGTCCAAAATATACTACTTAGTCACTTTTGCTGAGAAATTTTGAAAATTGCAATTTTTTGCCACAATAGAGCGTTATATGAGGAGTGGTCGAAAAAGTGGACCGATCCGAACCCTAGGTCGTGGGTCAAAACACGTCACTGTACCAAATTTCAAAATCAAAATATCTGAAAAGCTGCGACCTATAGCTTGAACACAAAATTACATGGACGGACATGAGACGGACAGACAGGCCTAGATCAATTCAGATTATGGTTCTGAATCGATGGGTATAATAACAGGTGGATCCATCTTACGCCCTTCTGTGTGTTACATACGACCACACTAACTTCATATACCCTGTAGCGCAAGTGGTGTAGCGTATAAAAAAGGATCTCACAGTAATTCAGAATTCAGAAAATATTTTTTGGTTCCGCAAATTTCATCATATGTTAATTTTTGACAAAATCCAAGACTGTCATCTTCAATAACCGATTCCTTTAGCTAGTTGAGCAGTCTATTATGCTGTCTTATTTGGAGCAATATGCCGCGGATAGTCGATTCCTTCAGCTTTTTTCCAAGCTGGTTAATGACTGATCGCTGCGCCCTTTTGTCGTCCTCTGAGAGCAGAAGAGTCAGCAATATTAGTAGTAATAAGAATGACTTTGCAATGAAAATCTTCACCATTTTTACATACAGTTTAGGGCTCACAGCGCGTACAGTGAAAGTGTGCTTTATGGTGGTAGTTGCACGTTTTAAATTCTTGAGCCAGTGCAATTTTTTATGCACATAAAACACGTTGAAACACGTAATCGCAGACATAGTTGCCGTGCGTCAGTACTTTCAGTTTAAATCGCAGCATGAGTACATCGTATGGATTGAGCCCTTTTTCACAAGACAATGAAAGCGTTTCTTACCGAGACAATTAATTGTCTTGAGCTCAAAGCCTCGGTTAAGTAACAGAGTAACAGAAATTGAAAATATTTAAAGACACTTTGCATGAAATAGCCTTTTGAAGGAGAAAATGAATGGAGCCTGTGCGCCATAACAGATATGAACTGAAATTTGTTTCAATGCGAATATGTTTTCAATAAAAACTTTTTATGAACGGTTTAAATATTGTAAAAAAGTTCTTATTCCAATTTGATGTTAGGAAACTCGTATCTGTTCGATATTTTATATGAATTTTTTTTTGCACGATTCACACGATTCACGATTTATTTATTTTTCCCGCCCCGCTTCTTTTTTTTTTTTTTTGTATGCTAAGCTCCTTCTATTTTACAGTTTGTACTTCTTCTTCTTCTTCTTCTTCTTCTTTTTTTTTGATTGTATGAAGGACTATCGATATAATTCACTTACCAATTTATCCATTTTATGCGAAGGATATGTGAAAATAAAACAAAAGATTTTTATAATTATAAATTGTTTTGTTTCAAAAGAGCTTATGATTGCTACTGATTGCAAGTGATGATTTAATTCGATTGTGAAAGGCTTTTTATAGTGAAAATGTCAGATGTTTCTTCTTTTTAATGCAATAATATATTCATGGAGAAATTAAATCATGTCTTGCCGGTACCAGTATAAACCATTTGAAGTAACTGGAAGATAAACTTATTTGGACTCGAAAATCTATCTCAAGAAGAAAAAACGGAAAAATATGTCGCCTATGCATTGGCATGTTGTCCCATAAGAAAAGAAAAACAAAAAAAAACAAGTAACAAATAACAAGTAATAAATAAATAAGAAAAAACGAGGATGAATAGTAAAAGTGTTTCAGTAGGGGATACAAATGTAAGTTAAGGTGTTAAAAAACTACTTTGGGAAAAACAGAAAAAAAAACAAACAAACAAACAAACAAACAAACAAGTAAGAATATCATATTCGGCTCAGGCCGACTTTTGCATATCCATCACCCGCAATCCTGAATGAAATTTCTCCATATACGTGAATGTACATGGAAATTTTTATGAGTATTAAGCGAAGGATCCAATTTTTTGGCTTTTGGATACAAAGTTATTCTTAGTTTATATTGTACTACAAACATATCCTTACGACCGATATTTGCATCATTTTCATACAAGAATTTCCCATTAAAAGTTAAGTATAAATAGAGAGAGTGAGAGAGAGATAGAGATAGAGATAGAGATAGATAGAGATAGAGAGAGAGAGAGAGAGAGAGAGAGAGAGAGATAGAGAGAGAGAGAGAGAGAGAGTCAGTTATGATTAGATCGATCTAGTATTTCACGCCGATCAATAATATATTTGTTGTGTGATAATTTAGAGGATTTTTTGGCCTGTTGCAAACGTTGTGATGAAAGGTGTATACCCTCATTATTCGATATTGTGGATATAAAAACATGTTAGTCGCGTTTTGCTTTAATAGGAAATAAGTCCATTTCCTCATTGCTGGATACATTATTTAATGGGATGCGTGGACATGTGTTTAAAAGTTTACTTCACGTTTTCTATTCATTCAATTTTCTTTATATGACTTTATTATAAATTTATCTCCACTTAAGTAGTTCAATAATGTTAGTGATATGTGAGAAAAGCATTCATTTCTCTATCACTCTCTAGGGAGGATAATTGTTATTAACTTCATAAATATGGTTTTCTTAAATTAAAGTCTTGCCAAATACTCATGCAACTTTACTTTTAATTAATTTATTAAAAAAATAATAAAAAAAAATATTCGTAATACGCATACAAGTAAAAAAAAAAAACCCCACACACACACATGTGTTAATTAAAAAGGAAACCATATAGGTGTTAGGGCAAAAAATTTTCTGCTGATTGTGTACGATGAACGAACAATGGATCATTTCATCCGATGCTTTAGAACACTTCTAGTACACATGATATCTTTAGTCAGCCTTTTAGGTCATAGATTGATTACTCGTGAAAATATATTCAAATTTTTTCATTTCATTTAACAATTAATTATTTTTAAATATTTTAGGTATCGTGAATATATTCGTCAAAGGCTCAAGTCTGTCTGTTAAATTGATTGACTATTAGCATTAAGAAGGACTATGTGTATCATAAACTTGATCGTGGCAGTTTCAAGCAATATGCGGATAAATAGTTGATGATGGTTTCGTCTTTTTAATCAATGCGATGGTTTTGGTGACTTTTTCTCGTTGTCGCAAATGTAATGAAACAATGACTAGATCCCCGTCCTTCGTTGATGGATATAAAATTTATTTTGTATTTTTTTCCTCTGATTTTGCGATATTAACCAATATTTCCTTTTATGAGCAATTACGTTTATATAAAATTGTTGCATGATCTGTTTTAACGCGTGTATGTATGTCGTTTAGTTCATTTGTCTGCCACCGCGTTTCTTCCTTTTCTACCAAGCCCGAGTATGTTGTGTGATTTTTTCTATTTTTTTTTTTTTTTTTTTTTATCTCTTACCACAAGTTAAGCCGAGACAATGCAATAAAACTGGCCAACAAGCATAACTATCATATAATGGGTGTGTGTGTGACTTGTGGCCAGTTTAGTTGTGTCTCTTGTCTGCATTTTTTTTTTGCATTTTTTTCTTACTATTGTTGTTAGTGCTGTTGCTGTGGCTGAAGTATGTATTAGCCTAGTTGTCTAGAAGCCTGATTTTTGCGTTTAATGCACATTTTTATTTTTGGTTTAACGGATTGTATAATAAAAACAAAAAAAAAAAAAGAAGTTTATTTTTTTAGTTTTTCTCTTCTTGCCTTGCCTTGCATATGCATCCAGTTTATATATAATACAATAGAAAGGCCCCTTAATAAAACTATAGATTATTTGGTTTTTTTTTTTTTTTTTGGTTATTTTGTTGTTGTATCTTTTTTTTTTATTTTTTTTTATTTCGTTTTTTCAAATAAATGAATATTTCGTTTTCTTTTCATATTATTAATTATGCCTTTTCCTCTGGCTTATCATCAACAACATAATTCATGGGAAATTATTTTTTTCCTCATGAATAAATTATGTATAAATTTTAGCTTAAACACTATTGAATTTTAAGGTAAGGAGTTATGTTCCCAAATTTATGTGATATGTGTGTGTTTACGTACGCTAGTGATTGTGATTTACTTAGATATGTACAATTATGTTTTTATGATAATTTATTTATGTTTTGCTATGTTTTTCGGGCATTTGTGTCAAAGAGAATAACGATTTGCTTAGATAAGAATTTAAAAATTTATATCTCTGTATATATATTTTTAGCAAAAAAAGAAAATTTCTAAAATAGTCATTGCATTAGCGAAAATTTTAGTAGGTCAGCAAAACATAATAAGGCAATCTGATGTTATCACGAATCGATTGGTTCGCATTAAGGAAGAAAAACTTTTCTGAATATTCTCAATGTAATCAAATTTTGATAATTGAATCAAAAAGAGGATCAAAGTATTTTCAATAATTAATTCAATTTATAATTAATTTAATCCAATCGTAACACTTTGCAACACTTTCTTCTTCTGATGATACGAAAAAGAAAAATTTAGGCGATTATATCCGCCAAATATGATTGAGATATGGGTAGAAGATGTGATAACGAAAACGTATTACGGGCGACACGCAGACGTACAAATCAAATATCGAATAAATGAATATGCCATGAACAGCTTGAGAACGCGTCAAAACTGGAACACAACCTATGAATTTCTACTTCAATTTAACATGTTCAATTGAACAATGGGCGTGTTGGGTCAACGAATAAGTTCAGAATAATTAATAGCCCCCTATATTTACTAACTTTCAAAATTATAAAAAAAATTCAAGGTTTCTTAACAGTTGAATGGAAGGTAAATTCGTAGCAGAAGTATTCACTACCTCTCTCTCTCTTTCTCTCTCTGTCTCTCTCATTCTCTCTTTCTCCCTCTCTCCCGTTAAATTTGAACTTTGTAAGTTTTTTTTTTTCCTTTCGACTGCAGTACATTTTCTCAAACAACATCGATAACTAAAATCTGGCTCGTAATCTCCCCGAATTCCTTGAGCTAACACAAGAGTACTATCTGAGTCTGATGGCAAATATATATATTATATCGATATCTTGCAAGCTCTTTGCTGTCGCGAAAGCGTCAACATGTGAATATCAACATATTCGTGCTTGCCGAGACACTTTATTAAATTCCATATGAATCTTTGTCGTCAGCATCCTGGACATTGAGCTTAAAACTAAGAAGCTGTCCGCTTAAAAGATTTCCTTCAATTTGTCTCAATGGGTAACGGTATACTTGAACGAACTTAGAGCTTTATTTTGATCAAGGAGTTTTGTAAATAAACAATTGTTTGTATAAAAGTCTGATATTGTTGTTGCAAATATTTTTATTACAAAAAAAAACAAAAAAAATAAATAAATAAGTAATAAATTAATATTAAGAAAAAAAATGGAATTTCTTAAAAATCATAAAGAAAGGATCCGAATGCTGGTGCAGCATAGGTTAAAGCAAGAAATCCTATCCCAGGTGGTCTGTGAAAACTTGAAGAAGGCGCAGTCATCGATTTAGGAGAATTTTCGCCGGATATGATGTTTCCAATACTCGCAGTAGTCAAGGAGATAATTTGATTGTATGGAGGAGTAGGAGGAGAAACTGGTATTAAAGAAGGCGTAGTATGTTTAGGGAAAGCGAAAAGTGTTGTAGAAGCAGGAGTAGCTTGTAATAGTAAAGGATAAGCTATAGCATGTTCGATAGTATGAGCATTATATGTGGAAGCGGACGGGGCGACCATCACGCCATGATTCTGTATAATGCTAGCTTCACTTGAACTACAGAATACACTTATGAAAAGCATTATCTAAATAAAAGTAAATTGATTTGCTGCATGAAAAAATTAATAAAATTAAATTTTCTTATTTACTTACCATAAAATTGTAAAACATTTTTGTGATCATTTAAAAAAATTGATTATAAACTAGGATATGAAACTAGGAAGTTTTTAATGGACGCACCGTAGACAAGCTTATGATGGCTTCCGCGCTTTTATTCAATGTATTTATAATAATTTTATATACATTTTATATACAACGCATGTTCGTCGATATCGAAAGGTATTACTGTCGTTGCGTAACAATAAAACTGTTACCAGTGCGTTTGACGTTTCATCTTTAACAGCTCCGACAATGCTTAATTAATATTACAAAGATTATATTCGCGTTGACATGACAGAGTTTATATTGTACTTAGCTCTCGTCGAATACTAAAATACCTGACATTTGTTTTTCTTTTCTTTTTTTTTTCGTTTCGAAAATGCGTACACATTAGGTGGTTGCGTTAATTCTGATCATTTTTTCACTGGAAAAAGCCATTTATTGGGAAAAATTAATGCAATCTGCATGACTCAAAATCGGCAGCAATCCAGTCGTCGACCCGTTTGTGCGCTTCTTCAACTTTGGGGAACCGCGTGTCAGTCAGGCAGCCATCGTGCATTGATCTGCATAAGTGGCAACCAGAAGGCGCCATGTCTGCTGAGTACACTGGATATGGCAGAACTATCCATTCGAGCAGCAGGAGTGTATGTTTGGCAACTCTTGCAACAAGTGGCCAAAATGGTATTTTCAGTCATTGTTCCTCTCTGTGCGAATCTTCGCCATCGCGTGTAAACGTGTAGAGGCAGTTGATTGATCAATTGCTAAGCTGTCCGAAAGCTGGGCTTTCATCCAATAAGTCTTGAAATTCATTGTTTTCGAGCTCTATTTCGTCCTCCAGGCCGTTTCCGGATTATGATGAAGCAGCATCACCATACGCTTCTGAAAGTGTTTGGATCAGATTTCTTCAAATTCAACAACAAACGTAGTGAACGTCGAAAATGCAATTTTCGGCGCTGGCCATGCCCTAAATAACTCAATAATATTAAATGGGAAATTGTTGTTTTGGCTAGGGACGAGTCAAGATCATCAAATTTAATCGTTATATACACTGGTATTTATCATATCTTTACCATTTTTCTTTCTGTAGAAGTCGCCTATCAAGATTATCGCAACCACCTACTGTAAGTAACGCATAAAAGTAAGTAACGTTCCTTTGTCAAACAAAAATGAAATAAACTTATATTTGAATGAATAATCAATCGTATCTACATCGAGAATGCTTTTTATGCATGCCTTAGGTATGGGGGAGTAGTATATGCAAAGTAAACCCCTTCTCTTAAATCTAAAATGTATTTGCCCGTGAAATGTAATTAGAAATGGATTAAAAGAACAGGTGATGGTTAAGAAAGTTGAATATTTGAGATCCTTCAGTTCGTTTACCACATACGGATATTCGTTTGTAAACATGTGGGTGATGGAGACTTTTTGTTGCGAGTATTTCTTCTTATTAACTTAAGTGAATAAAATATCAGTGAGATGCGTAAAAAGGGTTCATTTGTTACGATCACTCAGCATTAGCAAGACTATCGGCATTCCAGGCAAGGTGTGTGGGTATTTGCTCTTCTTTTCTAAAATGTACGGTACCACGACTAACTAAAATGCCTATTGTGGCAATTATTTCGATATTAAATTTAATCGTACGCGAAATATTTTTTTCTACCTTTCGTATGCGGAATACTGATGAAAATTGTTTATGTAGGGATTTTTGATCTCTCTCGACTGTGTTACATACGGAATACTAAAAGTCTTTACGCCCTCCGGCTTTGACTGACGAAAAAAAATTGGAAAAAAGATTCGCAAAAGTATTTCTTGCATTTAAGTCTTTAGCATACAAATTTCAAATTTGTTAAAAAAAGAAAAAAAGATTTATTTGCGGCGCGGCAAGCAAGTTAATCTACAAGTTTAAATAAGTCCGACACTATTTCATAATAAGGTTTACGTATGTTGCATGCATATACCAATGCACCAACATGCATGCTAACAATGATAGGCGTGCAGTTTTTGCTGTTTACAAACTTTGCGCCCGGTTAGCTGCAGTTTTCCTCCTTTCTTTTTATTACAACTTAATTATTTATTTCTCTTTCCTTTCCTTTGCATTTATTTTTAAGTGCAATTTTCTCTTGCATTGTTTGACATAGTGTGTTGCGTTTTTCTTCTTCTTTATATCAATCGATTGATTAATTTCTGAGTATTTGTTACACATGCATTAATTCCTTTATTCATTCATTCGTTCATTGATTAAGTTGATCGTGTATGGAATTTTTAATTATTTCATAATTTAATTCTTCCCCCGTCTACACAATCATACATTACATTATACATACATGTACATGTATGTTTACATTTTATAAATACATGCATAAGTATATGAATACATACATACATACATACATACATACATACATACATACATGCATGAATACATATAAAGACGGTTTTATTTTTACATCCACATCATATACGATATACACACACCCATATGTATAGATTAAAGTTTATTTGTATGTTTGCATACATTCATATATGTTTATAGTCAATGTTGGTGTTCATTTAAATTTCTGTTTGTTAAGCTTAAAGTTTTAATTGAAAATTTCATGTATGCGAACAGAAGTACAAAAAATAAATTAAACTCCTGTTTTGAAGCCGATTTATTTTGCAAATCTTATCCATAGCTAAATATGCATTCATATATGTGAATGCTTGTGTGCATAATTCACATTTTACTATAATAAATGCATGCATACTGTTGGGTATTTAAAAACAATAACAACAAAAGAAAGAAAATTATAGTCTATCTGCCTTCATATATATCGATGCACATATGCGAACGCATGTGTATTTGTAAAATTTATTTTTGTAATTAGATTAATGTGAACACACACTCATGCGAATATCTTAATTTCAGAGAATAATAATTGCAGCATTTAATAATAATAATGGCCAAGAAATGCTACCCATAAAAGGGGCGTGTGGTTTACTCATGCAACATATGCAACTCGTTTAAGACTTGCGGCAAATTATCATTCACCGACACATACATGCATTGCACACATACGATATTATTAAGCCATTTATTTACTTGTGAAAAATTTACTTGATTCGAGAATTTAAGAATTGCGTAATTTTAACGTCGATCTTTTGCGATTTTTTCGCAGGAAACTTTAGTTTTTCAAACCCCCTTTTACGGCACTACTTAAAATACAGATCGTAGTTAAACATATAAATAAGATTTTATCAGTTTGACTTGTTGCATATGTCATTCGTGCGATATGGAGAAAGTGTTCAATATCTTACTTAACCTCTTAGTAAGATCTTACGATTTTCCTTTCTCCTCTTTTATTGACTCAGCCGATTCGAGGATGATATAGAAAGACAATTGATGAAGGTGCAAAATTTTACATGACCCAAAAGGTTGATTATACGCACATAGCCATAGAGTCGTATTAAAGGTGCTTTGATGGTATGGAACAAAATATTGAGTTGGGATCATTGTTTTTTGGTTGTATCGACTAAAAGATGGACAAAAAATTGGTTTCTCTTTTTTCTTTGAGTTTTTACTACCTCTGCAAATCTGTTATATAAAATACAAAACAAAGCATCGATAGTATCAATGAAATAAAAACGAAATAAAAACGAATCAGGAACAAGTCCGAAGAATATTTAAACCTTTTATTAAGTCTTCATTTTTTTTCTTAAAAGCTCGCATCCCGAACATTTAAAAGTATATAAGGAGCTACCATATCTTCCACCAGAATCTTGGCAGTGAAAGAAATTTGTTGATTAAGCTCCGTCTTTCATTCAGATCATTTCGCAATTCCAAGGAGTAACACAACTGTACATTTTTCAGGAAAAAATGTTTTTTTTTTGCCTTAATAGATATTTTGAACTTTTTAGAATATGTGCGAAAAAGTTCATTGCTCCAAAAAAAATTGTACCCTTAAAAATTTCGAGTACTTTCTCAATCGCAAGGACGAGAATACCTCTGTCTGTTCGGGGAAGTTGTAACCTAATCAGTTTCCTGTTCCTCTAGTACTCTAATGAAGGTCTTTGGAAAGCGTTTGTTTCTCTCCTTTCTTTAGTATGAACAATCCGTTCAGGCGATGTCCCCTATTCGCGTAACATGCTAATGGTCAGAAAGAAGTGAGGAAAAAGAAAAAGTTAGGAGAATCGTGGCCACAGTCTAGTCAGTATGCCCATTCGTTACGTGCTATGTCTTTACCGACTAAGCACTCACCATAGCTGGCACCAAAGTAAACTCTACCGCAATTGATATTTGATTCGATAAAGTCGACTCCTACTTACTCGGCTGAAGCATTAAAAATTAGACCTTTTCGTCATATGAGCTTCAGTTTTCCGTATATGGGAGAGGATTCAAAAAATTTCCCCAGCCGATCCAAAGCTTTCATACCAATTTAAAATACCGAAATACTGCCACTACGGCCACTTATACCGAGTAACTGTGGAAATCATGTAACCGTGCCTGCGAAAACTAAAGCTTTCTATCGTAAAAAGCTCAAATTTCCAATATTTTATGATGAAAGTTGCCTCATAATGGTAAATTGACAAAGGCATCTACCTTACCGAATTTGGATTACGTAGATCTATTTTTTGGATATCACCGCATACAAGGATTCTCATGAAACGTAAACTCTTATATGCCAAAGAAGCTTAAATGCTAAGTTTTTTTAAAAATTTGTTTATGATAGCAATCAAATAAAAAAATTATGACCCAAATTGAACCGAATGGATCTATTTCTTCCCCCACTCCATATATGATATCTTACGTTATTTTAATAACTCATACGAAAAGGAAATAAAAGGTAGGGAATTTGGATTACATAGGTTTAATTTTTTGGACCCCCACCTATCACGAAATGCAAACTTTTATATGGAAAGAAAATCGAGCCTTCCAATATGCGGGCTTTGCATGAAAATAATGTGTTGGACCGAACGACCGAATGCACTAGCCGAAGTAATGTAGGGCATGTAACGGTCGACTGCAATGTTCTTACTTGGCTTTCAACTTTTTCGTGCTATATTGAGACTTTCGCTTAACATTTGTGAAGCTGGCGTCTCGTAGACATCAAGACATAAATCTTATAATTGCTTAAGTCCTAATTTAATGCTTATCAGGGAACTTTTCTGCAAATTTTTTCGGCTAAAACAATACGAGCCGCTTATAACATTTTTCTTGGCTGAGATTTCCTTTTTAAAAAAGGCATAGAAATATGTATTTGATATAAATCCCTAAACAACTCGTAGTAGGTTTTTCGTTTAGTGATTTATTTATTTATTTTTTAAATAAGGCGCTGTTCCAAATCTTTCTAAAGATCGTCAAGTATTCATTTCTTAAGCTTATTAAAATGTGATTGCTTGACAACACAATACTCACAAATTATAATATTTAGTAGAATCATAGCAGTCCTTGCAGTATCTTTGCTTCGCAAATAGCTTCTGTTATATAGTCTGACAAGCGGTATCGGTTCGGATATTTGCTAGTGAACTCCTGACATAAGGATAGTTTGTCCCATCCCAACATGTTGGAAGTCAAGATTCACTTCACTTTTTATTCGTGTGTATACCTTAAAATATTACGCAAAAACGGTTATTTGATAACCGATTACATATATGAAAATATTTTCGAATTCCTGTTTTAAACCAACGCGTTACACTGACAGTCAAAATAATGGAAAAATATTTTAAAAATGATGAGAAGAAAGCGACTTGGATTTTAAGGTCGCTGCTGCAAAAATGAGTTTATTTCGACTCTTCTTTGCTAATTGCTAATGGACACTACCATTTGATATGTACTTTATAAGATTTTCTATATATATATATATACGTATATACTTTTATTGAGTTACTACATATATATATATATAATACATTAGATAGTAAATAGTCTACTTATATTATTTTACAATTTACAGCTTAAGATGAGGAGGTTAAATAAATTAGTCTCTGTAATAATAATTATTTCAACTTTGGTATAATACTTTTACTATATGAGTACAAGTTCTAAATGAAATCGTTTTGCTTACCGATGCGAAACGATGTTTAGAAAAGACTATGATGGTGATGGTGATGAGCCCATGATAATGGCGCTGCATGGAAATGGGCATGCGGTGCGACTAATGGCCTGGCGACGACCGGTTGAGGAAAAGCGTAGCCAACTGATACATGATGCGTGGTGGTTTTGGGACCGGGTATAGCGCGATATGTTGGTACTGGAGCGAGTGGAATTGCATCAATTGCGGGCGGTATGATACGCGTAACGGGTAGGGGAACCGGTAAAGGAGCCGGAGCCGCTAATACTGAAGTGTGTAATAAAGGAGTAGGTGCTGGCAATAGGGGAGCTGGCGCTGGTAGTAAAGGCGCAGGAGCCGGTAATAACGGGGCTGGAGCTGGAGCTGCAAATAGTGGAGCTGGTGCCGGCCATAGAGGAGCCGGTCCTATTGGCAGCGGTGCAGAGTGCAAAAAGTCAGGTGCCGCATAAGCAAAGTGTTCCGATAATCCATGAAAATCATAAGGATGCGATGGCTTCGCTTGAACCAACGCAACGGCGCACAAAGCAATTAAAGCGAAAGTCTGCAAATCAAAGTTAATCAATATTTAATTAAAAACAACATTTCAACTCAATTGATACCACTTTCAGGTGCAACATTTTAGTGAGCTGATTGTTGATACGCAATTCCACTGGTTTTAGAATAATACACTCGAGCACTAGTGTCTATTAATGCAAATGCTGAGGAACTAATGAATAATTAATTACTTGCCGGCAATTTATATCAAACAGCGGCCATAAAATTAATAAACAAAAAAATATGTGTATTTGACACTTTTTGGAATTTTCGACATATTATATCATATATGTAGTCTTTCACTTTTTTTGTATTTTTATTTTTATTTTTATTTTTATTTATTTAGTTTTCTCTTATTGATAATCGATCGATTCCCTAAAATTGTTGGTCATATTATCAAATTATTATTAAATAACAGCTGTTGTTGTTAACAGTTTTTCTGGTTAATATTGTTGTTGTTCTTCTCCTATTGGGTGTGAATGGCCTAAACATAATGCAGTGCGTGATTATAATTCACACATAAACCGACAGACAGGCAGACACCCATACACTCATTTTGGTTATCTTGATGTAAACTTTTGTAAAATTGTGTCGTGACTTATGCAGTGATTGCATTGGCCTAAAAGGTTTGGTTAACACACTCACCAAAATAGTTACAAGTTTAGCTATCGCATATATATATATATATATATGTATGTGTGTGCGATTGTGTGTGTGTGTGTGCGAGTGTGTGTAAGTGTTTTTTTTTTCTTTTTTTTTTTCCTATGTATGTTTTTGTACAATACAACGCTTTTGCAACAGACGGCAACTACGACGACGTCCACCAAAAATGAAAATTATGGTGTTTGTGGGTTATTAACCCAATTACCAGTTTATAATACTAGGCGTATGTAACAATTTGTTTAAAGCAAATTTCGTTGCGTAATTTTATTGAAAGCGTACTGTATTAGTTATAGGTTTTATGTTATTGCTTAGTTAGGGAAGTAAATTACTTAGATTACAAAACTTAAAAAATCTATACACAAAAAATGGCCTTTATATATGCATATATACTCCGAATTAATTGTGCGAACAACTTTTTGGAAGTGGAGAGTAAGATTTCGAAAAAAACCAAAAAACTTTGAAAGCAAAGTAAGATCATCGCCAATAACTAACTGATAACATTTAAAGTCAATAAATTAAATGTTTTAAATCGTATTGCCTAATTTCAGAGATAATGACAGACAGACAGACAGACAGACAGTCAGTGAAAAACAGTGAAAAACAATGAAAGAAAGAAAGAGGGACAGAGAGAGAGATAGAGATAGAGATAGATAGAGAGAGAGAGAGAGAGAGAGAGAGAGAGAGAGAGAGAGAGAGAGCGGACAATAAGGTCTTCGAAGACTCTATTTTTATCTGAAAGAACTTCTTATACGATTAACATACAAATTCCTGATCGGAACGAGACTTTGTGTTGATGTGCTTTTCTTCCCTTTCAGTCTGCTAAAGTCTAGTTAGCTGAAAAATTGAAACAACCTCCAAGAAATACCAAAAATTGGATAATATTTTCATAAGAGTAACTTTTCGATATTCAAGAGATATCGTTCTGAAATTCATCATAAATATAAAAATAAAAAAAAAGTAAAATTAAATTCCATGAATTAAGCTCACACGACGATCTCGTAACGTAAATGCACAAGAACCTACGTGCCTTCCTTACAACAATTAATTTTAAAGGAATTTTAACTAAACTTGCAATTCTCAAGACTTATACCAAAAATTTGCAATTCCCATAAGCAGGAAGCGACAATAGGTCCTACATTTTTTTTTTTTTTCAACTGACGAGACGAGTTAAGTCAGATATAACAGGAAAAGCAGTTTATATTCATTGATTATTTTAATATATATTTCGGATAATCTTGCGTTAAAAGCAGTGAATATATCAAAAGTCGATCGTAAAATATCAATTTAAAGTGCAAGAGGAGCTGGTGCGGCTGCTATGGCAGCAGGTGAGGCATAGGCAGCAGGATATGATGCGAAATAGGGAGCCGTGGCTGCGGTAAAAGTGGCCGTCGGTAAGCCGGTCGCATATCGACTTGAATATGGACCAGCATAGGCGAAAGGTGCAGTGGTATAAGAAGACAAAGTTCCATCGTAATTGTGACGTACATCAACTTGTTGACTACCACCGGCTGCATACAATGGCGCGTTAGCATAACTTAATGCGGGCACAAAAGCAGGTACGGCAGGACTTAAAATACCTGACTGAGCCAATACGCCACCAATTAAAGCAAAAACAACGAAAATCTTTAAAATTAAAAAAAAAAAAAAAAAATCATAATTTTTTACCACACAAATAAAATATTTAGTAGAGATAATCAAAACTTACTGATTTGTTCATTTTTATGAAAGGATTTACGTTTTGCTGCTGACTTTAGGAAGGAATGTTTTTAGCTGAAACTATGATACGGTTATACTCTTACATTTATTACTGGGAAGACCTTATATAGTAAAAAAGGTAAATTGAAATAAATTCATTTAGCGACAACATCTGCAAATGTGTTACTAAATTTGTATAAAAGCAAAGGTACAACAAAAAACGAAAATGTCCAAACGTGCTCTGCAAATTGATTGATAGCAAATCGGTAAGAGCCTCGAATTGATGATTACTTATGTGACTTTAAAACTTCGATTATGTTATTTACGTCTGTTACATTTAAATTGATCGATTGATTGTCAAAAAAGTAAACTTCGTATACAAGTCAAGGGTTAAATTGCCACCACATTATATTTTTGCGCTTAAAAGATTCCCACTATTAGTTACGGATAATGCAATGGATATAAAGCGTTCTTATAAAATTCATTGCTTAGGTTCGCTCTTTCTTCTCTGATCTTCTGGGTACTCATCGATGGCGTTCTATGCGTGGCAGCAAAGCATCATTTTTTCATCCGTAGACGGCGGGATCCTGCGTCACTTGCCCGAGCACTGAAGTGCACACCAAAAGCTGCATGATGACCGATACATTAAATCGAGACCTCATAAAAATAACCGAATGAGATCAAGCCGCTAAAATACAATGCAGTCTTTTAACGCATCGCGGAGATGGAAGAAGATGAACCATTTCTGTCTTTTTATGGTGTCAATGTACAAGGATTGGCAAAGCTTGATGTTCTGGGCGTGAGAATACAAAATGATGTTCCGAAGTGTGCCGAAAGATGCAGTGAACGGCTTAGGTTTTCTAAAGAGGCGCAAAAAATTCTTCACTGCAGCCGATATTCGTACTATTTACATCGGCTACAAGATTAGAGCATAACCTACATGTGTGGGCGGGAGCTTCAAAATCTTGCTGACATACGCTCGATTGTATTTAGCTAAGGGGTGACGAGGGTGTGTGCAAAACCCTCGCCACCATCGAGTAATCGCGTAATGTGGGCTGCGCAATATTTATGTATAGCATACATCCAGGCCAAGCGTTCTACAGAGATATACGAAATTTATTCCCCAATTAAGTCCTCTATCAGGACCAAAAGGCTCTCGAAGTGTTCCTACTCACAGTAATCGACGTGACTCGTCGTTCTCTAATCACATCGACCATCTTTGCAACGATCTATTAGCAATGGTCCTTCCTTCTGAACGGCTGGTAGAGCGAGAAACAATGCTTTCTGGGCGAACAAGCGATGAGCAAAACCAAAACTGAGCCATCAATATCTAAATTACAAAAAAAAATATATTGCAAAATGGAAATTGGAATTTCAAAAAGTATCGCTTTTAGTGAAAGACGTTATGTTTTCTCTATTAGATTTAACATGGACGGGAAACTGACCAAATTAACCGGAATGAGTTAACTGAAAGCGACCAAAAATATATATATATATATATATATACAGTAATGTATTTTAGTTGAAATGTATTATAAATGCGTTTTCTTTATTTGAATTTAATTTTAAAAATAGCACAAATGATTTATAAATATATTATGAAAATTATATTTTATTTTTATTTTTTTTTTTTCGTGTTCTTCTTTACCTGAATCTCTACAGTGACGCATTCAATTGTTTAAATGATGAATTTTTTTTATTTCATATTCTATCAGTAAATACAACATAAGAAAGGTAAAGATAAACAGAGCAACAAACACAAATACTAAACATAACGATTTCACACGTTTTAGAGCGAAACCTACACCTGTAGCGTGAAGCATGCATACAAACTCTGCGTTTTCGAAATCAGTTTTTTTTTTTTTTTTTTTTTTTTTTTTTTGCTTTTTTTTTTTTTTTTTTTTTTTTTTTTTTTTTTTTTTTTTTTTTTTT
>KK502412.1:164060-185986 GCA_000688735.1 Glossina austeni | reverse complement strand
TTTTTTTTTTTTTTTTTTTTTTTTTTTTTTTTTTTTTTTTTTTTTTTTTTTTTTTTTTTTTTAATAAAATACGTCATTGACAATTTTTTATTCAAAAAAACTTTATTAATTATTATTTATCTCTTACACAAGGCTTGAATGTGTATAATGTGCGCGCTTTACAGCAAACGAAACGAAAACGAAAACGAAAACGAATACCATGCACACAGAGTCGTTCTATGAATGCAGGATTAGACACGTCCTACTCTACTTAACGAGACTCTCTTATAAATACGAAATTATTACGCAACCTTTTCATGATGGAAAACAAACAGACTTAATCGATTTTATTGGACTTACGATGAGATTTGCCGGATGAAAGGGAAGAACCGAAAACAAAAAGCAAAAAATAGCAAAAGTTTTAAACAGCAACGAAAACATACATATTTTATAAAGACTTACGATACAAACAATCGTAAGCATTAAATTAAAAAGAAAAATTCATTACAGAATTTAAATTCTCTTGTAAGGATTAACTTTCCTTGTTCACGTCCAGCATATTTTGCGAATATGCGATATATTTGGCTCGAGTGCCTTCGAGCCAACATAAGGCAAATGTGAAAAATCGCTTACAATCACAGCCTGCAAGTAATCGCTCATGCATTATAATTTAATGCTCTTCTTATATATTTGTATTTCACGATAAAGGAAAGATTGTCCAGCGGATTGTATTTCTGATTTCAGTAAATTAACATCTCTCGTAGAGGTCATCATTATTTCTTCCAATCATATTCTTCATATAATGGAGTGGTCCTCTTAAATCCGTTTATCCAATTGATCGTCAAGCATTAAATGCCTTGTAAGAGACGATACCATTGAGCAGATGAACTACTGAACCCAACATTTATCACGTTAAAGGAAACATTGAGGAGAAGATGCTTTTCGCTAGGCCTTTGCTTTCAACATAACAACTTAGTACAAAGTAGAAAGTGGTAGCGCTTATAATTAGAAATCAATCCTGACTTAAGAAAGAATTCGTCTGCCCGCACTTATTCGACAATCAGTCAGATTGCTTTGTAAATGTCTTCGGGTGTTTAATGCGAACGTGACCGGGTGTATGCTTAACTCCACCGAATTTTTATTTTTTATCTGAGCGACCACGGGAGAGATGTTCCCTATGCGTGTGGGCGAGGAATTGGTTAGGACGCAGCAGAGATGAGGAAGGACGAAAGAATTGAAAGAGTTTGAAAGGTTAATCATTGCCGCTCAATTCAACGATAGGTGTCATAATAAAATAAGGGCAGTAGCGATGGCCACACCTTTCGTTCTGCGCAAACCAACGCCTATCAAGCATCCCGGATATATGCTCGTACCGTCGTTTTGGCGTAATCATGGTTACGGTGACGAATCCTTCGCAATTGGCGCAACGATGTGTGCTCTCTGCTGGATCCTTGTGTCCGAGTTAATTACCCATAGCTACGCTAGTCTTTGAATCTTCCATACGATCATACATCGCAACCTTTTATTATTCTACTCCGAAGATCTTTATAGTGGAGAGAATACCGAGACAACCCAGCTCAGCTCATCCTATGTTCTCAGTCCAGCTAATACTTGTTGAATCCATAGCATCAAAAGATCTTTATATTGGTCTGACCATTCAGAGTGATTTCTTTCTTTATAAATCTTTGGTAATCTATATTTTCTCAAGTTTATTAAGTTTACGCTTATGCCGAGATTTATGAATCGACTTTTATTGTGATTTTAAAAATTAAAATATTTACGGCAATTAATTGCAGAGCTTTTAAAAGCTTTTAAAAGTCCAGACATTTATTGATGTAGACTATCCGGTGCGTATAAGACACCGATAGTGTAAAGCGAAACTCATACCCTATTTATTTGCAGTGCACCCCAAACTGATATTAATGGCAAACATACGCTGGAGTTAATTATATCTTACGAAAGCTTTGTTGGGCAGTAAACAGTCTTCTTTTATCGCCTCGTGCCTTTTTTAAGGCTATAAGCAAAGCAATAAAAAATTCTCTATAGTGTTAGATTTAAATTAACAAAAAAAAAAAAAAAAAAAAGTAAAAAATAAAAAATATTTTCCAAAAATTGCTAATAAAATTTGAATAATTTTGATATCAAATACTTTTTTTGATCATTTGCAATGCATTCTAGAGTGAACTCCATCTATTCTCAACTGATTTTATTTAATGTGAAAATGAAAGTTTGCTATATTAATATACCTTGCACTACTTTTGGTACATTAGTATATTAAGTTTGTGCGGACGATTGTAACACCCAGAAGGACTCGAAATACGCCGATCGATCCAAAAAACGATTCTGAAGCCTGTCTAAGTCTGTCTGTCCATGCACTTTCTCAGATCAACTCATAGATCGCAATTTTCGAGATATTTTTATGACATTAGACACACTGGCGTGTTGTGGATCAATGATGAACGCTGTTAAAGATGGTTCGGAACGGACTAACTTCTTGACCATTCCCCATGCCAACGCCTTAGTTTGCTAAGTTGTTATAAGAAAAAAATTTTACTCCTAGCAACAGTATTTCGTCGTTCTAAATGCTTGTGAGAACTTTGCACGAGATGGGGTAGGTTTTGGAATCTCTTGTCATAAAATCGTTTCTATGGAAACTGGATCTTTCTATGTTAACAAGGCATAATTTGATGTAGGGTATTGAACGGTCGACCTTGCTCGACTATAACACTCTTACTTTTTTTAATTTTTATTATTTTAATTTATTATAATAACATACACACAAATATTATAAATATTACAATTTAATTTATTATTATGTATATATATATATATATATATATATATATATAATATATATAATATATATTTAAATACATATATTTTAATATATTATTTATATACAGCAAATGAATTTTCTTAAAGGTTAGTTTGTATATATATATATGTATGCAAATTATTAGGTAAGAATTTATAAAACCGCATTTAATTAAACTGGCCAGGTGTTAAAAAAAAATAATATTTTGTAAAAGCTAATTAAAGCTATATGCAAAATGTATAATCGATTTAGTTAGATTTTCGAATAGACATAATTTCCAGTTAATATACAAAAAATGCAAATTATATCGCGAGTAGAGAGCATTGGTAGGTACTCTTGGCAGAGAAGTAAATATCTCTCCTGAATTTCACATTAATAATAATCACCGACAGCAATGTTATGAAAAGTTAAAATTTTTCTTTTTAATTTTTGTGAATTTTTTTTCACTTAACAGATTCCTATCATTCTCCAACTGCAGCTATGCAGCTAAGCGAAGACTAAGACGCCGTAAGTAACAAGGTTTGTGGCTTGCTCCACACACAATACAAAGATTCCCACAAATCAACAAAATTCTAAGAAGTAAACATAGTCGATTTTCTCTACTTGATACTTGATTTACTTGTTTCTACTAAAACAGGGCCAATTTGAGCCCCAGACTTTCTCGAATTATAACAGTTAACCTTGAGATAAACGTTCTTTGAGTGATTAGAAACGCAATTTTAAAGAATTATTGTTAGTTGGTGAATGGCTAGGAAACTGAGAGAACTTTAAAAAATTTTCGATCCCGTGAATATATTTCCGTAAGCCCCTGACGTTTGTCAGGATCATCTTAATGTTCAGTTCGAAAATAGTGTCAATCTACTAATACATCCACAATAAACCAATAAAATGTTAATACGAATTGATTGCCCGTTTATTACGTTGTCCAAGCAATTAAAAATACAGAAATTGGGCCAGATCAGGTAAAAGAAAATCGATTATGAACATTTAAAAGTCTTTTCATTTACGTGAAAATCATCAAAAAAATATAAGAGCCTCACAGGCCTTATAACTATTGCACAAACATTTAACTGACACATACCACATACGTGGTTCTAGTATTAAATAAATTATTTCCTAATCATTGGATCTCAGCAGCAAATGTGATCTTACCGATGCTTGTTGGTATGTGTAAATTTTTCTAATTAAATTATTACTTTTTTAAATTGATCATTTAGAGTGAAGGGAGAGGGGGGGGGGGCAGCCTTTTTCATATCACGGCGGAGGCCAAAGCAAAGTCCAACTACTATTAAAAATGCGGCTTTCTGCTTCAATTTTCTTTCCTTTGATGATGGACAACAAAAAAAGGAAACACGTGAACGCAACTCACATTTGATAGCTGCACAGCTGAGTTGGTATACAAGCGATTTGCAAGGTTCCTATGTGTGAGCAAATTGAATTATTTCCGATGGTTTTCCTTCCTTTTTTGACCAAAGCAAGACCAAAGAAGTCGGACAAATTTTGATCGTTTGTCTACCTGCAGGTTGTCTATCACTGATACGCTTTCTGTCGCAAAAATGAAAGGACGAACTTTGAAAGTGGACCTAGTCCCTTCTCCAATCACCATAAATGAAATCTGTAAGTTTCGGCCTATAGGAGATGAAACAACTTTCTTTCATCTTTCTTTTAAAACGTCTGCGTAGACTGACAGACTGACACGGTCGTACTTCACAAAATCTTATCCCGTTTTCGATTCGTCTTAATTCGATTTCTTAAGACAATTGACTCAGTTATATTTTTTGTTTTCTTTTCGTTTTTTACCAAATATTTTGCAAACAACACAAATTTCAAATTTTGACGAAAGTTTCCATCTGCTCGATATTTTTTTTTTTTTTTTTGTACTTTTAAGTACACTATTATAAATTAATTTGTTTACATATATTTATTTCGCTTTTTTTTTGAGACAATATCCACAGGCTGTGGAGCCGGGATTACAAGAACCAGTGAAAACACATCTTATGAACGATTTTCGACGGATACTATCAATTTTTTTAGAGCAACTTGATTTTTTTATTTTTATTTTTCATGCATCTAAACTTAATTAGAACTATTTGGGGGACACTGTTTAAGAACTCGCTTATAAATAACGATTAATTTCTTTCTATTATTGAAGGTTGCACATGCTTTCCAAGTTCAACTTTCATATCTTTTCGGATACCAGTGCGAATTTAATATATTTTAATATATTTTATAAAATTTGTCTCATGTTTCATAGATCCCATAAGGTGTCTTTTGTCTGTCGGCTAAGTTGCGTGCACAGCTTGCCGACCTTTACTAAGGAATTCTCTATGCTTAAGGAGGAATATGTAAATACGATTATTAGTTAGTTGGCATAAATGGACGGAAAGAGTTGCCAAGTCATGTAAAACTACAAAATGGAGATGAATCCATTGGGCTGCGATAAGTTATAAGTGTGTCTAGTGAAAAGATCTTTGCTTAGATCATTCTATCGAATGATGGATATAACTAAATTCGGCCTAAGCCTTCTGGTTCCTTTAACGACACATTTCTCTTTATGCCTTGTAAAAAAACATCGTTTGTATACTTCTATTGCGAACCAAAATATTATTTTTTAAATCATTTGAAAGCTGTTTGAGTTTATTACCTGCTCGTCTAATTGTTTCGGGATAATGCTGCCATGCTGTTTGTACGCTCCGGAAACCATATAATGCGTATGTATTTTTAAGCAGAACAACTTCCGAAGTGAGTGAAATGTAATTGTCCGTTCGTTCGCTCTTCTCTTCAAGTCTCCTACATAGCACCTATGATGGATCACTTACGGCTCAAGATTCCAAATCAATTTAAGTCCGAACAAATAAGAAAATTATATTCGCCTATGATCGAATCGATCGAAAAACCCGAAAAAATTAAATTGTGATAGTGTGTAGTGTTGGTTTTTGTATTGGTAGCGAATTGACTGACTGTCTATGTGGGTGGGATTGCTCGTGGTGCGAAGATGCACTACCCATCTGACAATCGGGATGAATGCCTGCTTACCCGACTGCTGGTTACTTCCCTTTCGAGAAGTATTGTGGTGACTTTAGTTATCCCGAAGTTTCGTGGCGAACTATCCAATGGCGAATTAGGTAAGTCTCGACGCATACCAATAAACAAGAAAATGGCCCAGCCCTCACACTCTATTCCGGTACCTCATTAGTAGTAGGGCCTCCTTGAATCGGGAATGTCCTACTCCTTGGGGGCGTCGGTTATCGCTTGTCGAGATAACTCGCGCACCATCGGATGCCGCGAGGTTAAGCCTTCAAGGTAGGAACCCACGTAATACTATATAAGGAATCTGTTATTATTTATACATAAAGAGTAAAAAACTCAAATTCTTATTGAGAGATAACTAAAAAAGGCCCAAAAGGAGCGAGCGTACACTATTCTCATTTGCTTCCCGTAACTTTATGTCCGTTGTAGTATAGTGAAGATTCTGTGTCGTGATATGATACAAAAAGAAAAAAATGTACGCATCATTGAACTAACAAAACAATAAGAAAATTAGGTCAGTTTTCTCTTTTAAAATTTTTTCTGATTTCGACAATTTTTATATTATATATCTGTCAATAAATATTCATAAACATAAACTTTTTTGCTCATTTAATTATTAGTTGTTTTGATCGCGCCTTTTGTTATTAGTTATGCATACGAATATATGTTATATAAGTATATGCGATGTAAGTATACTCGCAATTCGGTCATTATGTAGATTGCATAACACGATATATATTGTCAAGTGAGGATCGTATGTATCGCACTTTGTATCGGATTTTTAAAGACGATTAAACACACTGGATGTGTCGATCTTATATATCGTAGCGATATATCGTATGTTATCTACATTTTAAATCATGGTTTTAAACTATGAGGCATTTCTATATAGTACTCTTTATTATAGGTCTGCTTAAGCTTGTCTTCTAATTTGATGTTAGCGAGTAATCAAAGCAATTACACTATTTTCCTTAATAAACTCGCAGAACATTAGAAAATAATTGGTAACACGGGAAAGATCAAAAATAATTATATTATAGTTAGATGACGTACGTCATAATCCGCATATACTGTGTGTTCACATTGCAACTTTTTTACTCAACTCAGTAAATCATTTCTTGTTGATTTTCTGACACCCAGAAGAAGAAGAAGAAAATTGTTTGCTATCATCACTATATGTGCGAAAGTCATCTACATCGGAGATCTCCACTTGTCCCGATTGGAAACATAATTTGACGATTATTGAGAAACTGTAGCAAAACGTAAACGCACACCGCTGGATATACAAATGAACGCGCATGGCAAGTCAATGAAGGTCAACGCAGGGGATCTTAATCGGCCAAGTTGTCCAAAAGGTCTCCGCGGTGTTGTAGGTTATAGGCAGAGAGTAGTTTTTAGTCGGGGTCAGAGAAATTTCTCTTGAAGCACTAGAATCACCAAAGTTTTGTGATTTTATTCTACGAAAACTTGTTATGCCCACGTCCTAGAAAGGCTTCTCACAACGGCCAGGCTTTTAGATGTTATCAGCAACAAAGAGCATGCTGTGCACTCACATTGCTCTCAGCATTGGTTTTAACTGAATGCTGATGTTATCCTTTTTTACCTTCATACAAAGCGATGATGACGCAAAATTATCATTACATTGCATTGTCGTTGATTCTAATGGAATGCAGAGGAAGCCAAATACGACTTCAACTTTCCCTTTCACAGTCCTAGAAGCATGATTGAATTGTCATCACTCGACAAGCGGATAAAATTCTCATGTATGTCAACACTTAAAATGGAAACCTGAAATAAAATTCACATCGTTTTCTAAGCGTAACTATACGCTTATCGCTATACTATATACTATTAACCGTTACTAAAGGAAAACCGAAACTTTAATTTGAATATATATTTATCCGTTACTATAATCAAGACGAAGGCGATTTCTCCCAGTGGAAAAGAGAATGGATCTAGTAAGATTTCCTATAGTAAGCATACTCGTATGCCGTGTAGAGCGCATATGTCACGCACACTTCTCACGAATAATTTAAAAGGAGAGCGAGCTTATCGCGGGATTTATATTTCAAAATGTTTAAAGTGCGTTGCGTATGTAAATTCCATTATAGTTTCTATGATACAACTCAGAAAGCAATAATCGAGTTGGCTTCCCATTACTCATCTTTTATTTGTGGTCGCTATGCAATGGTTAGTAGACTATTGACAATCACAGAGGACTGATTACCTTAGAAAGCATTTATGAAGATTTTTAATCTTTTTGATAAAAAGTGCTTTGGCGAGTCAGTGTGACCGTCGGTGAGCTCTGTCCGTCTTCTAACTTGATTTATTAAAAAGGGGGAGGGAAAATGCCTTTATATATAAAAATTTTAAAGTGTCCCTTTTGTTGAAAGCACGCGACGCGTACACTCACGACTCGGTTGTCCGATCCATTATTATTGATTTTACAGATACCAAGCGAAGATCAAATAAATGCTGTGGTCTTTTTTTGCATATAAAAATTTTTATTATTACGTTTGTACGAAAATGAGAATAAATAAACTTCGATTGAATACTTTAATGTTGCTTTACTTAATTTACTTTTTGATCTGCTTATGGCCAGGTGTACAGGAGTAGATTGAATTGTGGCTAACCAAAGACTATGGCATCAACTTGAATTGCTTTCTCGTGCGTTTTCGTGGTGCCTGTTAAAAGCGATAAAGTTTTATGGATTTTTATATCGTAATCTCTTTAAAAAACGTATCATTTCGAAGATTGTTGAACAAATCAAATCTTGAGAAAATATAGATCAGTTCACCTTAAAAAAGGTATAGGTCGCCCATTGAGTTCACTGTATTTTTGCTAATCTTGATGTTACTCGGGAAGTTCCCACACAGATATATAAAGAGATTGTTTAAAAAATCGATCATTTTTTTTTTTTTTTTTTTTTTTTTGGTAATAATAGCAGCTGTTGTGCTTACTGTAGCAAGCATAGTTGCTTTTTAAACTCGGTTTAGTCTCTCGTTCAGTGTCGACGAGGAATATGCAAAGTTTCACCATCGATTGTGTTTTAATCTTTGACTGTACAACCGGCCATAAGGCAGTTACGACCGTATTCTGAGCAACATCACAGAGACGTCACAAGTCACAAGGTACTTACAACAATTTTCTTTTCATTTTCATGATTCTCGTAACTTAATTTTATTCTTTAGTAATAGAATTTATTGCGTATAACAGACAGAGAGAGAGAGAGAGAGAGAGATAAAAAGAGATAACAATAGTTATGAAAAGAAAATGCATTCTTATGACTAGTGACCGGTTTAAACGTCAGAATACGACTGTTAGTCTTAACTTACTTTACCCTATAGCTACACATATGCGATATAAAAATTGTTTTATTACTGAAGCAGGAATAAGTCGCGTACGTTCTCTACTTTTAACTTTTATCTCTTTTCAGCCGTAAATCACAGTTATTTTCTTGGCAAATAGGCGTGACCGTATGAGTTATAAGCTTTAGGTAAAGAGGAGTACGGGGCACCAGGCTGCAATGGTAACGGTCCTATATTTAATGGTGTTATACCGAATGGCAACGGCAACTTAACATTTAAAGATCTAAGCGTTTGCGTTGACTTTGAGAAAAGTGATGCTGATGGTGCTGGTATCGAAGATTCACGTTTTACTGCATTGACATTTGTTGACAGACTGCTCGCAGCTGAGCTTATTGCTGGATGGTTAGGTGCATAGCCTTGTTTAGCCAAGGCCATGGTAAAAGCCATATGGTCTAGAGCCGGCGAAGTGAATTGTCTAGCTATTTGCTTATTTAATATCATCATCGTCCACGCTGCTGATTGTGTTGGTGGCATCAATTCATTTGCTGTAGTTTTTTGATATGACGGACTTGTTTTAAAGTTTTGTACAGACCTGTACAATTTATTTGGTTGAAAATATGCGTTACGTGTTGCAGATAACGTCTGTCTTGACAGCTGATCTTTTACAGTTGTTTGTGTTTGTAGCGAAGGTGGCGGTGATGGATAGTGATAATATTCCATTTGTTGGCTCGGTTGCATGCTATATTCGGCAAGTGTTTGACTGAATTTAGGTAACAACAAAACGGCACTCAGCATAATGCACTGTAACTATTATTATGGAATACATTTATTTCTTGATTTATTTATCTTTTTATATTTTTCTTTCTTTCTTTTTTATTTTTTTTTCTCATAAACACTCACATATTTCCACATATTGGCTGTTGTTTATGGGAACGTTGCCGTTTAGTTTGATGCAAAAAAAAAAACAAAAAAATAAATAATAGTTTCTTTGTTCTCTTCCAGAATGTATGTAAATTTAATTGTTTTAACCATTCAGAGACACGTACAAGCAGAAATACGCACACACGCACACACATATATACATTTATATATATAAAGGTAGAATATTTTAACTCTGCTTCACTAGCTGATGTGTAGTTGGCTGAAGTTTAGTCAACTGATTAAACCGGCTCCCCCAACTAAAGATGCTTTTTATAGAAGAAACTGATCGCTAAACGTCCATCGACATTGTGATCGCAGTGATATGTTTAGATAGCGGTTTCTTTCTCTTTTTGGATATGTTTTATTAGTCTTCGAATATGTATTTCGGTTTCTTAACGTTTATGCATGCTTTTGCCTCTTCTTTTAATTTTTTGTAGCTTTTAGTTAAGAAAAACCAAAAAAACAGTAGCATTTCGTATAAAATATGTATTTAAAATTTATTTGTACAAATTGCAGGAAAACGAGCCGTTTATCACAATTTCGCAGAAAATTCTTTTATAAAACCGTTACTTAATCATTTATTTAATCCAATAATACAATCGATAGGGACGATTAAATCTTGTTATGTACAATATTTGCAAAAAAAAAAAATAATATCAATTTTATATAAATTAGTTCCAAGACATTACGTGCTAGACCGACAGACTGACAGGCGTAACCGTTAAAGTTTCATTTCTTTGCAAAGACACGCTTTGCAAAGTTTAACATCGACCGCGCAACCGCAACATTCAATTGCAACAATTTTGCTTATCTACTCTAGTTTAGTTCGCTAAACTATTGAACCTCTCCATGTCGTTTACCTCTTTCGAGGTTATTTGATGACATTTATTTTAGTTTCGCTTGTAATTTCATCTTGACTGCCATCTAGTCATTGATTCAATAAAAAAAAGTTTACAAATTCAAAATCATATGAATCTCTTTGTTAATATATAAAAGTCCAAGCTTATCTATATTGACTTTAGTGACACACATTCGTTCGCATTTGAAAGATATGAAAGATTTCTCAATGTTCTTCAGCCAATTAGATGCAAAAGTACACAAGTGCTGCTTAGAATTATGCCTGAAAGAGCGACAGACAGATAGAGATAGAGAGTTTGTGACGAGTTGCGTACGGACTGTACGCAGAATTTGGAAAATTGTACAACATGTCCAGGACGCACGTTAATTCAATTGCCTGGCGACCTGCTTCTCAATAAATGAAAAAATGTTAAATGTCCGTACGTACATATTTCAACTTTCACTGCATCTAGAGCGTTTAATATCGTTGACACAAAGGTAAGCGAAAACACAGTTGCGAGCGCATTACTTGTAGACTTGAAATATATAGTTTTCATCAATTTACACATCTGCTGAATCTGCGAATTATTCTTCGCAGACTTTCAATACATAGTTTTGCTAGTCTTAAACATCTACCCATTCATCGATTTGCTTATCGTTTACCAGACTAATAACATTCTTACAATCATCAATGTTAAGGTATAAATTGTAAATATTGTACGAGGTAAACGGGGTAGTGTTGTGCTGGACACACAAAAATATTCCCGATTAGCTAACTGACACGCTTATAATTTACAAAAAAAGTTTAAAAAAAAATTCTCGCCCAAAGCGATAATAATCAAATATTATTTCGCTTCTAGAGCTTATTTTTTTTTTTTTTTTTTACTCTAACTTATCGCAGTTCACTTTAAAGTTTTTTTTTTTTTTTTTTTTTTTATAATCTTTAAATTTATTATTTATTATAAATATATTCAACTTCAACTCAACCTTCAAAAAAAAAAAGAAAACGAAAAAAAAAAATTCATTTCAAACAATAATTAATTAAAATTCAAACAACAAGTTAGAAAAGTATTTAACATAGTGCAAGGATAGATATCGAAACGTTAAAGTAAACTTAACCAAATATGTAGATGGAATTCTTTTCGCTCGATATGGAAATGGAAATATGTTTTTTTTAAATCCTTAATTTCTTTTTTCTGCCTTTCTGCCTTTCTGCTCATGTCAGTGTCGTTTATCGAAATCAATTATAATACGCAACTCATACGAGTCATAAGTGAATCTGCTCCGTTCGCGTCAAATGTCCAGCTTTGAGTAGTTCACTCATCCATCATATGATGTCCTGCCCTTAAAGTGAAGACTTAATTCAAATGGACAATGGATGGATTGCGGTAATGACACTCTGTTTTGCTATCAACTTACACTTTTTTCTTCTAAATCTCAAATTGATTTTTCTCTGAAAATATTATTACCCCAAAGTGGTATAATTATCATTTAATTGCTGGTTAGTTACACTTAAGATATTTAATAGTATGTTAAGTTCAAAAAACTGTTTAAGGTCTAAATATATATGTAAATGGTGTGTTGTTTCGGTAATAATAAACAATTTTTCACTAATGTACATAATAGACAAGAGATATATTAACTTTGACAGGCCATACGTAACAACTGCTTATTCTTATATATATGCGTCTTTCTCCACATTCATGACTTTCGCTTTGCGTTCTTTTGTTTGATTCGAATGAAATCTTCCACTATTCTCTTACTAGCGCCACGTACGTCTTGGATATGTGTAGGAAAAATTTCATATTTTCTAAGAAATTTTCCAAGTTACGGATTAACTTGAATAATACGTTAAATAAATGCGATCGAAAATTCATATCAATAGAAAATATTTTGCAGTCCAATAGTACTCTTCCCGACGTGCCCAATTAATGGATATTAAATATCGGGCCTAAGCTGGATACGAATTTTTATACTCAAAGCTACTTATGGCATAATGTATGTTCAGTTTGTTTGGATATATGTGTATAATAGCTTTTATTGATTCGTTTTAAATTTATCTGCCCGTCTGTCCATCTGCGGTCGACTACATATCGAAAATTTTTATACATTTTGATGATATTTGATGCGCCAGATTTGTTTTGCTTCAAAAGCGAATGCTTTTGGAAATGGATTTGATCGGATCAGTTTTGCGATCATTTTACATATAATGCTCGGCCTTGAATAAATTGTTATATGGAAAAAAAAGCGATTTAAAGAACTTCCCGAATAAAATCGCCGAATATCAATATCTCGGCTTATTGATTGAATAATTTCGATCGGATGGATACATATTGTGACCTCTCTATCCTAGAACTAAGTGTACTGCACAAGCAGTAAGCTTTTATATGATAATGTTTTAATTTGGACAACGTATGTCTCTTCTTTTTTTTTGTTGATCCCCATCTCCCCTATAAGGACTCCCATTGTCTGGAAGCCAGCACATGGACACGAGCTGTAATTGTCGATATTTCCCCACGCAAATAACTGAAAAATTGTATTACGGAAAATGGCATACGGTGTTAAATGGTTAGCATTGCTCGACTATCACTTTCTCTGACAGTTTTTCTTATATCAGCGAACACTTTTGTAAAAATTTATTCAATAAGTTTTCAAAAAAAAAAAAAAAAGAAAAAGAAAAATTACAGCTTAAGGTCAATAATAAATCTTTGAATAAATGAGTAGAGTTATATGTATGTACACATCTGATACCGTATTATTGCATTCTACCAGTTATGGTTAACAAGCGGTGTTAAATGCGATTGCGTTGTGTAAGTGGTGGTTGTAGTGGTGGTTATGGGCGGCCCATATTTCAAAACAGTCCTTGGACCATTGTAGTTGTCAAAGTTTACTGGGGCAACAGGTGCCTCGTAGGGAGGCGTAACTGGCAAAGGTGTTGCAAATTGATATGACGTAGACCTGCCCGTAGCAGCACTGTTGTAGGTATTAAAGGGATGTAACCGTGTGTGATGATTTATTAATGGCGTGTAGGAAGCATCCGCGGAAAGAAATGGTAGGGGGTTTGAAGTGTACACAACGCCCGTGCTGTACGGTTGGGCGAATTTAACATTTCCTGTGCCCGTATAACTACGAAAGAATTTTGCAATAGGACCAGCTGTGTAATGTACACGTGTTGCAGCAACCGGTGCATCGGGATTAATTTCTTGTAGGAAGCCAGCATCACTTCCTTTCCGTAGGAGTAGTAGGAAAGCCAATACGCAGGACTGTGAACACAATATACATACAATTTGCTTGTGATTTTCAAATTATTTGTTTAAGGTATTTTTTCGATTTACTTACAATATGAACCATGTTGTTGCGATAGTCGCCAAATTTAAAATACGCCGCCAATCGTTACTTCGTAAGGATTTTATAGTAATTTTTCTTTTGTCGAAAAACTACGGGTATAGCAAAAAATGCGTGCACAAAGGGAATTAAAAAGCATTATAGAAAATCAATGATTGGCAGGGGAAGTGAACCTATTACGACGAAATTCGTCAGAATGTGCATGAATCGTACTAAAAATTAAGTTTAAATCGAGTTCGCCGAGACTCTTTCAATTCATTATCGTTGAGGGTAATAACCTTTTGAGTTCCAAAACTAGGTAAGCTTAAGGAAACATATGTTCGTTATATCGGATTTATTTAAAAAGAATGCCATCGATATATATATTATTCGCGCGTACTTCTCCTCACATGTCAATATTTGTTTCGTTGTGTGCAGTTTGTGAAACAGAAAGAAATCACGATTTTTATGTTTCTGTTTTGTCGGATTTCATTTCATTTGTCGATTAATTGCAACTTGTGTTACATAAAAAGATTATAAAAATGCTTTAATTTCACTTTTAATGGGTTTTGATGACAATATCAACATTTTGTTACTGCCTTTTTTTTTGTTTTTTTTTCTTATCGCAAACCATACATATTTACATATTTCAATCCAAAAGACATTTTAAAATTTTTATTTTCAAAAATTGATTGATTTTAAACCTTTCACGTCGTACACTATGAATGCATGTATGTATGTATGTATTATCTTTACCCGAACAGGGTATAAACTTTACGAGTATATTCTTAATCACCAGTAGTTTTTAAAATCAAGTTATGTTCTGTTAAGCTATTTATTAATATATATATGTATGCACATATATATATATATATATATACATATATATATATGTTTTTAAAATTCTAATG
Source organism: Glossina austeni (assembly GCA_000688735.1). NCBI lineage: Eukaryota > Metazoa > Arthropoda > Insecta > Diptera > Glossinidae > Glossina > Glossina austeni. Next base: position 170,861 of record KK502412.1, on the reverse strand, counting down.
AAAAGCGAATCAATCGATCATGGCTATAATTAAAAATTGATTTTATTATGTATTGAGAAAAACGCCTTCATATTGCGCAATCGTGTTGAATACGCGCAGGCCGTAGTTGAATCAAACCATATAAATAATAGAGTAGAGATATGAACTAAGTATTCATTGCTACACTCACATATAAAGCAGAAATTAATACAAATGTTGTCCTGTCGCGAAAGTTGCTTGGATTAACTTCCAACAAAGCGGCGCGAAATGGTTAAAGCTAGGAGTGCTAGGAACTTTTGAATGTTTGGTTAGACTTAGTGGAGTCTTGTAGATAGAGAGAATCGATTTGTAGCAATCTAAAGGAGACGATGCTTGCCATTTGCGCCACCGCTAACGTCATAAGATATATATATTTACCGATTACTCAGAAATTGTGAGATCTTGGTGATGAATATTGTCGTTTTTGAATATTTTATATAGGTTCGGTTTTTAGTGAACAAATTCATTTACTCCCAAGGTTAGGCTTATTGCTATTTCAACTACAATTTTATGTCTACGAGTCTAATTTAAGTAAGAAAAATACATTCGGTTGGAGTCGAATTTGCTAAACCTATCACACACACACACTGTGAGACCATGAGATTGCTTACCATAGATATTACGCATGCAGGTAGGAGGACTGATGGACAGATAGACAGGTTTAGACCGATTCAATAGTTTGCTAATGGTTAATAGCTAAAGGCTAACAATAGATCTACTTTATAAGGTGACTGAAGGTTTCTTTTGCCTTTTGCCAACGTATTGTAAAATCCCATTCTACGAAATAATTAATTTAAAGCATTAATACTTTACTTAAGCCATTGTAATGCTAATTGTGTTAGAAAAACTACTAACGATAGTTAAATTACCCAGGTGTTAACTGCCTGCTTGCTTACTGTAAACTTTTTCACGGCATTGCCAAAATAAAACTATTAGCAGCAGTTGACTTTCATTTTTATATTGTTGCGATTGATTGAGTCGCCAATTGCATTCCCAGGTCTTTCGGACAAGGATGATAATTATTTTCGTATTTGACATTTCACAGTTTACATTGGCTTACCTAAGGTAGCGTTAGTAGTAGATCGGCCTGTACAGTTAATAATTAATTAGAATATTATCTCATGTAATTTTTTGATGCTCTTATGTTATTCACTGTAAATTTCTGCTTCTGCTTGGCAGCCCAACCCGGTAATGCCGGCCTAACATTGCTGGCAAAGTGAGTCATCACTTCATCATGCTGTTAGTGATCTTAGCTACGTCTCTGAGTTCTCATTATTCATTTCAACAATCAATTTCTTTTCAAATTCTCGTTTGGAGGACAATCATAACTAATTGCGTGTGCGTGTACTGCACCAGTAATTGAAGACGGACATCCCTTTTGAGAGCCAAACTAGACTACTATTATTATTGTTGTTATAATGTGTGTGATTAAAAGGAATAATTTTCGTGTGCTTGACCTCTGCCTTATGATTGCTATCTCTCTTTTATTACATCTTTCGGCTTTTGTATAATTTTTATAAAATAAATTTATCTTAAAAATTTTTTCACATATGTATCATTAATTTCTCCCCCCCCCGCCCTCCCAACAAAACTACTAACATTTTATCTTTTCAGTACCGTTCCGTGTTATTTCCTTATACAAGAGAGCCGAGTTTGCGATACAAGCTAACTTACATAGAGCGCATACGCACATTGTTAGGTATCAGGAAACGTTGGTATAAAATTTAACTCAAAAAAAAGTGAAATAAAAAATAACTTTAAACTAAAGCATATCTGAAATGCTTCATCACACGCATACGTAATTATGCCAGCAAACATGATAACCGAAGCCGAAGCATTGCCTTCTCGAGCTCATGATTTCTGATTACGTTAATTCTTAATTTTCAACTGGCATTAATGCAGACTGAATGTAAATTCTTACACGTAACATGAGCAAATGTAGAAACTTTAACTTTATCATACCGTTTGTAACGCTCGGACATATACATAAAATACAAAATTCTATGAAATGTTATTCTAGAGCGATCTGTGGCTTGTTGTTGCTTACTAGCAAATTAGGCGCACATAGTAGGCATGCTCACAAATGACAACCCAAGGGAACACAGTTAATCATACTGAAGGGTAGATATATTTTTAATTACTGTGGGCCGGTCACTATTAACCAGGGCATGGTATTAAAGTCATGGTATGATCCGTAAACACACCTGTTATCTGCATTCACTTTAGATGATGATGATGATGATGATTAAAACACGATTAAGATATTTTTCTCGATATCTTGGACTTTACGTATATATGAAAATATGTTTGCCAAATCAAATATCTTTCTTAAATGCGAGCTCATGAATTATTTAAGTAGAAGGAGTTATTTACATAAGGTTCTTACATAATTCTGTTTAATTTTGTGTAAATTTTAATCCGAAAAGTCTTAGCTGGTCGGTGTTGAATTATTCGATTGATTTCGCAATAGATCGATAAATGGACAGAAGGCAGACGGATCTTTAAATAGACGTATAAAGGAACGAGTGACATGATTGAGACACAGCCAGAAAAAAGTATGAAATCGAACTGCTAGACAAATATGTGTAAGAGACAGAAAACGAAGAAAGAAGTGTACAAAAAAAAAAAAACAAATGTACGTAATAACAATAAAGGGACGAACGTACATTGCCACCTAAGCCGGGAACATTTTGCTGGTGAAGAAGAAAGCTACATGTATTAATACTAATATAATAGACAACATTACATATTAACTTAGCTCATGTTGAAAGTTCTCCATGGGCTTTTTCGCGGGATGGTCTTGATGCCTATATATAGGGCAAACACTCACTCGATTGTCGCAAACGTGCTTGTGCTTAAAATGTGACATTTCAGCTTACATTCTTTGTAAAGATAGTTTTCTAACTCTTCGCTCGTGTAAAAAGTTATATTGATTTGAGAATGAGTGGAAGATCTAAAGAAATACGCTATGTGATGTTTTTTGAATTTAAAAAAAAACAAAAAAAAAAAACAGTGCAAAAACATGCCGAAAAATCTGCGAAGTATACGGTGAGAATGCTGTAAACGAACGAAGGACTCAGGAATGGTTTACTCAATTCTGTTCCGGAGATTTCGATGTCAAAGATACCCCTCGTACCCACTAAAGAGGTGAGGGGAAATTTTGCGATTGGTAGAACAAGAAGACAGGCACGAAAGCTCTCAAGAAATAGCGGAGGCACTAAACATCAACCACATGACATTTTGGAAGCATGTGAAAAGACCAAACTACAAAAAGAAGGTCGCAACCACAGAAGCAAATCGCGGAGACTTTTCAATATGACATAATACAATGGGTATGCACTTCCTCCATATCCGACAGACTATTTCACTTCACAGTGTATGGTTAGGCTTAAGAACGATTGACGTATTCGTTGTGCTTAAAATTCTCTTATAATTATTTTTGTTTGCATTCGCTTTTCCAATGAAATCCGCCCAATTAAATGAATTAATTTCCGTTCAAGGAAAGCCGATAGCAGATAACAGAAGCTTATCAGATTATAACAAATGAATAGATTTCTTTATCGGAATTGAATGAATGTAAATAAAATTTGTATTCATTTCCATGAAACGAACGTGTGTTTGGCTTGAGTGAATAAAAGAATTTAAAGAAGAAAACGTTTCCTTAAGTAAAATCTATTATAAATCGTAACAAGTCTCTGTGGTTTATACGTTGGCATCTTTGCTTGACTGGCGATAAGTTTTTAAGTGATTTAATTGCTGACTTTTGTTGTAAAAATAGCAATTCTTTTTGAAGTACCACGACTAGCGAGTCCGACAACCTTAACACCGTCTCTTTGCTTTCATATCCAAATTTCGGTTTTTATTTGGAAATATTCCCAAGTGTTTTTAATTGCATGCACAATAAACTGATATACGAGGTGTGTGTGATAATTTATCTTGCAAAGGGATGAAAGGTATGTCCAGGTACAGGAATGGCATGCAATTTTTCTGCGTCTCGTCATAAAACTGACAGACCTGGTCGAACAGAGACGAAGTCGCCGATTAAAACATGCAGTGTAGCGAAGGAGTAATGTTTGGTGGCAACAAACTGGCCAATAAATAATTCATGTACTTCCCGGAGAGTTTGAAGTTTACTTCTGGGCGTTTTAAAGATATTGAAGAAAAACCGTAAGGTTTGAAACACTATAAGATTGGGTAGGCGTGATTAATTTTTTCAATTTTTGTACCTAAAATACAGAATCACTAGTACAATATATGTTCCAATGATTATAATTTATGAGTAATGACCAAAATAAAACATTTTTTTTTTCTTTTTAAAGAGCAGAGAGAGTCCGAGTTGGCATATTTTGAATGCCGAGTTGCGTGCAAGAACTTCCGATATTTCTGCCAAATTCGAAGTATAAAATGTATAAAAAAGACATAACGTAACGAATAGGTGGACATGTTTAAATCGATTTAGAAAATGATGCAGAGCAAGAATATATATACTTTTTTCGGCCCCTGAAATGTCCGTCCAGGCATTGCAAACGTTTCGACAAAATGAATATATCTCTGATCCCTAGGTGATGAATATAAATATTAGAAGACGTATTCTACGGGCGATGCTGCAGCACGTGAACAAAAATGGAAAAATCGACCACGCCTACCCAATATTATAGTGTAGCAACTTTTAAAATTTTTTTCAATACTTTTATGAGGCGCAGAAACAAGCATCGAAACTCTCATAAAGCACATAATTTTCTTCACCGTCTGTTCAACTGCCCATCTGTCAATCTGTCCATCGATGTGATAAACTTTTATTAGCGAGAATGTCTACGAATCGTCTACAAATTTCCAAAGGATTGGCAAATCAGCTGAACTATTCAAAGGATACGCCTTAAAACACCCGCACGCCTATGCGACAAAACTTTTTTGATAACAGAAAAAATCAGCTGCTTTTGCTTCATAACAGGGAGGGATATAAGGGATACGATCACGACTGAATATAATTTTCGAGCGAACTTCGAACTTTAGCTTTCCCTGCACAGAACGCAACCCTATAAAGATCATCAAAGAATTTAAAGAGAATATTTTATAATTAATAATCGAAATCTTGCGTAAAATTATAATTTTTTTATTATAATTTATTAATTAAAAGCTGAAACATATTTTTAAAGAAACGAACATTAAACAAACTGAGACTAGCCGTCCACCGTGCGTGTCTTCCTATGAAATCGATTAAATTAGAAACACATTTGTTGAGAAAGTCAGTAAATGCAGTAATAATTCATCATCGCGATCTTCGTTATTTTCACTGAACTTTAGTCAAGTCCGGCACGTTCGATCTCCATAATGCATTCGCGTACCAATACGCGGGCATGTATTATGCTACGCTTAAGACGCTCCGCAGAGCCACGCGAACCAATGGAAGCAGGACGTAGATCACGACCGATTTCCTCGATAACAGCTAACAGTTGAGCGTATTTGCTAAGGCAACCGTTAGCGGCTATAGCGGCAATCGACGGCAAATTGGCGACCGAAGTCATCGGTGTGGTTATATTTCCCGAAGTTTGCGTGGTTACAACTATAGGCGATGAAGACTGGGTATGGCAATGTTGCAAAGCGACTGGATTTTGGACAAAATTTTGATTAATGTATGGTCCCATTGAGCCACCCATTGCTTTGGCACTTGAGGGGTTTAGCGCAATGCTATTACTGGCGTGCTGTTGCAACAATGCCAACTGAGCTTGCAGCTGACGCACACATTGGTAAGCTGCTAGGGCTATGGAGATTTGCGCATTAGTATTCGCGGAGGCATTATTAAAATTATTGTTGGCCGTAGGAAGCGAATTCGCTCTCCCTGCATCACGTTCATCGGCATTGTTCCGAGATCGCGCCTGGTGAGTCTTCCCAGATGAATGATTTACTGCAGAGATTTGTATTTGGGGCTGTTCCTCGCGTTGTTGGTTGCGGTTATGCGCCTTCTGTCGTGATATTGTACTCACCGTAACGTCGGTTAGCTTAGATTCTACTGCTTGAATATCCATTGCAGGCGTCGTATTCTTGAAAGTAAAAATCGTAAAACAAGTTTTTTTTCTTATTTTTAAACGCATGTATATTCTTCCGACAAGAGAATGCAATTGAAATGAAAATTTTTCTTCAAAGGCATGCAATATAAAGCACTATGAAGGAAAAGAAAACGATTGCTTCGATTCTCATTCAAAAAAATTAATTAACTGGCGTTTTCAGCTAAACAAGTGAAGTCATATGATACGAAAATAATTGATTGAACTAAATGAGCTCCACCTGCAAGACATAGTTGGCCAAAAAAAATATAAAAACAAATTTCGTGGAAATTCGATGCAGTCAACTTTACAATTAGTGCCGTGGCCTTATATAAGATCATCCATTTTGAAGTTTCGAAAGTAAAGGTTGAGATGAGGACCACATTCTCTTACGACATATTGGTTGCACGTTGCCATTATTGGTTTAAACCCAACACATGTGATGTTTGTAAAGGACGTTTAAGTGTACAGAAGTAAGTGCGGGCGTTGCAGTTACTGTCAACGGGAAATGCTAGAGCAATATGGACCATGTGTGCTTTCAGCAAAATGGTACAACACGCCATACATTTTGCTCAATGATCGCATAATCTCCAAGAATACCTATGTGTCGACTGGCCAAAAAGTTTATGTGACATAACTCTATCGGAATTTTCACATTGGACTTATGTTCGAGCATTGGCTTACTTCGGTAAACCACGAACTCCCAGGGACCTTCTTCACCAAGACCAAGACCAAGACC
>KK502412.1:83849-154344 GCA_000688735.1 Glossina austeni | reverse complement strand
AATATGGCTATCGATGCTATAGTCTATAAATGTACCGAAAAGAAGTTAAAAGAAGAAGTCATACGATATTTGTAAGTTCGCGGAAATCACGGCAAAGTGAATTCAGTTTAATTGCTTGCTTTAAAGGGAATCTCGAAAAATCGTTGATTTTTCATGTAAATAAAAATGTAAAATTGTTTTTTTTTTTTTTTTTTCTTTATTAACACACGTATATATGTTTGAAAACAGGTACACATTCACAAAAATTCTCGTTGTATATACAATTTTGTTTTTTTTTTTTTATTTATTTATTTAATTTATCTTTGTTTTATTGATCGCAATATCTTCTTAACCAATAAGTCGGGCCGCTGGTAAGGCTTAATACTTGTGTTAAGAGTGACTCTCGTGTTTTTTTGTTAAAATTTTATGATTTTTTTTTTTTTAAATAAAACTAGAAAAAATCTTTGTAATGATGACAATAATCCAGTGTAAGAAAAAGGCATGAGCTTAATGATGACCGTAGCCGGAGAAACCGTGGCCGTAGCCACCGAAGCCATGACCATATCCACCGAAACCACCACCGTAACCTAAGCCATGACCCAAACCGTAGCTAATAGCTGGAGCAGCTACTGCATAAGATACAGCAGGAGCGGCATGAACTACAGGCACTGAGGCTGTGGCAACTTTGTAGGTGTTGGCGTATGAAGTAGCCACGGGGGCGACGTAACTCTTAACTACAGGAGCAGCAACAACAGCGGGAGCTGCATAAGTCTTTACCACAGCTGGGGCAGCGACTACAGCAGGAGCCGATATGGCATAACCACCGCCAAGTCCTCCGTGACCACCGCCATAACCATAACCGCCACCATAACCGCCATAACCACCCAAGTAGCCAGCTGTGGCGACAGCGCAGAGAGTAGAGAGTACAGTAATCTAAAATTTTCGGAAAAAATATTTTTAATTTTCACAAATAAATTTTATTAATTACATCTTATTTTCCCTAGTCTAATATATTATTTATTTATTTTTTTATTTTTTTATTTTTTAATTATTATTAATTTTGTTTTGTTGTCTTAAAAGTTTGATGACTTTGAGTCACAAAGGATATAAAGGCAGGAATGAAATAAAAGCAAATAAACAAAAAAGTAAAAATTTTACATAAAACTTTTCATTTACTTTAATTTTATTTACATTTTAATTCTTTTTTGTTTTTAGATTTTTATATTTATTTTTAACGAATTCGATTTTATCTGTGATTGAAAGAAATGTTGTTTCTTTTTTTCTTTCAATTGCTCCTTCCAGAGCACAGCTTGTGTGCTGATTTTACAATTGTTTATATTTTTTATATATCCTTGCTACTCCTCGTGCACATCCTTACCAATTTAAACATTTTTTGTTTTGTTTTTTTTATTTAATACTTTTGATTAATTTTTTGTTTAGTTGAAAATTATGACTTGTTGCAGTTGAAAGTAACTTGTCTGTTATGTCTTTATTTGGCCAGAGCATGGAATATTTATACCTCTTACACTCAAAACCGCAAACGATAGAAAAACAAAGATTCTAATAAAATACATTGCACGTCACTGCCTTGCATGTGTATACGAAAACGAAACAATACAATATAGCATTAAGTAGACAGAAGAAAAAAGTAGTGAACTTTTCATTATAAAGCTTTGCTTTGCATTGGCTTGCCTTGCCTTGCTTTGCCTTGCCTGGGTTTGCTTTGCTTTGCTTTGTTTTGCTTTGCTTTGCATTACTCTGCTTTAGTTTTTACTTTGGACTTCACTTAAAGACTTCCTCTGACACATGAAGCACATTGGAGGATTGTAATATATAATCGAAAAAAAAAACTCACCTAAAATGCTTTTAATTGATATGATAAATATAAATAATAATAATCACAGTAAATGAAAAAAAGACGTTTTACTATTTCATAAATATTTGTTAATGATACTGCAACATATGAAAAAAACAACACAAACGACAGTTATTTTCAAAATAATTTTTTTTTTTCGCTTATTTTTTGTTTTAGCGATTACTTCCATTACTTTAACAATCGAATTTGTTCAACGTAGACTTTGTAATTGTAACATTCTTTGATGTTAACTCGATAATGTAATAACAATAATAATAACATTAAAAAACTATATATATATATGTTTATAAAAAGAAAAGAAAAACTAAAAAAAAACTTTTAAAAAATATTTATTACTCCATTTCGTTTTGCTTTTTTTCTTTTCGTTTTTGCGTTTTTTTTTTTTTTGTTTCCAATCAGAGGAAGCAATTCAACTCAATTAAAATAATACGTACAACGCGTTACTTTAAGAAGTTGAAATATTAATAAACATCTATAAAGAGAAATACCACCAGAAATAGTATTTGCGATATTTTCATTCATTCGTTGATCTGTATATGAATTAAGAATTTCCAATTGTCTATATAAAGTTTACTTAGATCTTATCAAAGAAGAAGGAAAACCATTATTCATCTTCAAAGTCAAATTCATTCATTTCTGTGGTTTGGCTGGCAAACCGTTTCGAAATGCTGAAAGCATCCACAAATGGATCGATGCCAAGTCAAGAAGGTTCTTTTGACACGCTACCGCCATGGACGAAAATTAGATAGAAGTAATGGAAAATATTTTGATTATCCTTCTATTATCTTAATTTTTCTCAATAAAAGCCTTTTTCAAGTGAAAAAATGATCAAAATACAGGCAAGCACCTAATTTTGAGATATGTTCATAAAAAAAAGTCCTGGTTCTTACCGGAAACTTTCTAATCTCTGGTCGACAAGCTATGCCCCGGATAACTTATTGGCTTTCAGTTGAATATCAATGTTACTTTATTAAGAATAATAATTGCCATAAATCTTCATTAAGGAATTCTCGCCTGACTTGACGAAACGTCAAGTGTAGTGAATTTTGTAAAGAAATCTTTTCTTCAACTGTACTAATTATGCAAAGAACGTTAACTTTACAATCGCAGATTCCTTTTATAATAATATCTTTCATCAAATTTTCATACATGAGCTCCTATAAACTATTTGATCAGATTATAACGCCTCGAAATAGCTATGCTATCATGATGAGCACGCTACTTTCATGCCATGGATTTAATGTCTTCTCCAAAGGTACGTACAAACAGATGTTATGTACGCTGATAACGGTGTGGTCCTCGACAAAATTAGGTTAGGTTATCCCCCTACCTTGATGATGGATCCTTACAGACACTTTTGTCGCTTCAGGAGTTACCTCAAGATAGCCCCGTCCCGTACAACTTATTCTGTAAATCCTATACGTTTACAATCTTTCGTCAACAATTAAATCTTCTCATATCCTAAGGCAAGCTTAACGACATGAAATTATTCTCGTAGTTTAACATGGAAACTTCTTCTTCTTTTTCTTCATGGTAAAGTTGATAAATGCTGTGATCGATTCCTCTGTTTGGTATAATAAAATCAACTTTAATGTTACCATTCTTCAAAAACACACACACACACACACACACACATACGCACACACACATGTACGCACACACACACACATGTACGCACACACACACACATGTACGCACACACACACACATGTACGCACACACACACACATGTACAGCATATACTGAATGATTTTATGTAAAGCATCTTTTTTATTAACTCATATCTAAATCGATTAAAATATCAGCTTTTATAGCCAAGTTTGTACAAACACTTATGGTCCAAACCAAGTCCAAATCCGTTTGCACAGTTCATTTCATCGTTTCTTAAGGTACATTTCATAAAAGATAAATCCTAGACTTTGACGGCATATTATTTCTGCCCACATCGCTTAATGCAATTATTCATATAACGACTTTTCAAATTGAGTCATTATACGGGAAGCGGTGAAGCAAAAGTCATTTGCAATAGTGCCCGCGCTTGCGCCACGAAAATATCTCAAAAATTGCTGTCTACAGCAATAAATGCAAAAATATATGAACAGACATCAGAGGAACGAACGCACACCCAGAATTCAGAATTCGATTCAAGAAGTGATTCTGAAAGTGATTACAAATCGATCGGTATAATAAATAATGCTTTACTTCTGACGCCTGAAAACTATTGATATACCGTTGAACGTGAAATGAGCGAAACTTGCAGACAAATTATCGTAACTGAAGAAATTTCTTTCACATCATTTGACTAAAATAAACTTCGTACTCTTCTTTTTTTGCAATTATATGCTCAAGCTTTACATATTATATATGCATATATGTGAATATGTATTATGTTTCTTATCTATATATGTTTACACTTTCACTTACACAGTAAGTAACATATCTGTGGCTTACCGAACTGTGAACAAATTTCGAGCAGAGTTAAACGGGAAATTTACTGACTATATTTGTCCGATGGGAGAATCCGACGCACTCTGCTCGTAGTCTTACTGATTGAGCAGAAAAAATACTGTAAAGGAAATGAACATTTTTGCTACTTTCATCAATAATTTGAAACTTGAACTTTTTTTAAAGTTTAATTTAAAAATACGTTTACAACAACGTTTACAACAACGTTTGCAATCTTCTCTATTTTCCATTTTAAATTCAAAAAAAGCAAAGCCAATCAATCTGGTCGCCACGATATCGTTCAACTGCCTCCACGGCCCACGATGGCAATACTATCAAGATCATTACTTCAGAATAGGCAAACTTCGTAGACAGCCTGCGGAAATTCATAGGTTGGAGCGACTCGATGAGCTTTTCACGGACTCCGTGAGCATAAGTACCTGCAAGTTCTCGACGGTGCTTTTTCATATTCACAATGGAATTCATTTAAGCAAAATCTTTTTGTTTTTTTTTTTAGTCATTGCCATGAAAATAGTTTGAATCGTTTCTAGCTTAAACTAACATTGTACGTGCATTCACTATGCACTTTATTTTATTTACCTTTCACATTTTAAAATAAACAAATAGTTGATAGCATGCATACCATAATTATTCCAAATTGTATAAAACTGATCAAAATGGGAATAAATTATTATTTCTGGTAATTGTTAAGCTTGAACTAGATTAAATGTGTCATATCCAATGCATAACTGGGGAATGCACCTGCAGTTGAGTTGATTGACTACAAGTTAACAGAGCACAACAAACCGTGTATGTTTTATCCTCTCCTCAGTTAACAGATAATGCCTGGCGTATTTCTGAAGCCATTTAGAATTTCATTATATACGACGAGGTGATCCTGCTAACCACTTATCATGCTCTCAATCCTTAAAAGAACACAAAGCCACATGTTTCACCCTCTCAGTTAACAGAGAACAGGTGGATTACTTCTGAGGCCATTTAGAATTTCACTATATACGACGAGGTGATCCTGCTAACCACTTATCATGCTCTCAATGCTTAAAAGACCACAAATCCACATGTTTCACCCTCTCAGTTAACAGAGAACAAGTGGATTACTTCTGAAGCCGTTTAGAATGTCTTCGAATCATGATGAGAATTTATCATTTTAGGGAAAGCAGTTCCCAGTATGCAACTTGGATTGTTCTGCGGAAATGAAACAATATATTTATTACAGACTTGAATGGTAAGTATAGGAGTTCTCTTGCAGGGAGATACCGCCTAGAATAAATAAAACAATATAAGAAGAGTATTTTTTTTGCTATCGCTATGAACCTGTCACAAACAGAAATGACGTCTGAACTGTATTGAAATTAGAAAAAGTTAAGGCGACCAGAAGAATTTATAATAATTGAGATATTTTGTAAGGCCTGCCCAAGATCAAAACATTTGCAAACATCCGACTTGAGCATACCATTGCAACACATCAATGGATGCTCAAGAAATCTAGTTCCTCGATCTGCGTTTCAGTCAAACCTTTGTTTTGGAATGCGAAAATCTTCCCAATATTCGAAGATTAGTTTGTCGAGCATCTAAGCCTACGGACATCTTCAAAACACCTTTAGAACTTAATATCAGTTGCTAAACTAACCATATAATCTAAGTCTTAGTTGCTAGTGCTCATCCTACTTTTACTCCTGCAAATTATTCTTTTGGTCTAAATAAATTATAACAACAATGCTAATAAAAGGCCCTGTCACAAATATGAAAACTTACAATCTTCTACCGCATTGTCACAGTTCAGGCCATAGTATGTTTGAAGTATCGATTTCATCATCGATTTCATCGTGTTTGTAACCTCCTATAAATGTCCCTTGGCATAGAAACTGTTGGGGGATTTTAGCTCCTCAGCTTTTTTGTACATCTTTTTATTATGTTTTTTTTTTTTAAATTTATTTTTAAAATTTTTAAAGGTACACATACTCTTCTATCTGTATAACATACATATATATTACATATTTACACATTCATAATTTCAAGGATCCACGTTGTCAATGACCAATGTAAGTACCTGCGTTTGTAAGTAAGTGACTCTTTCATTCTTGCAATGTCCTCAGAAATGGAAATGACAAGATTTTCTTATAACAACTAAAACTAAGGGAGCAAAGGGATAGATAGACACATGCTGGAATTAAAATAGAGATGATGATCATTGTAATGATTGCTTATTGGCTTAATGATGATAAAGAGAATGTCCATATGCGGAAAGACCATGGCCATAGCCATAGCTGAGAGCGGGTGCAGCTACTACAGCAGGTGCGGCGTGTACGGCAAAAGTCGGAGCGGCGTGGACGGCAACAGCCGGAGCAGCGTAGGCAACTTTATTCGAAACTTTATAAGTATTGGCATACGAAGTGGCAACGGGAGCAACATAACTTTTAACGACAGCCGGTGCTGAATATGCCTTAACTACAGCAGGAGCAGCAACCACAGCCGGGGCTGCGTGGTACGTAGCGGTATAGGCAGGAGCTGAAACAGCAAAGCCATGACCGTAGCCGTAACCACCATAACCACCATAACCGCCATAACCACCCAAATAGCCGGCGGAAGCTACAGCACAAATGGCAGAGATTAAGATCTGAAAAATTTTTTGACATTTCATTTACTTTTCTTTTCTTTTTTTTTTTATATTTTATTTCACAAGAAGCAAAAAAATAAAAGCCAAGAACAAAATTATTGCACCCAAATGAAATAAGGTTCGCGAACTTCAATTAATTAATTATTTTTCGACACTTTAACACGTTTGCGTTTAATCTTTTGCGGTTGTTTCAGTGATTCCCAATTTGTGCAGACTATTGAATTATTGAACACAACTTTTATACATTTTTCGCAGGAGTTTTTTGAAAAACTTTCGAAAATATTTTTATTTTTATTGGTGTAGCCAGCCTATTTTTCGTAAGTCCTTTAAATTCTCTTTTAAATTAATTTATTAGCACTTCGGCACAACTATCATTTCCCCAACGAAACACAGAATTCTTACCAATTTCAACATTTTGTTAAAGTTTTTTCTTTAAGGATTTATTTCTTGCGTAACTGTTGCAGTTTAAAGTTAATTGGTTTATGTTTTCCCTGAATCAAGTCCAAGCATATTTATAGTAAGTGTTCATTCGGCAAGTATATGGAAAAATTCTAATCTTATTTGCACGCAGACATGTAAACATTTAAAGACGCAAATAATAAAAAAAAAAATAAATTGAAAAATAAAAATGAAAAAATAAAAAAATAAAAAAATAAAAAAAGTAAAAAAGATAAACAAAGTTCAGAGCTAGAAAACTAGAATTGTATTGTGGAGGATTGTAAGAAAAATTTTTAAAAGTCATAAGCATTGCATTGATATGGACAGAAAGCTTAACAAAAGCTTTAGTGTTAGATTTTTCTTTGTCAGCGAATGCAAGCAATGCAAGTAAGTGTGCGTACAATAAACAAACTTAGGAGATATTTCTTACTAAAGTCTAACTGTCAGTATTCGTTGAGATAATGACAGAGAGTTTTTCTTTATCTGCTCAATAAAGTAAATTGTGTTACCGGAAATCTATTAGAAGCTATGACCTAAGCACGTAAACCAAGAAAAAAAAAAAAAGATTTTAGTTAAAATTAAAAAAAAAAAAATTTTGTGCAAATAAAAAATAAATAAGCAAAGAAAAAACATGAAACTAAACTTGCGGTCGCTTTATGCTCAAGTAGTTCACTTAATTAGTTTATTATTAAACATTTTTGCCGACCGACCGTCTTAATAAATTTTAATTGTCATTTTTTACATTTTATTTTATACGATTGCAATTGAGGTTTAAGCTTTCAATTTTTATATTTATTTTCATTATTGGTAGGATTTTTTTTTATTATTTTTTTGTAAATGTGACGAAAACCTTTAAGAGTTTTGTGATTAAATAAAAGATTTTTTTATCCATTGCATATAATTTTATTTTTTACATATTTTTTAAAATAAAATGTTACAAATATTCAAAAAAAAAAATAAAAAATACAAGAGTGATAATTATAATTATTATTAACATAACAAGCTGAATTAGTTTTGCAACGAAAACCGTGTCTATAGCCCCAAAAAAAAAAAAAAAACAAAAAAATTATTTTTCTATATCAAATGCTGATCTGATTTTGATTGAATTTAATTCAATTCACTTCAATTCGCTGCAAATTTACATTTTTTCCTTTTTTTCATATACGGTTGATTTGTATTTTTTTTTTTTTTTTATTTATTTTTCTTTTTGTTGCGTTTAGCTTCAGCTGTGCTAGTCGTTGTTATTATGATTATTGCAAAATAATTTAAACATGTTGGCACTTTTGCGTTTGTTTGTTTGTTTACACGTTTGTTTATTTATTTATTTTTTTCTTCTTCTTCGTCTTTCATATAATAAACAAACGCACATACTCGTTGCACTTAATTGATTTAATAACATCAAAATGCAATTTAATTTATTTAATGTTTATACAACAGGTTCGTTTCTTAAGTCTTTCATTCAACCAACCGACTATTTACAGCAAATAGATTGAATTTTATTTCATAAAACTGATAAAAAAAAATCAATTTGTACAATGGACAAAGAGATAAATGAATAAAAATTGTTTATTCTGTTCATCAATCGTTTATTGTCATCAAACTTTTATGGAAATCCTTTAATTGATATTCAAAATTTTTCCTAACAACATATGATATCTATCTAGGCTTGGTTATCATATTATCAATAAGAATTCGACTTTTTTTAAATGCATTACATGTAAGCGTTTACCTTTCATAGACCTTAACTGAATCAATATTAAATTGTCGGTTGCGTAATGAAGTACTAGAAAGATGCGAAAAGATCACATCTCGTCATCTATTTTCAGAAACCATTAAAAAAATGCTTTATTATCCCTCGGATAGACTAAAAGCAAAAGCCAGTGTCTGGATATATAAAATTTGTGTCGCTCCTAGCGCTAGCACGAAATCTTAATTGTGAAAGTATACTCACCACGCACTCATATACTCGCCATCATTCTCTAACCGAGAAATAATGTTTATCGATTCATTTGAGGAAACTGTTCGATTAAGTAAAATGCTTTAATGCATTGTTATTACTATACTATAAACTACTATTTGGTTCTTTGGTAAGAGAAGATGACGTGAAATAGCTCTATTGCAAACAAGCCTAAACTGAGCTGAACATCTTATATCTTCTAATAGGACTTAAAAGCAATTATTCGAAATGATTGTTAGTAGGGTGGTCATAACCATAGGCAAAACGTCGTAGGTTTCCTAGAAGCGCAGCTTCTCCTCTCCGGGGTATGCATTTGTTAAGCAATAAACTGCTTATAGGAAATTAAATGTTCGATGGACGGATGACGGATGATGGATTAATTAAAAGCAAAGGTGAAGCGAGAGGAGAAAACGCTTCGATTGATCTCGCCAGTCAACGTAAGTGAGCGATGTATTGAAGCCGACAAATTTGCGTTAATAGAAGCCACAATTCAGCTGTGAATACGTTTTGGGACAGAAACTGGAAGTGTCCTAGAAATCATTAAACAAATGCACCTAAAAAGATATCTACGGCGCACAAGAAAAAATTCTTTTTCCATTCGAATGCCTTATCAAGTCACGAAAATACTTTGAATATACAAGAACCTAATGCGAACCCTATTGTCAATGCTAATGCTAATGACAATATCAATGCTAATCCCAATTTAAATATAATGTTCATAACGGTGCCAGCTGTTAATGGTAATGTAAATGCTTATTTTAATCCTAAGGCCAACGCTAATTGAAAAAGGGAGTCAACGTAAATGGACAGTGAATAGATTATGCATGCATAATGAATGGATGACATGCGAATGATTTATTCACCAATCATAACGCAATTTAAATGTTTCCTGTCTAGCGGAAAAGTTTTGACAGACAAAAATATTTAGTTTACGCTAGGACGGCACCTACACTTTAACCTTAAAAGACACTTCTTACAAACATAAGTACTTTATGATTTTAAAAAAAAGGCGAAGACCTAGTTTTGGGTTTTTTGCCAATCCAAGAGTTTACTCTGTTTTAATCATCTGGACTATTATGCACTTTCTAACTATTTGATGAAAAAGATCCCATTCCCAGCCGAATGACTATATTTTTCTAGCATTTATTTCGTGTAGTCAATTGCAGATCTAGTAATCGTAGGCATGTCGTGTTTGCACTTTATTTTCATTATTAACTCAACGAGTCAAGATACTTCAATTTAGTTGAATACTAACAATTTAATCCCTTATATGAGTGTTCCTAGCAAAGATTTCGTTTAAGAAATGTTTGTTAAAAAACAAAAAGTAAAAAATTGCTTACAAAATTCCTTGAGAATAACTTGCTTACCTTACATTAAGTATAGGTTATCTTAGATTAACTACTAATTTATCTACATTTATGCATTATGTATGTATATCTGTGTATGCAATTGTATCTATATGTGACACTTGTTTTGAACAATCACAGCGACAACATTAACCGCAATACACTAAACCACAATACCGACAATTAAATTCCATTCAAGTAGGTCAAGGTCATGGAAAATGTTATATATTAAAGTTAAAAACAAAAATAAAGCAAAGAAATATTTAGTTATTAAAGCAAAAAGAAAAACAGAAAACAAAAACGTTAACAATAAAATGTTTTTCTCTGTTTATTTTTCATTTTTAATACGAAAAGATTAATATTTATGACCACCACCACCACCACTACTACAAAGAAGAAAAAAAAAAAAGGTTAATACGTATAAATATGTGTATATATATATATATATATACGTATATATATATTATCACATATTAAATTAAATATGTCTTACAAGAAACAATACGATTTTAAACACTAACTGACACTCATGTTAGTGCATGTTAACGCACGCAATACAATCATGCATTAAAATAATAATAAAATAAATATAAATGACTTCAAAAACAGAAAGGAAAAAGAAAAAAGAAGCAAATCGCACTGCATTGGTTCCCCTGTCTTAACCATAATTATATATTAATTACATTGACAGCCCATACTTAGCAGGCATACGAGGCTTGCGTGCTCTGTGAATAGAAAAACTATGTAAAGCTAAAAAGACAACTCACGTCATACATTGGAAATTTTCTTCTTCAATTGCACTTCATTATATACCATCTGACAAACTATTTAGCTTCTTATACAGCGTTTACATTGAAAGTATTCGATATATGAGATTTGCTTACGGTCAAGGCTTTCATTATTGCTACCCGACTTGTATAAAAAAAAGATTTCAATCTATGCTGCAGAGGGATTCCGTTGGAAAGGCTAAGCAGCTTGAAAGCTCACAATAGTAATGTCAAATCATTGAAGTTCCAGAAATCGATATATCTTTGTGCAAATGGTATTGCCCTCGTACAAGCTCCTTATGAGATAGTTACCTCCTTATGCGATAGTTACCTTCATTCACAAGCTTTGGAAAATAAAAAAAAAAAAAAACAAAGAAAAGCAAAAGAAACCGTATGCGTGTTTACACTATTAAGAAATGAATTTTTATAGGATTTGTAAAGAAGTTCTTACAAAAGTGACAAGAGAAGAGAAAAATAAAAATATTAATACATAAGTTAGTTAAACAGAAAACACAAAAGACCAATTATTTGCGCCAACACACCAACAACCACCACCATTAATATAATATAATGTATTAATTAATATGATAGATGGCATGACATGAAAAAATGGAAAAAAAACATTTTTTTTTTGGTGAGAAATGCTTGCAAAACAAGAAATTATTAAGAAATGTTTTTGTTTTTTTTTTTTCATTTATTTATTTATATTTGTTTCTTTCAAGTGCTAGTTTTGTTTTAATATAAATTGAAATGTGAACCGTTAAAATTTATTTATTTAGGAAATGGATTTAACAAGATTTATTACAGTTTGCCTATCAACGTTCACTTAGTTAGCTATTTACTTATGCTTACGCTTTATGGGCCTTATAGTTACATTGAAATTTTATCTTGAAAGGAGATTAATATGCTTTATGCTTATAAACAGCAGTTGATTACAACCCGCTGATTAGATAGCTATTAACAATTTATTTATTTTAGTTTATTTACTAAAAGTAAATGTGTTTACATATTTTTTATTTTTTTATTATTATTATTTTTAATTTTTTTTTTTTTTAATTTAACTTTGGCGTGACAATTATGCGTAATTGAACGATTACCAATTTAATGAATGGTTTGATTGAACAATTTTAATAGCTATGACTGCAGCATGGAAGCGTGGGACGTTGAATGGAAAGGTGGCAGTTGACAGTGTTTTGCTTTCGATATTAAATTTTAATTAAAATTTCAGCTATTAACTTATATCAGAACTTATTTAAAAATAATGCTTTTTCATAATTTCACGACGAAATATATCGAAATCATATTTTATCTAATAGACCGCTGACATACAATAAATATTTTAGATTTATCGACAAATATCTCGTTTAATTCAAAGATAAAAATTGTGAATACATTTATAGCTATGCGTTACATTTTGACATCTGATATTCGCTATAATTTTTTCGACAACTTTTATATGCTTTTGTGGCGCCAATGTAAAATCTTTGTAGCGTTTAGTCAAAATAATTGTACAACATCGCTTCGAAATTAAGTTGAAAGCACTCAACAAATCAAGTCGAAATCGAAATAATGATGCATTCGTTCTGATTATATACCGGTTTTCTTAAAAATTCTCGGCCAATGCCTTTTTATTGCCAAAGAGTTTTTAAAAATGTACGCCATGTAGCGTTCTCCCAATTCAATACTCTCTTCCTCTATCTGTTCAAAAGTTTTTTACAAGAACACTTCGGTAAGGAGTAAAAATTCGCCTGGGATGGAGCGCAGTCACGTCATGCCGTAAAATGTCTCCCTATTGCAAAGAAGCGAGGTCAAGGTACATTCTACCTGTAATCAATCAATACGAGCAACAGCGTATTTGCAGAAAAATAGCTCGAACGAAAAAAAGCTCATATGTACCGTGTTGGAGTTCGTCAAACCCATTTTAATGCCCAGCACTGAAGCATGGGCAGTATACTCACTTTGTTTAATAAAGTTTACAACACCCAAAAGGAAGCCTCAAAGACTAGATAAACTAAATATATTGTTGACCAGCATGAAATTCTGAATTGATTAAGCCATGTCTGTCCGTCTTTGTGTCTATGTGGTGTGTGTTGCTGACAGTCTCCTGGTCGCAAAAATGAAGACATCGGCTTCAAATTTATTAGAAACATTGGAAGCTTTTGCGCGCAGGTCGTAGTGGGCGGAAGTAGGCGAAATTGTTCAGAGCAGAACATTCCACTATTTATGTGCAAAACTGGGAAAAGTCGACCATGCCTACGCAAAATTACAAGTGATTAAATTTTCTTTTTTTCACTCTTTTGAGGTCTTATGCTTGTTATGCAGGAGATATTTTATCTGCCTAAAAATGCGTTAATTCTAAAATAAATATGGTGGACACCACTACCGGATATCTAATAAAAGGCATTGGTGAGTAGAAGGCAAGGCAAGGTAAGTTTGTTAATTCTAAATTAATTATGATGGGCGTCTCGATACGTGTGTGATTAAATTTTGTTACCAGTCACTTTTTTATGACAATAAATGATAGCATGAGTCGCCAAAGATGACGGTAGGGTGGACATGCGAAATTCGGCTCCCCCGGATATTTTCTTATTTGTTTCATTTCATTTTTATGTCCAGTCTTAAGTTAGTGTATAAGACGGAATTGAGCCTTCAACTCCTATTCTGAACATAGGGATCTTTCTGTTTCTTGCTTAACTTGTTAGTTAAGTGCTTAATGAGATCATTTTAAGGCGTACTTTTTTATTTCTTCTTTTTTTTTTTACACGTGTAAACATGATGATGGCTAGAAAGGACTATATATAGAGGGGGGAAGGAAGGGCGAGTGGCATTTGTGAACACGAATTTATTTACTAACGAAATTTTCCGAATTCCCAGCCAAAGCAAGCTTTTGTCAAAAAAAATTTCTTTGCCTTATAAAAATTTTGCAAAATCGCGATGACGGCTTCCTGTGCCCTAGCTTACCTTTCAATATTATCATTCATGAATTTTTTTTGCTCCAGAACTAACAACAAAAGGGAAATCTTATCAGTATGGTGAAGAGAGATAAATTTCTTGCTTGTTTTTTTCTCTCAGTTTTTTATCTTATCTTCTTACGTGTCTTGTTTAGGAAGATTACAAATGTTTCCTAAGAAAAGCATTTGCTACATTTTCACTGAAATAATGTATTACTCTTTCGCTAAGGAAGTTCTGAAAGATTTTCGCGAGAGGGTATATAGGATTTGGGGGGTTTTTACAATTTTTCCATATTAAAGTACTTTTTTTGGCTTTTACATTGAAAACTTTATGTGATCTCGACAAAGTGTGCAACCCATTACGTCGATATGGATGCAAGAAAATGGAGTTTCCAGAAAGCGAAGTGTTGTTGCAAAAATAAAATGGGGGTACGTTGTAGCAAGCAAAAAACCAGAAAAAATTTTGGATAAAATCAGAACAACGCAGTGCCCGTGGCATCAATTATCATGCTGCATATTTGTAACGAAAGGCATGCAAAAGAGTGCAGTTTATTAGGAGCTTCGCGTCAATAGGCTGCAGAGTAATGACAACATTTCTTAGACATATGTAAGAAAAACTGAAACGGAAACATTAAACGCGCTTAGCTGAGATGAATTATTCACCGCATCGTAATCGGTAGATAGTGTTACTCGTAACTACTACTCATTTTAATTTGATGATGACTCACGACACACTGGTTGTCACAATACGAAGAAAAAAAAGAAAAAATTGGTTGCTCCGCGACATGATAAACTATGCTTTACTAACTGTTAAGTCGATAGGTTAAGTTAACACTACTCCAAACACACGAAATAGTTTTTAACCGATAGACTTGGACTGCAAAAAAATCTGAATTTTCATTTCTTTTCTCTGATTGCATAAGAGATCTTTCCCTATGCATTTTATCTGTTACAAAATCAAATAAAAATTTGAAAACACACATATACAATACATATACAAAACCATTAAGAGTATATCGACAAATAAAGGAAAGCGTCTTTATCACAAACACTACTTTTAGTGAAAACTTTATTTTGTTGAAATTTAATTAGGGGTCACAAAGTACGATGTCTTAGAGTTTTGTGGAAAATTGTTTCTAAAACATACAGCGCTAAAGTCACTTTTCAGAAAGTACTTAGTCTCTGCACCTTTTTACGATATTTACAATAGTTTTTGGATCGATCACTATTCCCATCTATTCTAGCAGCTCACAGTCTAATCTCAGGTAACGCATGTAATCTTGGAAAATTCTAATACTGATGAACTGATAACGCATGAAAACTACGGCTGATGTAAACTACTACTACCTTTGATTATAAAAGGAAAGTTAATATTATTTTAATCGATAATGAACATATATATATATATTGATGACAATTTCTCACTCTCTCTCCAAATGTAAAATTTCCATAAATGGTGAGAGATTTGAAGTCAGAAATCAAATCTCTACTCAGTCTTTTATTTATTTAATCATTATTGTGTTGTGTAAAATATCATCCGTGCACTTTCTAATAGTTAAAGCCAATTATCATGAAGATCGTCCGTCCGTTCAAGAGTAGAGCAAAATTCAAAACCAAAAGTTTTTTAGAATATTTTTAGGCTTACAGTACGAATAAGTGAACTTAAGTCTAAGGTTTAAACTACGACGTTATGGCAAAGAAGATCAATCAGAAGCAAGCAACAACGATGAAGTAAACATTCTTTAGGCTTACAGTATTAAAAGCGAACATAAGTCTAAGTAAATGTTATAAGGTATGAGCTCCCGTACAGAGGTTCAATAACTGCGATCGCCGACAGTTCGATGACAGTTGCGAGTCTTATCATCTTGGCCATACGATAGACCTGATCAAAGATTGATCTTCTAAAGTGTGATGTCTGGGCATTATCTTAGATCTTAAATGTAGTCGGTAAGTACATGCTGCCCATTGCTAATAAAGTGAATAAAATTACAAAGTTTTTGCACTAACAAAGTACTAACTAAGTTCTAAGCTATGTATGACCAATCCAATCCACTCTCTTCTCTACAGTTCACGTTTAAAGCGATGCCCTCTAATTTTGCAAACGCACAAAATTACTTTTGCATTTAAGCCGAAGGCAATTTACATACCGTTGTAATATAAAATCTGAAATTTTCTTTTAAAAAAACATTAAACGGCTGGTAGTTCATTAGAGTTAAGATGACAAATATTATTTGTTTGATTTGTTTGTTTTAAAAGATTTTGCTAAATTTTTGTTTTATTTTATTTATTAGATTATTTTGAAATTTATTTCTAGCATTTTGCATAAATCTTTAAGTAGCAAAGCATCTAAGGAGCTTGAATTCTTCAACTCTTCAAATGTATACAGTGTACGTTAATAGTATTAACGGCTATGTAAGAATAACAAAAAAATATATGTGAAAGTCTTCTTAATCTCTCGGTGTTTCCCGATTACCCTCAGCAAGCTAATCCTAGGGATATTTTTGCATTTGCTAATCTCTTAAAATATATAGGCCATCAATAAAGTAGAAAACATATATAAGTATATTAAAAAGGTACAAAAAAAAATAAAAATAACAATAATTTGAAAATAACTTTCTTATATATAATAAAAGTAATAAAACAACCTCAGGCCTAAGGTGAATAAAAGATTAAAATTCAATATAAAACTAAAGCAATATAAAATTTAACGTGAAGGTGGCTTAAAACAAAAAGCTCTATTTAAAGTCTTAAAATCCAATTGTAATAATAAATGTTTTGGCTTTAATTCAAAGGGTGTGTTTCATTTTCAATGAGAGATTATTATAAAAGATAGATAGATCTTTGGGCATTCAGGTACGTAAATGTGTTTGCATGCTGCTTGCTTAAAAATTACCAATAAAAGGAAAAAAAAAGGAAAAGAAATAAAAATTTCAAAAAAAATCGAAAACGTAAACAGAAAATACAACAAAAAAAAAAAAAAAAAAAAAAAAAAAGCAACAACCAAACTAAACAAAAAATTCAAACGCCAATTTAATAATAATAATCCGTCAATCTACTATCTATCTAGCATATGAGGTATACGTACATACGTAACGACCGGACAATTTCAGCTGTTGCACATTTTGTTATTTACCCAAAATGTGAAAAAAGCTGTCAATACCAAAACAAATTGTATTCGTAAGATCTTAGAGGCTTAAGGCAAGGCAATCTCGTAACTGACTTATGGCAAGTGGCAATTAAGAGTGAAAGGGTTACGTGCGAGTATGCCTTATATTCTGCTACTAAATGTACATATAATACTACGCTCTATATATATATATATATATATATATATATGTATACTATACCTACATACATGTATATATATATATATATATATATATAATATATATATACAATATAAGAAGATTGTGATAATTCATAGCACTAACAATATTTTAACATATAATTTTGTTAGTATACGTAACCGTAAATATATGGAAATTTCAATAATTTACATATTTACACCTTTGCACAAGACTGATGTAAAATGCATTTGTCTACGCTCGCCACTCATACGAAAAGCATATTGTCAATCCATAGCCAATAAGCAAAAATCAAGACTACTATCTAACGTTACTTAAAGAGTAAGAGTTAGTAGAGTAATATATATATATATATATAAAATGATCAACCTTTTAGGCATACACAACAATACCGTTGCATACTAAAGAGCATATAATCGTAAAAGTATTGCACCGTTTGCTTGAAATATTTCATTACTTTCTCAAATGCGAGGATGCCGGTGCCACAACAATTTCAACCGAACATGAATTATCATTAATCGAACTTTGAACTAATTCAACTGTATATTTAGGTAAGGAATCGTCAAAAATACAACACATTTACATCGTACGTTCGTAATTAAAATTTACAGTTTACATTATTAAAAACAAGAGACGAAACGAATAATTCAATCACGATCGTTTCAATCGTAATAAGCGTAATAAGCGCAATAAGCGTATTTACAGTTCTCATCATTCAATCAAAAATTCAATACATTTCAAGTAACCCATTATTTGTTATTAATTTTAAAACAACTTATCGATGAAACTGTACTTAAAAGTTCAATTGTTCTGAATCTTGCAATATGCGAGCGTGTTTGTAACTAATTTCGATTCATTTCAAAAATCGACTTTTCAAACTGGTATGCTGCCATATAAATACACCCCCCATCGTCCTTCGATAATGGGTATAGAAAGGGGGAAAAAGAAATTGTATTCAATTTGAATGGAATTTTTCAATACTTTCGGATAGTTCGTGCTGGGAGGAAGGAAACCTTTCAAAAATTTCATTATAAGCAGTTTATATATCTATGCGATGGGATATATGATGCTATTGGTGCTAAGGATGCACGAGATTTGAAATGACATTTGATAGACGCATTATATTAAGATTTATTACAAAGTAAAACACACGTCCACAAAATACTTTTTCTTCTAAGGCGCTCTTGTACAAAACAGATGGACTCGTGATTCAAATAAGCTATGCTCTGCATTTAACCTAATGATAAAGGAAGAAATATTTATTTTCTGAACAGTTTTCAGCTCGTAATCGCGGCTTCATTGGTCAAATGCGCAGACAGCCAGACAGACGGACAGAACGATGCGTTCGCTTTGCGCGATACGAATGATCGGAAAAATCTTCAGATGGTGTGCTATAAAATACATATACAAATAGTGGCCATATCCAGTCTGTAAAGAGTCTATGTCTTTTGCCATTATGTCGCTGCACAGAAATTGTATAAAATAAAAAAATTGCTGGCTCCGTCTATACATTACTTTTGTTTTGATCATTTTCTAAGTTATTCCCAAAAATTGTGGTAGAGAGTTGGGACTCCTGGGTAGATACATTCTTGGATCCATGCTACGGGTAAAGTTTGAATAGGGATATAATAGAGTTCCAAAAAAGGCACATAATAAACATAATTAGGAAACTACACTACGAGCCTAGAAAGTCAAAACTTTTGAAAATCCATCCATAATTTATGAGTTATTGTGGATTAGGAGCGTCCCTTTAGACACACTATTGTTTTCAAAAATAAGAACAAATTGCTTAGCACGTTAAGATATGTTAATATTTCTCTATGAGCTTATGCGGCTTTTCTAGTTTTTTTTTTTTTTTTATTTATTATTATTAAAGTAGCTCTTTAAATTTTATCTGAAAACGAATTAAAAATATTTCGCTAAACATTTATCTTTGCAAACACTTATTCCTTTTTAAAGAAACATTTAACATGACAAACACACACAAATCTGAAAATGAAAAAACAAACAAAATACAAAGCCGATAATAATAAGACTTTGAGACTACGAGAAGAAAATCCAAGCCTGCATAATAGGCTTAAATAAATTAACTGTTTGTCATTTGTTATCAGATTTTGACGCATTTCAAGTGGGCTTTTGGCCACGCAGTTACTATTTTACTGTTCTGTTCATTTAATTTGATTTCATTTCAAAAATATTGACAAATCACATAAAACAGTAACAGTACGTTCGCAATGAGATAACTAATCTTGCGTTCGCATACATACAAAGTGCAAACATGCCTACCTAAGCATTTATGTAAAACTTTTAAACATAGATTTGTGATAATAACATAGAATTGTATAGAAAATTTAAGAAATAAATTTGAAATAAGTCCGGCATAATATAATATAAGTGAGCCAAAGTGAACGCATACATAAACCGAATGATCAATGGACCAGTAAATGACCAGAGTCATAAAAACGTTTTTAGCTTAAGGTCTTTTTGCACGTATGCGTGTATTACAAATCTATATTAACGCACCGCATACATTAACTCAATATGCATAACGGTGTTTAGATTTTATGTAATATACACAAAACTAACTAATGGCTTAACGCAAAAAGGTTATTTGTTAACATCACAGATATGCCTGCAAATGTGAATAACAATTTTCGTATCTTTTTTTGCGTTAAAAAGGAAAAAAAGAAAAAAGTATTTTTTACTACTATTTCTCTTTTTTTCTCTGCTAACAAACAGATCTTGCAAATCAACAATTCATTTAGCTTTTCGAATTCCTTTGCGACGGCTTGATAACAATATAAAATCGCTTTCAAAAAGGAAAAAAAAACAACGAAAAGAAAAGATAATAATAGCTCAAGTTAAAGAAAAGAAAAAACTTATTTACATATATTTTTGTGTGTGTGTGTGTGTGTGTGTGTGCATGCTTCCCTTCTAATGCTTAGAAATTTCTTAGATTTAGAAGAACGAAAAAAAAGTTATGCATTGAAAGTGTATTTGCGCGCGTGTGTGTGTGTGTGTGTGTGTGTGTGTGTGTGTGTGTGTGCATGTTCCCCTTCTAATGCTTAGAAATTTCCTAGATTTAGAAGAACGAAAAAAAAATTATGCATTAAAGGCGTATTTGGTGGGAAAATGCTTTGAATAAAAATATCTTGCGGTTCTGCAACAAAAGACTTAAGCAAAAAACTTGATTGTAAATTAAATCTTTATAGTATAGAATTATCTCATGATTTTGCTCAAAAATTTCCTACTAAAACGTATTCTATCAAGTTGTGTTTATATCAAATTAATATAAATCTTTACTATATATACTACAATCATACACATGCATGCACATACATGTTTATACAATTTGAAAGATAAATAGCTTAGAGAGCCTTGAAACAAATATAAAAAAATTGAAAAAAAATCTTTTTTGATTTTATTGCTATTAGTATTAGTAACTATTAAAATATTGAGAAGAAATTATTGCTTTATTTAGATAATTACTAGAAACAAAAAAGCGAAAAGAAAAGAAGAAACACCAGAAAACCTTTATTAGGTATGAGGCGAATTTTCAATATTTACCAGTTCAAGTAAATATAAAGAAAACCACATAACTTTCTGGAAATTGCTTCGTGATATCGATCATAGTTCTTGTAAAAGTATAGCTTTATCTCCACTTCCCCTCCCTCCCCCCATCTTTTTTTTTTGTCTTCGCAACAAGGAGGTGTTATGCATATGTTTAGCTGTTACAAACGAAATGGTAATATTAGTACACCATATCTATTGATGGCAGTTATATGAAATTATTCACTTCCTCTAAAGCGTTGAGTTAAATATAAAGCAATTTCAACGGCTCGTCTTGCTTATGATCTTTTGGTCATTTTCTACTTTTTTGTATAAACTAAGAGTATAAGTGATTTCTTATGTTTGCTTATGAGTAAAATAAAGCAAAATTAAAAGATTAAATACTTAATTGATTTGCAAAAGGAAGTTGTCGCTTAACATTTTTTATACGATGGAGCCATTATTTTATCAGTTTTGCGCTCGAGGTGGCGTCGTTAAGATGAAAATCAACGGCGCCTACATTCATGGCCTCAACCTCGCAACAATCGAACCATCAGCTCAGAAACTCCAACAAACTATCAACGGTTAGGATTGGAGAGGTTGCACGTTTAGTTCGCTTCTCCTCTTCTTTTTGGAACGCCAGATGCCAGACGAACGAAAGTTAACCCCATCACTCAGCACACCTTTTATCTAAATTCTAATGATGAATTTTCACTATTTTATTAAGCTATGCGAGGACTTGAATACTTCAAAGAACTTTGTGATTTTTCCTCGTGAAATCTTATCGCAGTTACAGTTATATGTAGATGCGGAAATTAAAATTGCGCCTCTTGTTAAAACACCCGTTAGATTTATAGATTATAAATATGGATTAGAATCCTTTCATAAAGTCGCGTATTGAGACCTCAACTTTTGGAGAGTTTTCGCCAATGAAATTAACTAAAACAAAACTTTTGAAAGTAAAGCTTTCGAAAGCTTTTGGTTTAAAATTTGACTTTGTGGCGTGTCTTCAGATTTTTGCGGTAACTTTTTGACTATAAATTTAAATGAAGTTCTTTTCTCACAATGCGCCTCTTAAACATCCTTTAACAAACCTCTTGAGAGATTCGTTAGATATCTATTTTAAGGATTTAATGTCATACCTATACCTGCTAATCATATGGCACTTTTATATAATTTTACGTTTACTTTGCATATAATCAACTTTCCTTACTTTCTTTGACAATCGAAGCATGCAACTTTAGAGATACATTTGCATACAATGTATGGAAAAAAGGAAATCAAACCTAAGCTTTCTCGCAATTTGAAAACTATTTCATTTTTTAGCCACTGTCCAAACGAGTAAAGAGTAATGGGATTATTTTTGACATAAGTTAAGTATTTAAAAGCCGTAAGAGTTCAAAGCATTGTACGAAGTAATGTACGTATGTTAGCTGACTCAACAAGAATCATTTTTGTACCATAAATGAAATTTGTATCAAAATTTAAACTAATATTTGCTAAAATTTATAAATTATACTTTTTTCTCGAGCATAAGCATCCGGATAAGGATAGACGATTCACTGACTTAAATGATGAACACGAAAAAAAAGACTTCACTGCTTTTAAAAGCTGATTAGAGTTATTCAGAAATCGATTAATTTTGTATCCATACTGATGGCATTGCCCATTTGTTCCCAGTTCTGAAAAAAAAATTCATCACTGATAATATTGAAGGATAAGCTAATACACATAAAGCCGTCATCGCGATCTAGCAAAATTTCTATAAGAGAAAGAAGTTTTCTTTGATAAAAAAAATTTCGTTAATAAATGAATTCCTGTTGTTCCCATTTACGAATGAAATTCTCATTATCCCTCTATCTAGCGATTACTAAGCCTTGTATAGGGGACTTTAACAAAGTGTTTTTTTGATCACTTGTAATTTTGCGTGGGCATGGCCGACCTTTCCCAGTTTTGCACATAAATAGTGGAGTGTTGAAGATTAATGAGCAAAAACCAACACACTTTTGTTTAGTTGCGTTCAGTTTACGCTTCACTGCGGGCTTTTGCTCTGAACAATTTCGCCTACTTTCGCCCACTACGACCTGCGCGCAAAAGCTTCCAATGTTTCTAATAAATTTGAAGCCGATGTCTTCATTTTTGCGACCAGGAGACTGTCAGCAACACACACCACATAGACACAAAGACGGACAGACATGGCTTAATCAATTCAGAATTTCACGCAGAAAGTAAATTCGTTGTTTAATATTTCTTTTTTTTTCTTATATTGTTTATCAACTTACATGTATGCGATGAGAAAAGGTTGTGCTTATCTTTATAAATGCCGGTATTTTTCTCATAATTGATTTATGTTTTAGAATAGAAATATTGCCAGAAAACATTAAATTTTATTTTGGACGAGAAACTTTTACTTTTTTGTTCTTGTTAAATTTTAGCATTGGGTCCATGGCAATTTTCATTGCTAGCCCAGAGTTCCATTTTATCTTTGTGAATAAATTTTGATTTCGCTATTCAGAGCTGATGACTGATATTTGGGCAAAAAATTGACAAAAATTATTGTTCTTGCATTCTTGACTTCACCTTTATGCTTGGCTTCATTAGAACTCAGTTCATCCAACATCATTGCTACATAACCATCATCTTATTTATGTTTATACCGACCTCTGAAGGATGGGCGATGCAACACGCAAAGGAAAGCTTCAGACACCCCACAAAGTATATATATTCTTGATGTGCATCAAATTTTAAATCGATTTAACCATGTCCGTCTGTCTGTCTGCTTAAAACCTATAAAGAATATATATTCTTGATAAGCATAAAATTCTTAATTGATTAAGTTATGTATGTTGACACTCGCTTAGTCACAAAAATTAAGCTGTCGGGCTTAAACGCGGCCGAAGCACTCGCACGAGGTTCTTTCACGAAGGTTGGTATTGAAAACGGGACAAATCAGTCCAATTACAGACGACTACAATACAATATAACAAAAATAAATTTCGTTTTTGGCCCATTGCTTATAAGCTGCCATAGATAGAATGATAAAAATTTGCATGTATGTTCTATGGATGGTCCTGCAGTACCTGCACGTTGTGTAATGTGAAAAATGAGCAGCGCTTACATAAAGTTATAAGTGATTTTTTCACTCTTGTTACTCACAAAATAACGAAAGATAGAATGTTGAATATTACGCCGTACGTTCCTCACACGAGGATATTTCATCTGCCTACAAAGGGGGTCAATTTTAAATGAATATCGTGGAGAAATCATTTTTTCTTAGCAGCATAAACAATTGAGTATGAAACGAGAAAACTTGGTGCTTAGAATATGGAAAGCTAAGTACGTTAATTCTAAATTAAAAAGCGCGAATGTCACGCGTGACGGTTTAAGATGCATAACTGTGAAGAGTACCAAAGATTCGTTTGCTACTGAATAAAATTTTCTTAATTGTTCCTTTTGTCTATAATTAAAATAATTTTCAATAATGTTTGCATATACTTTCGCATATAAAGAATAGCATGGCGTAAGTCTGTGTATAATACAGTGCTAGGATAGCAGGTATGAAACTCATGAACGCGAATGATATCGAATGCCTTTGAAATTGAATGGAATATATATATGTAAATATAGGTGTATATCCGACATAGGCATCTCACCCAATATGCTTCCATTAAAATCTCATCAGAGCACGACCAAGATCATCTAAAAGTTCGAAGTGCTTTTCTACTGAATATTTACGCAGAAGATTTCCCAAAGGCAAAGTCCTTTGTTTCCGGAAATTATTTTCTTTCAAATCATCGATCTTATGTACACCTAACGAAACTAATAAGAAAACCTTTTCAAGCGATTGCAGTATCATCGCAAGTAACATTCTCTGTACAGCATTAAGATGAAAAATAAACAACCTTTTTGCAGCACACAGTTACAGTAGAGAAAAGCCAATGAGCATGTGAAACAAAGTGGTTGAGGACATCTTTGTCATAAAACAAACAAGAAAGATTGACAAGAAACATAGTTCATCTTAAAGCAATACATAAAGTTTGTAAGCAAATTCATTAACCATGTGTGTGAATGTGTCACTATCATGCTATTAAAAATTGCCTTACGCTGGCCGTTAAGTTGATCTCAGAAAATATTTCAACAAAATTCAGGTTCAGTTCGTTAAACAAATATTAATTTAAAAACTTATCTTATGGGAGTGCTTGTAGACGGATTAGTCCGATCAATATTAGATCAGTTTAGAGAAGCCTTTGATCCTAGATTTTGGTAAATATTTGAGAAAAAATTTTATCTGCTATAAGCATTTTGCTGTTGTGTGTGTGATTGCAGATGGCTAAAGCTCACTTTATTATTACATTTTTGTTCAAAGGGCATAAATAAATGCTCGTTTAAACTTAACTTTTTTCCCTAAGTTGCCTATCATTGCATTACGGCGCATACCTACTGCGAATGCTTCGAATAATTAAAAGTCCACCAATGAAAAACTCTTTATAACACATTTCCATTTGAATTAATTATGAATAAAAGGCATGTACTAAATAAAAGATTTGGTTATACCCTACATTGCTACGTGATGCAAGAATATGTTATGTTTGTGCGGATGTATGCAACACCCAGAAGGAATTGAGATAGACTTACATTTTATTATACCGATCGATTTAAAATTGATTTCTGAATCGATCCAAACTTATCTTAGAGTGTCCGCCTTGTCCAAGGACGAACACTATTGAAAAGTTCATAGCCTACTTAAAATTACTTAAGGCGTAAGACTCCACTACATTATCCTTTGTCGCGAATCGTCAGGTCGGATTATCCAATAAACTGTTTTCGTAGCTAGCTCAGTAGAGGTTTTTATACCATACAACTCTCTCTTCTATGATACAAGGGTATATTAAGTTTGCACGGATGTACGCAACACCCAGACATACTTGATATCGACCCATCATTTTATTATACCATTCGATGCAGAATCATTTTCTGAATCGACGTAAACTTCTTTGTCCATCTGTCCGTCTTGTTACCTAAAGATCACAGTTTTGGAGATATTTTAAAGGAATTGCTTGCATTGATGTGTTTTGGCCCAAGAACGAACGCTATTGAAGACGTTTCAGATCGGACCATATTTTCGACAACTGCTCATATAACGTTTTATTTTGAAGAATCGTTATATGAACAACTGTATTAAGCGAAGTAGTGTAGAATACTCAATGGCGAGTAGTGCCTGATTGTAGTGTTTTTATGTCTTCTTTTTTTTGTTTTTTTTTTTGGAACACTTTATAACCTCATCATAAGTCAGTCGGTCATTTCACTTAAATTGGATTAAAAGTTTTCCTAAGAAGTTTTTCATAATTGTAAGGTAAAAATTTATGGAAATATATTTGAAGGTCAACTTTACTTTGTCAAAGGCTTTCGCAGATATTTTGGAAATTCACTTATGAAACCGAGAATCCATTCACATTACATTTAAGCTGTAATTTACCTGCGTAGACACGTACTAGTATTAGCAAATCTTTGTTTGTATGTAAGCTCTTTACATGACTGATGCATACTATCAGACAAACCTCTAGACAATATGGCCCGTATGCATATGTATGTATGTATGTACTTTATATGGAAACGGGAGTGATTGAGATGCTGGCCACTTCCCCTTCCATGATCGTTCCTTAACTAATTATTATTTAAAGCATATCACATAATAATTGCAACAAAATTACAGCAATTGCCTATGTTTGACTACTTGCTGTCTCGATGATTGTATTGTAAATGTAAAAACAATTTGCAGCTCAGCATGTATGTATGTTCATATGTTTATATTAATATTCAATATGTTTTTCTTTAATGGCTTAACGTTATTGCACGAACAGGTGTGTCTATAATATTAAAACAATAAGTTTCCAGACGTGCTTGTGATTCATTAAAGGCGAGTACACTTGTATAAATGTACACAGATATGCCGCATAAATATATATATATATATATATATGTATGCTGTATATAAAAACTATATTTAATTATTATACATATTTATTAATTCGTAACACTTAATGTGGTGAACGAACAGTCAAAGTTGGTTGGGAGATTGTATTTATGAAATGGTCACACAAACCGATTACATTTAAGGTGGACTTGTGTGATTATAAACTGAAAACAATTAATTTTATGGTTTGATAAGTGCAAATAATAAATAAAAAAACTTATTCATGATGTATCTATAAAAAATTTTAAATATAAATAAATAGACGTAAAGGAAATGACTCCAGTGAAACCAAGCAATTGATAAAGTGTATTAATTAGATCATAATTCACTTGAAATCAGAATTAACTGAAAAAAAGAGAAAAACAAAAAGAAATATTTTTATACATATATATATATATATATGCTTTGCAAGCATACTACACGGTTTATGAGTGAGTGCCTTGTTAGCCTATCAACAGAAACATGTCATTTACATATTTCTACCGCTAACTACGTAACGCATTTTTTTCTATACACCTTTGCAACAAGCGATAGAGGATTTTTATCTACGCGTTTGCAACTCTTTCGGATATCAGTTAGGCACCTTACCATAGAAATATATGAAATATATTCAATTAAGTGCTGAGGAGGGATTATCAAATATTTGTCTATCCACAAACAATTCAATTGCAATTTTGCACAAAGAAATAAATGGAAAATTTGAATAATTTGTTTTGTTTTGTTTTTTTGTTTTTATTACTTAATAATTACAGTACTCATCGATTGTAAATATTTTACTTACTGATTGTCCTACTCATTATCACAAAAAAATATAAACGGTTTTTATACACATATATATTGCTGCAGGTAGCGGGTATCCAAGATACGCCTCAAGACGAATACGACTTATGGATTTCTTTCTCATGCATGTTAATCGAAACGAACCGCATTTGACTGACATTGTGTAGACAAAAAACGTCATTATTACAATGATTTATGTTTAATACACCAACACTATGAGTTACATACTCACTCGCACGTGTGCAGAAGATATCTCTAGACAGTACATTTTTGTTTTATTTGTATCTTTCCCGACTCGTAAGAAAATATTTCGCATACAAACATCTACGTTAGATAAAAATCGTTTTGCCTTTTTCTGGTTTTTTCTTGCTTTTTTTTCTTTTTTTTTTTTTTCTTACCTGTTATAAATTAGTTGATGACAATGTAGGTGCTGCAGTACAAGACATGTAAACAAATATACAAATGGTTATTAAAAGATCGAAAAGCAAAAACTAAGAAAAAAAAAAAAAAAACTAAAAACAACCAAAGGCGATAAACTGCAGAAACTGTGTCAGTTATAGCATACAAAGTGAACTTTTCTTCTATTTTCCTTACACACGCATGTTGGGAAGAAGTTAGTAAGCATACTAGATTTATCATTTCATTTGTCATCCTGAACATCCGGGAACCTGCATATGTGCTCTTTCTTCGGAATAAAAGTCTAAGTCAATTCAACACTAATTAAGCTATTTATTTGCTATGTTTATCAGTCAGTCGGTCCGTCTATAGCCAACATTAAAATTAGAAATCAATACCAAGCAGCCAATTAAATTCGGGTATCAAATTTAGAAGTGAGCTGAGCGTATAATTGCAAACAAATCATAAATCACTCCGTTTGGAGATAAATCTTGAAAGGAACTGATCCCAAGCAAATGTATAGAGCAGTCATAAAATCGTACCTTTGCTGGAACAATCTCGATTAGCTTATCTTGATCTTATTATCTTTGATTTTAAATGGCCTTAGTAAGGGTTGGACTAACGCCTAGGTATTCGCAGAACTAATACCCAGTACATTAATAGCTATTGGGGTGTGGTCCTAACTAATTCGGTGAAAATTCGGTCAGGAAATGCATAACACTTACCGATCGTGTTTACATCCTTCAGGTTGCAACCACTTTCTATCACTCTATCTGTCTGTCTGTCCACTTCTTCCTGACCATTGCCGCGTTGGCCTATGTAGGGAAGATTGCCTTTGTGCTACATTTTAGATTATCACCTAGAGAAGATGCAAAAGTCATTAACAATAACATTTGAATTGTTTAGTTGCTCCAGGCTACCTTCTGGGTAGACAATCGTCTATAGTCTTTTACTCGTAACATGATACTCAATGCTAATAGTTTGAGCAATTTATTATGTAGTTAATGATCAGTTAGCAATCAGCATGAAAAACGGAATAGATTCAATTAAATTTTTTTGAATCTTTGCACGATGACTTTAAAATTGTAGTCTAAAGAGTTGTCTTTGAATGTTAAGCTCATTCTGTTTCCTCATAACAAGTTAAATTGAAAGGGCAATGACAAGGTAGATACCTTCACAATGCAACTCCAAGTGGTTAGAGTCAGTATATAAACTTTGGTAATGACATCCATCGTCACAACCATTACCGGGACCGATCTTTCAACTTTAGAAAGTAAGATCTGTTAGTTGAAAGTCAAAATCATCACGAATCGTCCTCAACTCTAGCAACTTTAGACTTGTCGGTGCCCTTCAAAACGGTATCTATATCAATATAAATTAATGTAGAGGCATTTTGACGGTGTATGAGTAAATTAACTAAATAATTGTTTTCTCTAATATGTTTAATGATCATGTTTGTCTCTCTGTTCAGCGATAGAAATCGCAATTATGATATCAGAATTTCTTTATCTCTTTCTTCTTTCTTCTTCACTCTCGTTAAAGTGCAAGTCAAAGAATATCATCAGAAGTGTATCAAAGTGCAGACCCGTCCACTCTTTGGAAAACTTAAGAAATCTTTTGTTTACATTTTAGAATAATTTCTACGGAGTACTTTTTATGGCATTGCTGCTTTTACCCTTGCGGTACGTAATATTAGGTATGTTACATACCTAACCTTCACCCATCTATTTAATCGGTTTTATCGGTTCGGATAAGTTACAAAATTCTACATAAGGATGTATAATACTTTTAAACGTTCTATGTTGGTTTTTAATGGTTCCATGCGGCTAGTCTTTTATACTGATACACGGCCATTTTGTACGATCGATTAAAAACATGAGGCCAAAGAATGGGTCCCATATGTTCACTTACACATCCACAATGGCAATCTTTTCAAATTTTCATCTATACTTTTCGATCTCGTGAGTATATTGCTGAAAAACTGTCACCTGAATGTTCATTAAGCTCAGTTTCATGTTTATTGCAAAAATGTTTCCGATCGGCTCACAAACATATCGATAATTAATAATAAAATATTAATTCTAATATGTTAGAGCAAATGGAAAATAACTTGGAAATAAGCTGGAATGATTCGCGTTGATTGCGTTAATTACGGACGCAGTAGTGAACCGTTCACCATCATTTGAGTATGAATTTTTCAGCAACATATTCACAGGATCAAAAGTTGTATGGGAAAATATGAAAAATTGATCGGTGTTCTCCGCGGTTGTTACTGTCTCTTCTGCATTGTGGGCGTGCCTGTAAACAATTTACGTCCATTTCTTAATCTCACCGATCAAAGAATGTGTGCGCGAAATTTTAATTACTTAGACTTATTTTTGCGACTGTGACCATTCGCAAAATTTGCTCATCAAATTTAACGGCTTCCGTCAATTTAGTGTTAAGTGAACTTGAATACGATATGCTTTGACCATATATTGTGCTATAAACAAACGTAGCTTACCTAAGATAATCGATTCGCGCGTACGCCAAGCGGCTTTAGAGACGTTGCAGAAAATTTTCGCTTTAAAAAGTTCACGCTTACATAGCAAATTACATTTATAGTGCTACCTTTGCTTCGTTTATGTATACATTTTTTTTTTTTTTTTTTGCTATTTGATCTTGTTTTCCTCTTCCAATTGCGTGTACGCCAAATTTGTTGTGATCTGTTGCATGTCAAAATGTTTTAATATTTAACTGCTGTGTATCGTAAACATGCTCGATAAGGTAAAACGTAACGCAGCAGGTGCCATATGAGGTAAATTATATTCGCAAAGTATAATTAAATCATTCTAAATGCGGTTCACAATTAAAAATCAGTCAGCAAAATTATATCAATGAAATTTTTTTTTAAATATTTGCAATAAATGAACAAATTAGTAAAGCTACTTACGATTAAATAAATGAAAGCCCCTTGAATATATTAGTAAATCATAGAAGTTACATGCGTTTACAGGCAGGAGATTTATAAAAAAATTTCAATAATTTTTGTTTTATTAAATCTTTTTTCGTTTATTTATTTATTTATTTATTTATATAGAAATTGCATAACAAATTTTTTATAAAATCTGACAATAGGGTCAAGCGGGATCTATGCAAAGAGCGAATATTAAGAAGTAACTCTTCTTCTCGCCTGAGGCAATAGGAAACGGACCTGTTTTGTCATCTACAACTATTGGACATCTACAAAAATTGAAGGGCCTGCACTTTAGTGCATTTTAATTATGAAAAACTGAAAAAAATCTGACAAACTCCTCGAGATAAAACCGAAACAAAAGTTATAATCGGTTTGTGCCAAAGACAAACATTTGATTGGAAAAGAGGAGGACACACATCGCTTTTTACTCAATACATTATCGACTGTAGATAATATTTTATACGAATTATAAACAGTAAAACTTCCATTTACGTATTCCGTCCCGTTTGCATAAATTGGCATTGTTTCTTGCACCTTGATCTGATTTAATTCGTTTCCGAACTTGATATGAAAATTTCGTTAACGCAAAATTTAAGCTTTACCCAGAAACTTTAAAATTGTAAAGTCTACATTTAGGAGCAAGCAGAAAGATGCTATATTTTTGATAAAATTGCAGGGCGCGACTATGTACTAATGCTATAGAAATTTATTACACAGGTACAGAATATATTGGGATTATGCGGATGTATACGAGACTCGGAGAGACTTGACATACATTCATAACATAACATCATTTTTTTAGCTTGTCTGTCCGTCTTACATCTGTCACAGTTTTTTCGCACTCAGGCATAGAAATCGGGCTTAAATATTGCAGAAATCAAAATTTACCTGAAAGCTTAGTAAAGTTGCATGTTATGCAGAAGAGAGCGTTTAAGGCTTTCTAAAATATTTTTTCCCCAAAAATCACTCGCGCTACTGCAGCAGGTAAACGTATGCTTCAGAATAAAAATATTGATCTATGTATAGACGTGTACCAAAGAAAGTCCTTTTTATACCCATCACCGAGGCATGCGGGATATATTCATTTTATCAGAACGTTTGCAAAGACCAGAAGGACCTTTCAAAGAGCCTACAAAGTATACATTACCGGCTTGCATTAATTTTGATCAGCAAATTCTACATGTAAAAGTGATAAAGTAATACGAAACACCGGTGTACACAACTCAACAACAACAACAACGCACAACATTGAACAACGGTGTTCAATTTAGTATAATTGCAATATAGACGCTAATCATGGAACGCTCAAAATTGATTTTCAACATTCATTACTTTTGTTGTTTCATTTGAAGAAATCGGCTGCCGAAACAGCAGCAAACACTTGTAGACGCTTACGGTGATGACTTTCCATCACATAATACCTGCTCAATATAAGAGTGTAGGCAAATTTTTTCTTTATAACGCGCAGAAACCAGCTTTGAAATCCCCGTAATGCAAAGCACCTAAACACGTCCGTTTGTTTGTCTCCCCATTTATTTGTCCGCCCAACTGAGTAGTACATGTGATACACATTCTCCCGTTAGCGATAATGAAGCTATCGTCTACAAATTTCCAAAAGAATTTGAAATTGAGTCAAACTTTTCAAAAGGACACGCCTACACGCCTACACCCCTATGCAACAAAAACATTTCTTTTGAAAATAGAAAAAAATCAGTCGGACCCACCCCATGTTACAGAGCGTGAAAAATTAGTTTTTACTTTTTTTGTCTGTTTTAGGATAACGGGAAAGGAGTATAAAATATTCCATCACAACTGTATATAATTTTCGAGCGAATTTAGGCTTTTCCTGCACAGAACGCAACCCTATAAAGATCATCGAAGAATTTAAAGAGAATATTTTATAATTAATAATTAAAATTGCATTTGGATTATATTACGCCGAAATCTTGCGTAAAATTATAATTTTTTTATTATAATTTATTAATTAAAAGCTGAAACATATTTTTAAAGAAACGAACAGTAAACAACAATCGATTAAATTAGAAACACATTTGTTGAGAAACTCAGTAAATGCTGTAATAATTCATCATCGCGATCTTCGTTATTTTCACTGAACTTTAGTCAAGTCCGGCACGTTCGATCTCCATAATGCATTCGCGTACCAATACGCGGGCATGTATTATGCTACGCTTAAGACGCTCCGTAGAGCCACGCGAACCAATGGAAGCAGGACGTAGATCACGACCGATTTCCTCGATAACAGCTAACAGTTGAGCGTATTTGCTAAGGCAACCGTTAGCGGCTATAGCGGTAATCGACGGCAAATTAGCGACCGAAGTCATCGGTATGGTTATATTTCCCGAAGTTTGCGTGGTTACAACTATAGGCGATGAAGACTGGGTATGGCAATGTTGCAAAGCGACTGGAGTCGCAAAATTTTGATTAATGTATGGTCCCATTGAGCCACCCATTGCTTTGGCACTTGAGGGGTTTAGCGCAATGCTATTACTGGCGTGCTGTTGCAACAATGCCAACTGAGCTTGCAGCTGACGCACACATTGGTAAGCTGCTAGGGCTATGGAGATTTGCGCATTAGTATTCGCGGAGGCATTATTAAAATTATTGTTGGCCGTAGGAAGCGAATTCGCTCTCACTGCATCACGTTCATCGGCATTGTTCCGAGATCGTGTCTGGTGAGTCTTCCCAGATGAATGATTTACTGCAGAGATTTGTATTTGGGGCTGTTCCTCGCGTTGTTGGTTGCGGTTATGCGCCTTCTGTCGTGATATTGTACTCACCGTAACGTCGGTTAGCTTAGATTCTACTGCTTGAATATCCATTGCAGGCGTCGTATTCTTGAAAGTAAAAATCGTAAAACAAGTTTTTTTTCTTATTTTTAAACGCATGTATATTCTTCCGACAAGAGAATGCAATTGAAATGAAAATTTTTCTTCAAAGGCATGCAATATAAAGCACTATGAAGGAAAAGAAAACGATTGCTTCGATTCTCATTCAAAAAAATTAATTAACTGGCGTTTTCAGCTAAACAAGTGAAGTCATATGATACGAAAATAATTGATTGAACTAAATGAGCTCCACCTGCAAGACATAGTTGGCCAAAAAAAATATAAAAACAAATTTCGTGGAAATTCGATGCAGTCAACTTTACAATTAGTGCCGTGGCCTTATATAAGATCATCCATTTTGAAGTTTCGAAAGTAAAGGTTGAGATGAGGACCACATTCTCTTACGACATATTGGTTGGACGTTGCCATTATTGGTTTAAACCCAACACATGTGATGTTTGTAAAGGACGTTTAAGTGTACAGAAGTAAGTGCGGGCGTTGCAGTTACTGTCAACGGGAAATGCTAGAGCAATATGGACCATGTGTGCTTTCAGCAAAATGGTACAACACGCCATACATTTTGCTCAATGATCGCATAATCTCCAAGAATACCTATGTGTCGACTGGCCAAAAAGTTTATGTGACATAACTCTATCGGAATTTTCACATTGGACTTATGTTCGAGCATTGGCTTACTTCGGTAAACCACGAACTCCCAGGGACCTTCTTTACGAAGACTACTCGTGTTATTGGTGAAGCAAGGGCATATTTATCTGGAAAAGTGGCAAAAATTGATGTTCCGGAGTTGAATTTTCACTGAAGTGCGGGACAATCGTGTAAAATTTTAAAGAAAAATTTTAAAGAAAATTCATGTTTTATATCTTGCAGCATTTACACTTACTTGATGCTTTTATTTAATGGGACGAAATTGATCTTTCAACTTTTACTTCAACAAAAAAGGTACTTTCAAGCAGCTCACAAGAAGAAAGCTCACCAGATGACTTGACTGAAGTACGTTATAAACAAAAATAACAAGGAAAAAAAGAATGCGTGAGCAGATGCAGTTGGATTGATTTCCCAAATGATTCTTAATCGATCGGTATAACAAGAGGTCGAGCTATCTGTAGTCCTTTTCGGTTTTATATACATCTGAACAAGCTTAATATACCCTGAACCACTAGTGCTTTAGGGTAGGGAGACATGACAGGCTATATTGGCAATAACATGATAAACATTTCAAGGCACAAGGACGCACAAATACATTTTTAAGTTCGTTTTCGTGCAAACAGACCACAGCTTTTTTTCATTCTGTTATCTATATTCGGTTCATGCGACCGAGCCCCGCAACTTAACTAAAACTTCTTTATGCTGATCGGAAATAAATGAAAGTTTATTGCAGCAGCAGAGCAAAGCGAATGAAAAAGTTATTTATAAAAGCGTTCGTAACGGTTATTTCAATTTAAGCTCTGTTTCAAAAAATTATCTTGAGAAACTTTCCTAAAGTTTTTTATCAAAAACTTTAATTGATCGTTCGCACACACCTCTTTATCTACGTGCTAAGATTACAGAATAAACTTTTATAAAGTTTAATAAGTGATCTCATCGTTGTTAAATTAAACTTTAAATGCAATAAATACTTAAAATTAATAACAGATGACTCCGCATGTACAAAACGCTTTTCATTACGAAGGGAGACATAATTTTATTATATATAAATATGGTCTAGTCAAGTATGTTATTCTCTTTGTGACGTCAACAAATGTGTGAGAAACGCATGAGAGACTACTTAAACTTTTCGTCATAGCTCCAATGTCCGTCCATCCATCTTCTATCATTTGAACGTATAAAATCGCCAAATCGATATAAATAAGTCAATGTTTGCATCAGTGCTTCTCGATCGTATTCAAGAATGAATTTAAACGCACAAAATTTCAGAACATTATGACGTATATGCATCCAAAATTTGATGCCAAATATACCCCGGGACCATCTTAGTTGAAGCAAATGAATAAATTTAATCATTAAATTGTCAAAATTTGTTTCAAGGCAAATACGTCCATCTCTTTACACACACCGCCGAAGGATGACGGTATGCACGCTTTGTCGAAGCCTTTCTTTCACTCGGAAGGAATCTCCACAGACTCTGTAAAGCTTATCGATCGTTGAGATGTGTCCGTATGTCTGTCCACTTGTTTATTGTGTTTGACAAACATTCCCCTGATC
Organism: Glossina austeni; assembly: GCA_000688735.1. Lineage (NCBI taxonomy): Eukaryota > Metazoa > Arthropoda > Insecta > Diptera > Glossinidae > Glossina > Glossina austeni. The sequence continues at coordinate 117,918 of KK502412.1, read as the reverse complement.
TCGAAAATTAAAATATCGGTTTTAAATTTTACAGAAACGTTAGAGTGCGGCGATCGAACAATGAGTCAAATTCGAATTGTTTTCAATAGCTTTCGTCTTTGGGCGAAAACGTTTTGGTGTAAGAAATTTAGATTGAACATGTGAAAACAAGACGGGCAGACAGACAAACAGGGGTCTAATAAACGGTGAGTTTATCTAAAGTCCTTCTAAGTGTTGCACACATCCGCACAATCGTAGCGGTGTAAAATATAAAAAGCAAAAATTTCATAATACTTTCGCTGCAGGCAGACACAAGTTTTTTGTTAGCCAACCCAAGGTACCATATGAAAAGTGCATGTAAAAAAGAATCCTTTTAGACTACTACTAAATCTATGCTATAATCAATGGTTCCATTTGTTAAAAAAAAAAAAAAAGAAGAACGCATGAGCATTTTTGAAGATCATCTTTACTTTAATAAATGCGTGGAGTTCATCTGTATGCACACGTGCTTGAAGGAATGCAAATATTTGCTGAAAAACGATATGGAAGAGAAGAAGGTGTCCTTCTCCGTCAAGAAAGAATACAATTCTCATAAGTAATTATTTTTTGTAACAATTTATTGCATCAACGGGATAATTTTGTCAGTTGAGAATGTTGGGGGAGGACTAAATCGTTATGTTTCCTGTAACAATAAAAAGAATTTGTGAACACGCGATAATTAATTTCATCCTTGCCTCCAAAAATTGCAGCTGTGCTTACACACGCTAGTTGTATCGATTTGAATTGAGCTCTACGAAAATCTTAACATACCGTCTTTCTGGTTACAGTTACAGTCCTATGTCCTAAAGCGCGACACCGAATGGACCGTAAGATACCCATCCGCGACTAAGAAAAACTTTTTAATTTATTCGATGCCAAATACATTGCAGTTAGATACCTTTATACCCATCATCGAAGATTGAGGGTATCTTCAGTTTTGCAAAGCTCAGAACGAAGCTTCAAATATATATATTCTTGATCAGCATCAAATTGTGAATCGATCTAGGCATGTTCGTCTGTGTCCACTTCAAATTTGGCAGAAACATTGAAAGTTCTTGCACACATTTAAAATACGCCGATTCAGTCAAAGGACGCGCCTACAGCATCCCAGCCTGTCCGTGTTTCCGTCTGCGCAACTGTACGCGTACTCCCGTTCGCAAATATCAGATATCGCTTATGAATTTGCAAAAGAGTTTGATAATGGTATAAGCAGATCAGAGAAAACGCCTACAACGCCCACACGTCTACACAAACAAAACGAAGAACATCTTTACTTTCCGTGTCATTTGCTCCTTACCCATAAACCACAACAGATAGATGACATAAATTTCCACAAAATTATTTTGCAAGAATATAAAAAATCAGCCACGCCCACCCAAATTACAGAATATACAACATTATATATTTCTTGTTTTGTTGTCAATCTTTTATAGGATAACACTGATGGGTATAAAAAATTCGGTAGCAACCGAATATAATTATCTTACTTCTCTCCTTTCTTTATTTGCTTTTGCTTAATTTACTAGCATGATATTCCGCAGTTATATTAATTGAAAAATAAAAAAATAAAAAAATTTCCTCTATTGACCTTTTGATTATGTGGCTAAAGTAGTATATCTTTGAGGTCATTTGCAGCAAAATGAGAAAAATGAATCAATCGATGCAAGAATTCTTATAAGGAATTTTTCAAGCACTTGATTAGCAGTGTTTAACAAACTGATATAGCTTTAGATCTTATCCGGGGCAATGTAGAAAACTGTAAAAATTTGTGTTAACAGGAAAGAAAAATGCAAAATATTTCATTAAAATTGTAATTATTCCGTAAACAAGTTAACAGTTAATTTTGTGTACTTTTTCACGTTACAATCCAAGCATGACATGGCTAATACCCGCTTGTTAGATTGTTGTTAGCACCCACCCACGAAAGACAGTGAGCACAAACGTAAACGGCAGCTGCAATTATGTCTAGTAACACGCCTGCTTTTCCATTGGGTCGGTCATACTTATAGCAATCAACCTAATATTGCCATCGTTTCACATCAAAGTCAAACAATTGCTTGCATGACCGACGTCCCTTCGTACCACATATAATGAAGTATAAGTCAGATATCCCAAACAAGCAAACACACACACACACACACACTCACACACACAGACATGTATATATGTATATATATATATATATATATGTATATATATATATATATATATGTATATATATATATATATATACAAGTATCACATATGCGCTATTGGTTTATATGTCAGGCTTATTAATAACTATTTGGAATTCCGGTTTAGTTTCTTTCTTTCACCATACGACTGGTTAAAGGCTGGAATGTCTTGCCATTTAAATAATCAAAAATTGCAATTTGTGACTTACTTTTCGAATAAAATAACTGCAAATGCCTTCAAGCGAAATTTTAGATACCCATTGCCTTAAGAAAACAAAAAGCTCTTCATTCTTCCCGACAGCGTCCAATTAAGCGAATTGTTAGATGTTGAAATATTTAAGGCATTTGTAGACCAAAAGTCGCAAATGCATTTGTTTCTTATTCGACGCCTCAGAATCGCTGGAAGCCCATTGAGACAATTTAGATGCCTTTAATAGACGTTCCTCGATTTCGCCAGTTGCAAGTCTGTTTCTAATCGTAGATTATCGTTGACATCATATTTTCTCGTTAATCGGTACATTAATCAAAGGCCTTATAATATGATAAGTTCTAGTTATACCCAACACCACTTGTAGTACAAGACTCTATTAAGTTTGCGCAGATTAAAACAAGACACATTGGTACTTGAGGCAGACTCACCTTTTGTTATACCGATCGATTCAGAAACATTTTCTAAATCGGTTTACCCGTATCGGTTTGTCTGTCCATTCTATTTTCTTGTGTTCCACCTACAAATCGCAATTTTTGAGACACAATGATAAAATATGGTACACTAATGTGTTTTGACCCAAGAACGGAACACTGTTGAAAATGGTTCGCATCGCACCACTTTCTTGAAAAGTCGTTATATGACCACTTATCTTGGGGGATATAGGGTATTTAACTGTGGGCGTTGGACCGCTATAGTCGTTTTACTTGTTTAAATTTTCACAATATTGAGAATACGAGTGAGAACACGATTTTCTTTGATGAATTGGCGAACTTAAACGGAAACCCAGCCCGGTCGGTAGTGATTGGTGTAAAAATGAACACAATTACATATGCTTTTAATGACAGTTTTTTATTTAATTTTATTAATCACAACAATAGTCCACAGTGTTCATCATTCGTTTTTTTTTCTTGTTTTTTTTTTTTTTTTATTAGTCGAGGCCGTTTTCATATCATCAAAGATAAGTCGACAAATTTACCAAGATGAATGGGAAGCATAGGTGTGAACAAGTGGACCGGAACCATAAGACTTCCAGACAGGTGCGGCAGCATAAGTTTGTACGTATGGAGCAGTATATGATGTAGTTTTCACCACCGGTGCGACAACGGGCTGCACTACGTGAGCGGACGAGTGCACCTGTGAGACACTTTGATGGGAAACGGCAGTAGGTACCGATTTTACAACGGTTCCAACCTTAGCATAGCCCGGCTCATGAACTACAGTAGTAGCTGGGGCTGAATAAAGCCAAGAAGCTCCATGATAAACACCAGGAGCAGCAACAGCAACGGACAGCAAGGCAGCCAAGATGCACTAACAAAAAAAAAAAAGAGAAAAGAAGACCAAATAAAAAAACATCAGTAAAAAATAACCTTTCACTTGAAAGATATTTAAAATATCATGCGTTTCGTCAGTTGACAGCAAGTGAATGGAGAGAAGATAAGTTTATTCTAAGGCAACTTAGAAGACAACTTAAGACTGATATACGTAAAACCCCTGGACGATAATAGGATAAATTTTATGCTCCAAATATTGTATGGAAATTGCCAATAAAGAGCACACAAGCACTAATAATATTGTTGTGAGTGATCTAAGCTTCCTTTAAATCCTGGTTGCTTTCGAATAAATTCTAACAATCATCACTCCACTTGATCATCACTTGATATCCCTGTCGATGTCAGGACTTACCAATTTATACATTTTGTATTTTGATTTTGTTGAAATGAAAAATTCCAAAAAAAGACACAATTCAAGTGCACGTAGCGAATAACTGAAGATGATTAATATTTTGTAATATCGTAACAGTGCTTTATATAGGGATAGAATTCATATCACAAATGTAATCAGATTGATTGAATTGAATCAAGTAAAAGTCGGAAGATTTTATTACTTTTTTGTTTTGTTTTTAAAATTTTTTTATTTCATCTTTTTGGTCCCTTTCAAAGTTAATACAATCGCAATGAGTTGATAATTATGAATACAACGAAATTCACGTTTTATGATTAAACATTAAAATTGTAGGTAATCATAACAATTGTTGTAGTGTATAATAAATAACTGAACCAATAACAATATTGATAGTAATAGTAACAATATTGATAATAATAATAATAATAATAATAATAATAATAATAATAATAAAAATAATAAAAATAATAATGAGCGAGAAACCACAATAGAGAATTAAATTACTTATTACATTCTTATGCTCATTAGACCAAAAGCAAGGCTATCACAACAGCTGATAGATTGCTTTTCATGCGCACATGACTGACAATCGGACAAACAACAAACGTATCACATTTTCAAATACCAATCATGCATAGAAATACATAAGTGTATTGTTGTGTGTGCATTCAATTCAATTCAATTCAATTCAAAATTCAATAAAATTGGTACATATTCGCTTACCATACACATCGATGTTTATACAAGCCGGAGACAACACCGTGAACAACATTTTTTTTTTTTGTTGCCAGCTTCAGGTAATTTAAAGCCAGATTGGTTTTATGAAAAAATTTAATTATTCATTAATTAATATTTTCTTTATCAATTTCAGCTCAACAATGCGAAAAGAACTTTAAAATATTCCCTTGTTGTTGTTGTTGTTGTTGTTGTTGTGCAATTTTTAATATAAATAAACGGAAATGAAAGCAAACAAAAGCTCATATCTTTAATGCTCAAAAAACTTACAACGTGCTGCTTCTTCTTGCAAAATTCAAATATTTCGCTTCATTTTCTTCAAAGCATTTATCAAAGACGTTCTTCATCCTTTTCAGTTCAATTCAATTTTCCTAAAAATAAATTTACTTGACTTTATGAGCCTGACAATGTTCCTCTGCTGCGACTCAAATTGTAAATTCAATAAACTGAAAATCAACGTCATCAACGTTGGAAATTATTGCACGGAGGAAATCCTTCACGCTATCTTATACTTGATCATTACTTGCTGGCTTCAGTTTTATCATATAGCAGTAAGTAGTCTCGTTGCGAAGGTAGGCAATTTACAACCACTGTGTGTACATGTGATGATTTCAGTTCCCCTCCTCTCCTTGCACTTCTCTTCAAAATGTTTCACAAGCCTCTCAGCCGCTCTCAATGAATAAAATAATCGGATATAGATGTTAACGTTCAACTGTTGAACGCATTAATGGAATGCATTAAATCATTTACAAATTTTACTTATTAGCAAAGCATAATTTCGCAAAAAAATTTCCAATAACTATCGGAATTGAACCTCAAAAGAAAATATGCTTATAAACTGTCTAAGTTAATCTGGCCTTTTCTTCCAATTCCCTCCCGACAAATCAATAAGATTCTTGATCCAAAAAGTTATTATTATCTTATCGTCTTCAAGGATCGTCCTTAGTCATCACTTAGTAAAGTTCCACTAGATTTTGAACTCTTAAAAATTGTCCAGAGCAGCCACTTTAATACTTGTGAAGATTTTAGTTGCTTTGATTCGGCTCATTCTGCGTTTGACTAAGGACCTCTCTGTGTAATTTGTTTTTTTTTTTTTTTATACCCATCACTGGGGAATGAGGGGTAGAATCATTTGCCATGCCCGGAAGGAAGCTTCACATCCATATATACACAAGGTGTATATATTCTTGATCAGGATCAAATTCTGAAGCAATTTAAGCATGTCCGTCTGTTCATCTGTCTATCTGTCCATTTGCCCATCTATATAGGATCTATGGTAAGCCTTCTCCCGTTCGCAAAAATGAGGATATCACCTACAAATTTGCGAAACAAAGTGAAAATGAGTTAAAGCGGTCAAACGACACGCCTACAGCACTCCCATGCCTATGCAACAAAACCGGTGAAAACCTTTGCTTTCCATGTTTTTTGCTTGTTATCCAAAAAGTATAACACACACACCACATAAATTTCTCCTTTTATTATAAAAATATAAAAAATCAGTCACGCCCATTTAATATTAAAGAGTCTGAAAATTTAGTTATTTCTGATGGGTTTAAGAGATTACTTGTTTTAGCATAAATTAGTCTGAGAAAAGATAAAAGCTTTGTTGTTGTTGAAATTTTATATTCATTTCCTTCATTCAATTTATACCCGCTATACCAAAATTTGTGAACAAACAAAAGCCTTGTATTTATTGGGTGTTTCGGAAAGGGATTTCATTTTTTTGGCCAAAACCAAAAAAAACTACTTTCCAGTATTCATATTTAGTAAGGCACCAAAAGACAGGCAACCTTTGCTCGGAATAAAATAAAATTCTTCCCACACAAGCATTATGATTTCAGCTATCAAGGATATGAAGACAGTGGGCCTTAAATGTGAATTGTGGCTGTGAATAGATGCAATTAAATCCACTGCGGGCGAAATGCGAAAAGCCTTTTCGAACGACCTCATATTACTGGAATCAATATTTTCTAAACAACATTGTTTTTTCCAATCACCCTTATAACCTTTTCATAACTCGATTTAGGAAAGTTTCATATCAGTTTTTAGACCGACCACTCCAACATGAGGGTATATTCATTTTGTTTTTTTTTTCTCATAATGTATGTAATATCCAAGAGGAAGCACCAGATATCCTATAACGTATACACATTCTCGATCAGCATGAAATTCTGAGTCGATTTAGTCGTGTCTGTCCGTCTGTGTGGTGTATGTTGTTGATTCTCTCCTTGTCGCAAAAATGAAGATATCGACTTCAAGTTTGGTAGAAATATTGGAAGTTTCTGCCCGCACGTTGGTATTAAAAATGGGACAAATTAGTCAGAGCAGAAGCGCACAGTGGAACGTAAACTGAACCCAACTCAGTTTCTTTTAACAAAAATTTTTGGATTTTTGCTTGTTACTCGCAAATTATTAAAGTTAGAAGGTTGAAATTTTTCACATTTACTTTACGAAGCACTCTACTCTTTACGTGAGAAAATGGAAAAAAGCGACCATGCCCATACAAAGTCACAAATAATTAAATTTTATTTTTTTCACAAGACAGAATGTTTACAAGTAAAAGTGAATTAATTCTAAATTCAATGCGGGTAGACACCACGACCTGGCGGTTTAATTTTTTCTTAACAATACCAACGATATGGATACCAAATAAAAGAACTTGGAGCGTAGAATGACTACAGCACAGTGGTTGGTATGCGAGATTCGGCCCCCAGCGAATATAATTTTCTTTCTTGTTATTTTATTGTATTTTTTTTTTTTTTTTGCTTTATGGATTTATTTCATTTGTCCACTTGATGATTACTATTTGATAAAATCAAGTTCCTTTGGACTTTATCGTTGAATAGAGTGCACTTAATAGGATTCATTCAAAGCTTTATAGTCACTGCAAGGTGAATAAACGACTAAGTGGCTGGAGCAGTCGCCGTACTTTTAAACTGACTGAAAGCCAAACAAAATTCTTTGATCCTATCTTCCATTAGATTATGCAAAAGTCTCCGGTATGATGATGAAAAGGGATCATACGCGTCCTAATTTTGTATCCTGTATGAATAATACGGCAGCTTGACTTTGTTATTCATTAAAGTCTCAACAACGTTGGTACAACTTGTTGTTTGTTTGTTGCAGCCAATCCTGCTTAGCTTAGGTTGTTCGATTTCAAAACAATCACAATTATCGCCTAATCGACTAGATAAGAGTCTCGACTACCAAGTCGCTGTTTGCAGGTACAAATCCCAGTGCGGGTTGATTTGGTCGCAGCTATAAGTAAACACCTAGTCGTTAAAGGCATAAAATTTACCGACTGGGCACACACATCCATTAAGATGTGACCTTTCTCTCTCTCTCTTTCTCTCTATCGCCACTTCTCTCTGACCATTACCATGCTATGACATTCCTTGACTGAACGATCATATTGAGAAAGATTCAGACGACTGGTATTTGAGATCCAAGCGAGAAGTATTTTTCAAACCTTTTACATCCATGGAGCGCAAAGGTTAGGAAGAAATGTTATGATTCCTTGAAAACATTTTTAACCGACCAACAAAACTTATTTAAAATCTTGCATTAGTGAAGGATCACGGAGAACTAATTATATTGGGCGGCATAAGCCGCAACTACTTTGCATATAGGAAAGTGGAACTTCCTTACTACATTATTTTGACCTCAGGTCAGTTGAAAAATTACAAAAACAAAAAAATTTCTTAAATTATTTCCTCAATCAATAATTCAAATGTTTTAAAGAAGAAGAAGAAGAAGAAGAAGAAAGCAATAAGATTGAAAGGATATATGAAAACGATTTGCTTTTGCTTTTTATATATTTTTATTAACTTTGCATTCCAAGTACATAAAACAAAGCAGGATCCATAGCGCGAATAATATAATTCAGAAAAATTCTTTTTATGGCATTTACGGCATTACATTATTTTACCATGAATTATAAACAACAGGAGTATGAGCGTAAGTCGATACAGATTTCAAGACCGGCGCTGTAGTGTAGGTGGTCTTAACAACTGGAGCCACGACATCCTGAACAAGATGAGCACTATTATGGACCACGGAATGACTTTGGTGTGAAACTGCAGTAGGGTAAGTTTTTACCACTGAACCCACATGAGCCAAGGCCGGCTCATGTACGGTGACGGTAGCAGCAGCAGGAGCCGAATAAACCAAAGCTGGTGATAATGGTAGACTAGGACGAGCATTAGCTACAGCAGCGAGAGCGCACAACAACACCACCTACGATGCAATACAAAATCGAATAATATAGTGTACATAGCATATATACACTTACATATGCAAGCATATAAAAGGCGCTCTTACCAATTTGAACATTTTTTTAAATTAGTTTTTAATAGAAGTTCCAATGGTCTGTGTTGAGTCGTTTCAAAAATAGAACTGATACTTATTGCGGCTCTATTAAGCCCTTATATAGAGATGTTTAATTTTATTCTGCTTTACAATTACAAAAATAACAAAAAAATATAACAAAAACCAAACTTGAAAAGTAATATTAAGGAAATTCGGTTTTAAGCCAAGCATGCTGTAAGCTATATACCTATGTGACTGTGTATGAGTATTTGTAAAAGGTAATAATAAAATTGTAATTATATTAAACCTAAAGTATAATCATTTCTCTAGCAATTGCTGGATGTTTGTTTTGCAGTTGATTGATTAACCGCATAAAACGCGCACGTTTCTTTTTATCTACATTTATACGAGTATGTATGTGCGTGTAAACAAAATAAATCTGTTTTTTGTTTTCTTACTCGACAACACAAAATAATACTTTAGCAAGTGAGTGCTTATATGCATGTATTGTGCGTATAGGAATTTTCATCGAAAAGATCTTCAGACTAATAGCTAAACATCCTATTACTCTACAAGGTTATATAATACAACCGCATAAACCACAACACGTGTCACACAATCAAAGAGGCTTTTATTTGATAACAATGTTATAAAATGAATTTCTACACACACGCACATGACCAGATTAACAAAGTGAAGGTATGTACATACATACATACATATATATATATATATGTATGTATTGTACTTTAATTATTTTAATATTACGCTACATACAAAGTTTTCCTACAATTTGTTGATTTTTATTTCATTTAAAGCCTTGGATTTATTGCTTAAGAATATGTTGTGTAATCTGCTCACAGGGTCAAGTTCAATATTTAGAAAGTCTTTGAGTCTTTAAGTCTTTTCAGTGTTTATTGCTTCTTTGCACATTATTCTTCTTCTTTGGCTATATAAGTTGACGGTTTTTTTGTAACGGAACACTAAGTCTTGAATGTTCGTTACGAAAAATAATTGAAAGTTGTGCAGAGTAACTAAGAAATTTTAAATAGATCAGCATGAATAAATTGGTAAGAAATTTAGAATGAAATCAAATTTATATATATATATATATATATATATATATATATATTTATACATATAAATATATTTTGAACGTTTGCCTTAATATATCCACGATTTAGGTGATTTTATCATTGCTATTAGCTTTTACTGCTGCTCGTCCTTACGACTTGGAAACTCCAACAGTATACAGCTCTCCCGTAACAAGTGTAATATTGCAGGAGCCTAGCTTTACTCAAGTTGGTTCAGTTATTGAAAGTGTTCCAACAGCCGTTTCCCATCACAGCAGTTCGATTGTTCACGATTCGTCGAATCTAATAGAAGATATTTTATCACCCGCCTTACGAACAACTGCTTATACAACAAAAACTATAAGCCCTGAAATATCCACATATCCTGCTGTAATCCCAATCGGGCAACCTCTTTACCCTTCTGTTGCGAAGAGTTCAGAGACTTATGACAATCAACCGTCGATCGTTAAAACATCGAATCCTTCTCTATCTTATCAAACTAATGAAAGGATTCCCGTTAACCAATATACGGCTTCGTATCCTTTGACTTACACTGCCACAAGAATATGGTAAACACATTTGAAGAACACTTATCAGCCGAAGGCATTTTTGAATTTTTTACTAATTTAAGATAGATTATAATGCTTAATTAGAAGCGAAATTAAAAAATTTAAAGCAACTTCATGTCTTTTTGATTTTTATACCTCTTACCGAGAAGTCATAACATAATAAATTTAGCATTTCAACATTGCATCATCCAAAGATTCCCCTAAAGTATATCGATTCCACAACATTTCGAAAGTTTAAAGCAATTTCAATACGAGTATCCTTACGCTACATACGTTACAAAGAACTTCACAGCAACAGCAACTTGCCATACACACTCTTATGTTTATAGCCATACTGCTCACTGAAATATATAAGCAATCGGTAAAACATTTGTTAACAATCTACCGTCTAGCGAGCATACTTATGATGGCCATCTAAAAGTTTGATGAAAAATCGCTCCTAGTCCAAGCACATAATGAATAGAAAGTTTATTATAATTTTTAATTTTATATGCTTTGGTTGTAGGGCGTCAGGGATGCGCTATAAGTATTAAATGTTCACGTCAACGCAATAAATTCTATAAAATTCGAAGAAATTCATTTCTCAAGGATATACAAAAATGAAAATCAATCACTACTCTCCCTACGACGATGTTTTCGTCAATCATTCGAATCCATTTAATCCATCCTTTAATTGCATATTTTATTCATTTCATTATGAATATCCCTTCGTGCGACACTTCATTGCCTCATTCTTTACATCATTCCATAAAGCATTTCTTATTTTTTATTACTTTTATTTAGTTATTTATTTACTTTTTATAATCATCATCGAAGGATGATTGGCATAGCCATCTTGTCGCAGCGCTTGCAACACCGAGAAAGAAGCATCAGAGACTCCACAAAGTACATGTATTCTTGATTAACATGAAATTCTAAATCGATTTCTAAATCATTGTCCATCTGTCCATCTGCATGTCTATCCCTCTGTGCGTTGTCTGTTGTAAATGTTCTCCTGACCAGAAAAATAAAGCTAACGACTTCAAATTTGGTAGAAACATGGGAAATTCTTGCACGCAGGTTGGTATTGAAAATGGTCCAAATCGATGGAATTTTACGCCCACAGTACAACGTAAACTGAGGACATCTATGTTTTTCAAAACGAATAAAACATTAGTTTTTTGCTCATTATTCAGTATTGAAACTAAGCAGATAAATGTACAAAAATTTGAACCCATATTCTAAGCGCGATGCTGTCGTATCTGTATAAAAACGGAAAAAATTGACCACACCTACCGCACGCAATAGTGTAGCAAAGTTTAACTTTTTCTTTCAATATCTTCATAACACGGAGAAACAACCTTCACAAAGCCCATAAGGTATATAAATTCTCGGCCAGTTTGAAATTTCAAATGCACCTAAACATGTCCCTGTGTTCGTCTGTCTGTGCGTCTGTATACGCAACTGTGCAGTACTTGTGTTAAACATTTTCCCGTTAACGAAAACGAAGCTATCGCCTACAAATTTGCCAAAGAATTTGAAAGTGATGCAAACTTTTCCAAGGACATGCCGACAACGCCCACACGCCCATGCGGCAAACACTTTCATTTTGAAAATAAAAAAAAAAAAATCAGCATCGCTGACTCCATATTATAGAGCATTTCACTTTTTTTGTATTATTTAGGACAGCTGTGATGGGTATAAAAGATTCGGTCACGATCGAATATAATTTTCTTACTTAGGTTTTTTTTTTTATTTTGCTCATGCAATAAAAAAAAAAATTAGTTGAAAATCCATTACAAATATTATATAATCTCCCTGTCTTAGTAGGTGGATTGATTTTCTATGTCTACTATCATGGCCATTATTGGGCCAGTTATTGATAAACAAGAAGTAAGACTGAGCACGTGCTTCTCAGACAATTTTGTTGTTAACAGCTTTGTGCAACAGTTAATAATAAACATTATTGCTATTGATAATCTGTAATTGATTAGGATTATCGGAATACTATTTCATTGAAGAACTGGTCAAAGACAAACTTAACACATCACTCATTAAGTCTCTGGTCAGATTCATATGATATCTGAACGGTCGAGACCTTCAAATGATACGCGTCAAAATTTCCTAATATTCTGACAATGACTTCACAGTTCATAGCGGTTTTAATGGCGCTACTTTTGTTATCTTCGAAGTAATGCCAAACTTTGTATGAGAAAAAATACCATAACAATCAGCAAAGGCTTGAAAAACGTTATAGCGACTCTTGACTATCGAAACAATAGTCATACGGAAATGGATGATGCTAAACACTCTGGTTGCCCATCCTCGCCACTTGTTCCAGAAAACATAATAAAAGTGCACGCAATCGTTTTGGAAGACGGCAAAGTGATGTTGCAACGGCAAGCTGGCACGCTAATAATATCAAAAGGCACCCACCATGCCATTGTGCATTTTGCATGAACATTTATCAATAAAAAAGGTCTGTTCACAGTGAGTAATGCGTTTGCTCATTTTTGACCAAAAACAGAGGCGTGCTGGAGCTGTTTAAGTCAAATGAAAAGGATGTGTTCAAGGCTTTTGTGACAATTGATTAAATATGCAATCCTCGCTACACACCAACGTCGCATGGGCAAGGGGGATGAACGAACAGCAACCGGCCAGCAAAAGCCTTCCAAAGCGACCGAAAGGCCAAAAATCAACTGGAAACTTGATGGCAGGACATCCATCGACTGTCTTGGACACGTACGATGAGTCAATAGTGAATATTATGCAGCGTCATAAGTACGTTCCAAAAAAAACAGCAAGTTAAACCGGAGACTTATTGAGCGATCTTCAATTTCGTAGTGCGATCTTCTTATCCGCAACCGTATGATGGTGACTTCTTAACACGTAAACGTATGATATATACTTTCATTAATAGGATGGTAGGTTTAACCATGTCTGTCCCTCTACATAAATGACTTAATTGCATTGGAAGTTCGGAACTTCGGAACTAGTTTAAACTTGAACATATACACTTACTGGAACTCCTACAACCTGATCGACCAACTTGAAAAGTCGTCGTAGCCTTAAGTTAATATCTATTTTCAATATAATATCGTGCTTAGCAACAAAAAGTATAATTTCTCTGATTTATGTTTCTCGTGTTTGAGAAATTCATTCAAAGCCCAAGTCGTCAACATAGGCAGCTATTGTAAGAAAATCGATCGGAAAAAAGACTTTTCATTTTTTCATTGTTCTTATCGATTAAGCGAAACAACTATTTTCTGTAACTTTTTTTTTCCTTTTTTTGCTTAATAAGTAAATTAAAAAAATCTCATCAATTTGTAATTTTCTTATAAACAAAAACCTTTTTTTATTCAATATTATTTATTTGTAAAAAAAAAAAAAAAAAAACGAAGAATTATGTTCAATATTCAGTCAACACATAAACGAACATAATGCAAAACACGGAAATAAATACACATCATATTTACATATATTACGGAAATCGTAATGATATGAGAGAGCAACAATTGAAATCGATGAAATAATGAGAGAGAAATGGAAACTTACACAGAAATCAATGAAAAAGAAATCGAATTAAATCAACGTCCAACTATTCTGATCTGGTTACAGCTTAATCATATCATCTGACTTGTCACAATCACACACCGTAAGAAATGGCAGTTATTCATGCTTATGTTCTTTACCAAGATGGAGCCCAACCGTGGCCGTACGAAAGGGCAGGACCGGCAAAGTGTAATGGTGCTGAAACAGGTGCAGGGGCAACGTAAGTCTTCAATACAGGAGCCGAATGTACGACAGCGGTAGTTTTGACGATGGGAGCGACTATCGGTGTGACAACATGAGCCGAACTATGCACCTGGGAAATGCTCGAATGCGAAACAGCGGTAGGAAAGCTCTTAACGATCGCTCCTACTTTCGCAAAAGCGGGCTCATGCACCACAGTAGTCGCTGGAGCCGAGAACAAAACAGACGAATGACCCAAGTAACCAGGAGCAGCAGCAGCTACGGCAAGAAGAACAGACAACACCACCTGAAAATAATTTTATTTTTATCAATTAAACAATGGATTACACTGATTATGCCACTGTTTGCATAAAGAGGAGATTTTGAGCTAGATTTTGGCATAGATTTCATGCCGTATTAAATTAACTTAAGGATATGTGAGATAGTTTTGTTAGTTTTAACATTTACTCCTTTAAATCCTTTCTCGATCGACTTACCAGTTTGAACATTTTGTTTATATTGTTTTGGTTGCTTTATTAAAAGAAAAGAAGAAACTTGGAGTTCAAGTAAAGGTCTGTGTTGCTGCAATGACTGTTTTGAAGTCTGATTAGTTTATGTTGAACTAAAGCAAATATGTTACGGTTTATATACAAAACTCGAAGAAATACTTTAAATACGGACACGAAAAGCAAAAAAAAAAAAAAAAAAAAAAAAAACTGCCAAATGGATTGCCAGAGTAGCAGTAACAACAACAACAACATTGAAAAGAAACATAAAAATGCAAAAAAAGAAAAAAATGGGGAAAAAAAAAAAAATGTAAGCGAGACAATCAAGCCAATAAAAACAACAACGACAGCAGGAAAAAATACTTGAGTCTAATTCAGCATGAGAACGAAACCCAACAAAGGAAAACCGAACAAACACACATAAATATGCACATAGACGTATTTTATGTTTATATAAATCGTCAAGCGGTTAGTTGTAGTTATAGATGCTTGTTACTGTTGATACTGTTGTTATTGTTATAATTATTAAAGGTGTATGTATGCATTGGTCGGCGTTGGTGGGCAATCCGCTAGTATATAACATATGTGCGTTTTTCTAAAATTTTTGCCCAAACGAACAACCTCTTGTAATACGTAAAAAATGAGAGAGATGAAAAGAGAAAGAAAGAAAGAAAGAGGGAGAAAGATAGATAGATAGATAGATAGAGAGAGAGAGAGAGAGAGAGAGATGTGTGCTTATGTTTATAAGAGCAGCCGGGGCAGGGCAAGAGGGCGGCTATTTTAAAGATATGGGTGCTAGTTGCGAATATTTCGAACATTAGTTTAAGCTCAGGTGGTGCATTTGGAAAATTGCATCACACATTTATTTTTGTTTTGTTCAAAATTATTGACCAGAAGCTCGTGTGTTCACATAGTTCTCTGCAATTTTTTTGAATAGCTATCTGAGATCCAAACTAAACCACTTTCGTTTTCTGTGCCAGTGTGCGGCAGCAATCAACAGCAGTAGCAGCACTGTTACCGCAATTGTTGATGGCAGTCTATGTATAATAAAACTGCCATCACTTTAAAGATTGAACATTTGTTTAATTTTATGTTTTAAAAACTAAATTAAAAAAAACGGAAAAAAGAAAAAAAAATCCAAAAATCTTGTTACCAATAAGTGCTATATATCACGTATATAGATAGATAGCAGTGCACGTCTATGCAATAGTTCGGCTACGTCACATAACATAGTTTTTAAATCATTTACTGCTTTTTTTTTTTTTTTTTTTTTGTCTAACAATCTTGAATGTGTTTTCAACGCTAATTGTTGGTTGAAATAAAAGAGCATGTGCCTGTTTATCTATCCATCCATACGTTCATATATTTGAAGTATTTTTTCAAATTTATTTACAATTTTTTTGTAAAGTTTTGCTGCTTCTGTTTCGTACATTTTTTCTTTTTTTTTTTTTTTTTGCTTTACTGCTGGCCATGAAATTTGAAATTTTTCGCTGCTTGTACACGTATAAAATTGTGTCGTACGCAAGTTTATTTTATTTATTTTTGTTTTTTTTCTTCCTTTACCTATAAGTGCAAGCATTTTGTGTGTGAAGTTGAAGTCACGCACAATTGCGGTCTCGCACACACAATAATCGAGTTTTCCATACCACACTCTGTCTGCCCAGTTTTTTTTTTTTGCAAATTTGCTCGTATGCGAATATTGTGCGCATTTCAAGTCAAGTTCATGATTACGCACATGACTAGGAAAAGTGTGTGTGCGAGATTTAGAGGCGCCTAAGATATTATACACTAAACAACAACGCCAAGAGCAAGATCAACTACACAAGTCAATTAAAAAAAAAAAAAAAAAAAAAAAAAAAAAAAAAAAAAAAAAAAAAAAAAAAAAAAAAAAAAAAAACAATTCTTCTTAGACACTCTCCCCATAAGTTCGAGACAACAACAATCTATTGTCTCTGAAAATTGTAGTTTATTTTAATTAATGAAAATGGTTGTGTAAGTAATACTTGCATCAAATTTTAGACAAGTAATTGAAGCTATGAGCTTGAAAATTATTAAGCACGATATCCGAGTATAGCTGATACATTCCTACATAGAGCCGCAGCGGTTTTGCGGTTCCAAAAGAAAATGTAAATAAAACACATTTCTGCCTGAGATTTGGATCAAATTTTTTTCTTTTCAATATATTGCCTGCATTTTGCGACTATTGTTAAAGCTTATTACGAGAGCAATGAATCTACAGATGCGTCTCGTGGAAGTGAGATGAAGCTCATATATTTTTGATTAAATGACTTCGTACTTAAGGATTATTGGCACTTTAGTGTAAGGAAAACAAACTTGTTGTTGCTAAAGGACTTTTACGTGTACGTAAATAACTTTTAGGTGAAAATGTCATTTTCGAGCATGAAAACGCCATTGCAGTTGCCATCAATATAATACGATTACACTTCATTATTCCCATTCCCATCCTAAATCTTGGTTAAGTCTTTCCACATTCATTTACCCCGTTTCTGGGCTATTCTTCTTCAAGTTCGTTCACACTATTTATTTATTATTATTTTGATTTTTTTTTTTTTTTTTGAGATTCAAAAATGGCCGGCTACACGCCTACAACGTAAGAAAAAGAAAAAAAAATCTCAGAAAACACCAACAATTTCTTCAAATTTTTTTATCTATATTTCTGAAAACCTATCACCCGAATGTTCATTAGGATGGAAAATGGTTCGGGTCGGCTCACTAACAGGTCCATAACTAAGCACAAAACTCTAATTGCAACTTATTGCTAATTTATTTCCCGTTCATTCTGACACACTGGAGAGAAATATAATCAAGTCATCTTAAGTTAATATGCTGACCTTGGAAATATCCTTAGCGGATATAAAATGACTATTTGGCCATAGCTCTATAGGTTCCTGTATCACATCTGCTGTCTGTCATTCTTTAAAATGGCAACAATGAGACTACTTTTCTACAGCTCCGGGAAAGATACCAATTCTGTAAGCGATAAACAGTCGAATATATCGGGGAGTGGTCGATCACATGGCTATCGTAACAATTTGCGATGCATGAAGGTGTGCGATCTGAACCAGGGAAGTAGAAATGCTTTAAGGATACTCAGCTATCACGAACTTGTTGGGAAACCATTATACGAGCGTGTACGATAATTATACTCCGGTTGTGTAAAGATACTTTTCGAATCAGCAACACAGGAAAAATCTTGCAAACATATTTTAGGATTTGTTGAGTTGTCCCCGTTAAAACACGTGTAAGTCCGATGTGCCTTAATTTTCCTCTTAATATCGATGAACGCATAAACACTTTTCCAATTCGTTCTAAGTCAAAGTCAAATTACAAAGTCTCTGGTCTCTGAGGCTTTCTAACGTAATGAACGTTAAGCCAAACTCGTCTTGCAAAATGTGAAACATGAGAGACGTGGGCATTTTTACTGACATTATATACGCTATAGGTCCATACGAAAGATAGAATTAACGATTCACGGTAGAAATTAAGCATTTTTTTGGTTCCAAGACTTACGATCGAAAGGTAAAAAATTATATTTTATGGGCTGAAAAAAATATCCTCCTAAGTTAGCATTTGCGTTGAATAGCACTTTGGTAAGTGTTCCACTCTGTCGAGAACAACAATTTGTTGAAGGTTTGCCAATTTTAAAGGAGGCCATGTGGACAGCGACGACATTGTAAACACACAAACGTCCAAAGGGAGATGGTTATGGTGGAAAACATCAAAAATATCTTGAAAATTATCCTCGCTAATCGATACTTTAAGTTGAAAGAGATTCCGTTCGAATTTGAGCTTGAGCGAGATCTTTGCCGAATTTGCTCAAAAAGATATTCCATGGAAAGAGATTCAAACCAAATGATAAGATCATTGATCAAGAACTGAGGCGTATTGTGAAAGGCTTCACAAACCTTTCTATAAGAAAAGAAGCGTTGAACTCCTTTCCCATAATAATATCAATTGGTTTAATTATCTTAATATGTCTCTCATGCTTGTCTCTCATGGTTTCCTTTTGTAGACACACTCATCTCTTCACTATTCCACCATTATCAAAATTCAGAGAATTCGAAAATTCTCTGAAGGAAAATGACGGAAAATGCTTATCACTTATGACCAGACGATAGGTTAAAACAAATTCGTCTTATATATGAGCACAGTTTTATAAAAAATATTTTCGCATTTAGTCACCTATAATGAGTTGAAATCGGAGACCAAATGCAATGAGGATAAAAGTTGTTCCATTCCAACTATCGCTATGATACAGCTAAGAGTTTTGAAAAATCGAAGCAATTTCCATAGATTTGCATGAGTACAGGAGTTGCAGATACCTTAAATTTTTCTTCCCTTCAAGCGAAATCATATTACGCAATACTCTCTTTGAAAGCAATTCGAACTGCTTTAATTCGTAAGTGTGTTTGTTGAAAATGAAAAACACAAATACTATTGCAAATTATTATTCTCGAACAAACCAACCAAAGAATCAATGACTAATTTTTAGTGTAATTGAAAAGTAAATATAAATAAGCATACAAACACACACACATGCATATATGCATAGGACACACCCTTTTTTTGCATCTATACATGTTCATAGTTTTAGTTTGAATACTTAATTATTAATTCTGGTCATATTATGTTTTGACTCGTTTATCTACTCCAGGAAATGTTCAATCAAACTGTGTTTAATTTTAAATAAAAAAAAAAAAAAAAAGAAAAGAAAACGTGGAAAATATTTAAAAAGCTTTTGGGCGATTTCGATTTCATTGCGGCACACAAATAAATGTCTTACGTGTTAGTGAGACCAAGGCTGGCTGGAAGGCAGACACCAATGCAAAATGAAATGCTTAGCAATTTGATACAAATGAGCGCCGTAAATAACAATAATATAGAAATGTGGCATACAATAGGTTATAAAGCAGCATGTAATCGAACAAGCAAGCGAACTAGTAACCATTCAAATTGTTAAAAAATTTAAATTTAAGTGCAAACGTTGCAAATTACCTAAATAAACGGATAGACGGACAATTCGAAAGTGAGTCAAATAGAAATACAACTTTTTTAAAATAATATCAAAATAAAATAAACATATTGTAGCTACACGTTAAAAAAGCTTCACTCGTTTTAAATCGATCTTCGATACCCATCTCTGTCTAATTGTTGTGTGCGATTGCATGTAGATCGTAGATTGATTTTAGATAGCTTTAGTATTGCGATGTACATCGTCTATGTTTAGTAGAAATAAAAAGAAAAAACCCATGGAACGTTCGTAAGCCGCAACAGGTCGATTAGAATGCCGCATATCATTCTAGAGCTGATGCTAGACATACGGACAATATGCAAAAGCGACGGGAATTTCCATAGCTGGATGTAAGATCGTGCGCCTTAAAATTAACGGAATTTACCGCAAGACTACGTTCGCTACACTTTTATATGGATTTTGTTTAGAAAAAAGGATAAAGGCTACGTTAGCTCCTCATGGGTCAAATACATTATTAACAGCAGCCGACTCAAATAGATTCATCGGCTTGCTCTTTCAAAAAATTCCGATTCGTTTCAAACGGCTTCTCTTGGCACATACGCGACACGGATCGTCGAAAAAGTGTTCTAGCATCATATTTGACATGACTCGAAAAGATTTACTAGCGTATTCCTGAACACCTAAGCACCATGAATTCTCAAATGATTTCTAAAACAACTGGGAGTCCACGCCAGCAGTATGGCGCAATATGCAAGGCTCCGCATACATACAATGCGTGTTCAAAAAAAGGAGGCTTTTCAAATTTTCAGGGCTACATATATTCGATTTTCGAATTTTTTTTTTATTTTTCGCGGATATAAAGATCAGACGTGCTTGGAGTTTCTAGCCGACATTTTGCTAACGAAAAAAATGGATGAAAGACTCTGCATCAAATGATGTGTAAACATCAAATAAAGTGCTCCAACTCACTTGAAATGTTCACTGTGGCATTTGGTGAATCGACTGTGAGCACGGAAAATGTTGTGAAAAAAATGATTATGGAAAACAGTCGAATCACTATTAGAGAATTTATTGAGGATTATATGTCGATATTTAATGTTTGCTCTTGGTATGAAGCCTAATCAGACGGATTCCCTAGAACCATTAGCGGTTAACATGGTTGAATTGGGTTCCCCCTCAGTCTTGCAAGACTATTCCGCAGGCCTATCCCAAGTACTGGAGTCTCAGAATGAAAGTTTAGGTGTGGGCCAAATCTTTCCCTCTGAGCGAGGCGAGCTCTATCAATCACCTCAAATCATTTAATGCCCCCGCATTTGGGGATAACCGCAGCCACCCCAAGTATTCCTCGAAGAACTGCATTTGGCAGTTAGGCCTCACAATATTGATTAACCTGCTGCGTTCAAAATGTGATTGGACATACCAGGTTCCACCGAACTTTCCACATGGTATGTCAATATGCAAGCTTCCCCCCGAAGAATCTTGGCAAACACCAATCTGCAGTTCAACCAACGCTGTAGCACCTCCATCCGCCTAAGCAGGATACTCGTGACTTTGTGAGTGGTCAACCTGACACCCTGATGGATTCGATAGTTCTTACTATGCTTTAAAAATATCGGCATGCACGTGTCATTATGTCCATAATTTGAATTTTCCATACTTCCGGAAAAGCGACCCCCACTACCTATATCCCTTGAATTTATTGTACTAAGAGAAGTAATCAACCCAGCATATGCCAGGCACCCATCACTCTACACTATGGTTAGCTTTTCCACAACCTACTGGTTGTGTACTGGACCTATTGAGTAGCTGGCTACATTGGTGGGAAAGTCTGCACGCAGACGATCTCTGATACCCTCGAACACTCTTCGAGGAGAGGATCCCTGTTGCCGGGGATTTACTGAGGATGTCAACTTATCGATTGACTCATACCATGGAATTTTTTCGGTTGTTTCGGCTGAGAAAATTCAATGTCATACCAAGAACGACACATGGGATATGTTTCGAGAATTGGAAAAAGCGCTGCCATAATTGTACTAAATCTATGGGCGTTTATCGCCCTATTCCCTAATCACCTATTTTTTTATCTGTATCTAAGAGATGTTTACTCGGCATTTGATGGAATTGGAAGGGTCAGATATTCTCAGAGGTTGCTGCTAAGCGGCAACATAGAAAATTTGTGCTCTCAACACATGCAGTGAGTGGGTTTAGCCATCTTAGAAAAAATGTGTAAAGTTTTCGTCAACGAAGAAGGTATCGTATCTATTATCTTAAACAATTTATTGAAAGTTCAAAATTGTTTGAAACGGTATAAGGCGTTTACAATTGCTATTGTTTCGACATAGTTAGTTCACAAGTAAAGGGTGCGTAAAACAGATAATATGACTAGAAAGGTGAGCGCGAGCTAGGAAGTTGCAGTCCTTTTGTTTTAGTTGGAACATATCAGAAAATTATCGAGAAGAATTGATTTATATAAGAACTCATAAGACTATTTACTGCCATGTATTGAGTTTTGATCTCTAAAAGGTTCAAATTATTGAGCACTTATGGTGCATTAAGTTGGTACGAATGTATTGTAACACGCAAAAGGGCTTTAGATAGACCTACATTTCGTTATACCACATTCGAATTAGAATCATAATTTGAATTGATCTAATCCGATCTGCTCGTCTGTCCGTCTGTCCATGTAAAATTTTGTTCAAACTACAAGTCGTAATTTTCGAACTATTTTGATGAAATTTGGTACAGTGACGTGTCTTGACCCAAGGACGAACGCTGTTGAAAATAGTCGAGCTTTTCGACCCATGCAACGTCCAATTTTGAAAAGTCGTTGTAAGGGAAAAATTTGCAATTTTCACAATTTTTCGGCAAATGTGGCTAAGTAGTACTGTTTCGGCGTTTTAAATTGATAGGAAAACTTTGGACAATTTTTGAACCTCCTCTCATATAACGAAAACTGAAGCTCATACGACAAAAAGGTACAATTTTCAATGCCTCATGATGAAAATTATATCATAATAGTAATTTAACATAAAAATATGAACTGTAGCAAATTTGGCCCATCTCGGCTTATTTTTTGGATCCTATCCTGAGTAAGGATCTCGTGAAAATTGACCTTTTATAGGGCACAAAAGTCTAAATTTTAATATGTTATGATGAAAATTGACACATAATAGTAATTTGACATAAAGAAGGATATAAAAAGTGCTTCAATATTTGAACCTCTCTGGCACAACCATTCTAACGGAATACAAGTTTTCATTTGCAAAGAGCTCTAATATCTAATATACAGTCGCGTAATAGTATGGTCCTATAAAAACTGAGTATAATTTTTTTGTTCTATGGCAAAAATAAGAATTGTGTTAGTCGATGAGGTGTAGGATATGTAATAGTCGAGTTAGCCCGACTATAATATTTTCACTTGTTCTTATATACATATATGCGTTGTTTTCCGGCTTTTGCCGATTTGAACATTGAAATTGAATATGAAACCGAATGGAAAGCGTATAATTCCAAATTCATTTCTTAATCGGCCAGAAATGCTTAAATCGTTCCGAGCAAAAAAAAAAAAAAAACCTTTTTTGCTTCTCCTTTTTTATTCTACGTATTTTTGTACTCGACTCGACTTATAGTCGATGAAAGGGGGTAAAACAAAGTGTATATCATTTTTCGTATAGAATAATTTTATTTAAGAGATTGGGTTAGGATTAGATTCGTGCTTATTTGCTTCTGCTTTTTCCATTTGTATTGAAATAAATTTGCGAAAATTTAAAGAGAAAAACAATTTTCATAAAAGGATTTATTTAATACGATTTAGAAAACTGAACACACAATAACGTCAAAATTGGCGCGACGCTCACTGACAGCTAAACTATTGAATATTCAGGCAAACGCGCACAACTAACAATTGTGTTTATTTATCGTTATTAAGCTAAACAATGTAGTTCCGTTCGCTTCTATACAAATAGAGCGTTTATCCATGCAACGATCAACCAAACTTTGCTTATTGCAATAACAATAACAAAAGCATTAAGATTTCTTGTTTTTCTTTTTTTGCTTATATAATATGAGCGACCATTAACTTTTTATTGTTATGATTTGAAAAATTTTCTAAAGAACGCGTGCGTTAATTTGTTTTATTTTATTTTTATTTATTTATTTTTTTTTTAATGTTTTCTTTCTTAGTCTGAGTTCATTTGCTTTGAGCTATTTTGTGCTTTTGTCGATAACGTTTTCTTAAATCTCTACAAGAAAGACGTAAAGAATAAAAAAGTAAAAATACATTTCGTTTCATGTCGTTTGTGTTTAGATTCCGGTTAATAAATTAAAAGAAAATTTTCAAATCACTTGTCATCACTTTTTTATTATATATTAATTTTTTATTTGGATGGTTCAGTTGCCAAATCGGTTAACTCCATTTTTATTAGATTTTATTAAATTTTAATATCAAAGCACTTCATTAGCTCCTAACTGTACATATTCAAAACGAATTTCTCTAATAATAAGTATTAACACCGCTAAATGACAAAATTGTTTTGGCCACTGAATACTAATAAATAATTTTTGTCAGAAGCCATTTCTGATTAACTCCATACTATAATGTATTTATATCATAATAAAAATCTACTTAACCCGCTGCATTATTTCTCGTCCCCTACGGGGTCATCTGTAAGTTGTTTGCTTAATTTCATTATTCCCGTTAGACGAGAGCTGTTATCGCTCACACGAACTAAGTACGAGAAAGATAAATTAGAAATTAATTGCATAGGAAATGCCACAAGTTAAGATACTTATAAATTTCAATTTTATTGTGAATTCTGTTTTTAAACCGTTATAATATTATTATAAGAATTATTTGAGTAAGGAAAATAATGAATCGGATATGGTTCTTCCATACAAATTATTGGCAGAAAGCTCGGCTCAAGAAAACGATTTTGTATTTTTGTATTTTTGTATCTTTTTTATATGCAATGAAAAAATCGCAGCAAATAATCCGACTGGACGAAAAAGAAGCCATAATCCTGGTAAATGGGACCGAAATGTCTAAAAGCATAACAGAATAAAAGGCTCAGAATGCAGAAATATAAGTGGAAGAGAATTTATTATTTAGGAAAATTACTTAACTGCAATGAACTGGATTTTGGGGTTTCTGTAGCAATATGTTTATATAATGACATTTTTCCGTAATAAAATAATAATTCAAGAATTTTAAAAACCAACATATAATAATTTATCGTTTTTCTCAACTTTTTGTTTTATGGAGTTAACCGATTTGGCAACTGAACCATCCAATTTTCTTTCAATTGCCCCCAATCATGAAAAAATCTTAGTAATAATAACAATTACTCCAAATATATTCGATCTTACACTTTCTATATGTCGTCAAGTCCAATAGGCATTTGCAATAATACGGTCTACGTCGTATTTTTTAATTTTTAACTTGAAAAGGATTTTAAAAAACAACATATAATATTTTATTGGTTTTCTCAACTTTTCGTTTTATGGAGTTAATCGATTTGGCAACTAAACCATCCATTTTAAAAGGTGATAAGTAAATGTTATAGCAAGATGAGAAAAATAAAAAAATAGAGGTCTTTGTCCCCCCAATACAAAATAATATAAGAGTACAATAAGTAATTATATGCAAACAAGTTTTTAAAATGCATTCAAATAATGTAAGGAACCAAAATTAGTTACCTTCTAAATGGAAGAGGCAAGCATATGATGCCTTTTCATTAAATTCATCTGAAGGATTTACATGATTGCTCCTTCCGGCAAGATGCGTCGAATTCAATTTTCGATTAATGGAAAATGCAAGTCATCATGATGGACCGCGGGACATTAACAATAAGATTGGAGAGTCTTTTATTGATTTCTTTCAGGAGTATTTCAATATTAGAATCACTGGATGTTCCCCATAATAAAAATTCTTTGAAAATATTTTAAAACGAAATGTTGGATAAAAGCCGTTGGGGAACGTTTTCTAGCGCATTAGTTGAGAGGAAATACAAGGCCGATCTCAATAATAACACACCGCAGAAAGATAATATTTGCTTCCATTAATCATATGAAAAGTTTTGCCAATTTATTCAATGGGATAGGGACCATAATAACGAAGGAGATAAGTTAAATATGATGTATGTTACATCATCTACATCAGGACATTTTGATGAATATTGCGACATTTCCTACATAAAGTTAAATAACATTTTAAAGACTTTCTTGAAAAATCCCATGAAAGCGAAATTTTTATCGCTTTACGGCTTGCGCAAAGCGGTTTCTCTTACGAAATGGTAACACTGGGAGTAACACCGAGTAATATTTTCCAGACATGTGACTTGCCTACTAGCAAACATACACAGGCGTTACAGCCTCTTGGCACGCAAGTCAAGTCAAAGTTTTAACTGTTGCTCCAGCTAGAGTTTCATTATTTATACATCATTTATATGATAGCGACCTAACTAAGCAGTCGAATGAATGGCCTTAAATTTGTTGGACTTACGCATAGAAATTTTTAAAAACAAATGACTTAAAACGTATATTTATATTTATGCATAAAAAAATATTCTTATCACTCTTAGCATTAATAAGTTAATACACTTTCCGATAAATAACGATTTAATCGATTTAAACTAATTATTTGATTATTGAATATCTTAAGGCAGAAATTATATTCTTCCTGCAAACAATTAGCGCGAAGGTCAGCCACATTTGTTCGCATCGGGTATCATGTTTTGCAAATAATCAAATTATTTCATGATATTATTTGCTATGATGCAAGTGTCAACATATAAACTGAACGTCATGCTCAACTGCGCAAGCGTACATAAAAATTCCAGACAAAGTCTTTTACGTAATCTAGACTTGATGTATATATAGCAAACGTGTTTTCATATATATCTTTAAATATGCATTAAATTGCACTAGTTTACTTGAATTTGTGTGTGTGTGTGTGTGTGTGTGTGTGAATATGACATTTATTTAAAATCAGGAAATTAAGGTGATTTTCATAATAATGCACACACATGTTATATGCTCGTTTTATAGATTTTTGTTGTAAGTATTCTTAGAATATTCTTTAAAACGTCTTTTTATTTGCATTTTCGGCAGCGTTCGTCCTTGGCCCACAACACATTTGCGTATCAAAATTTCATTTGAAAACCTCATAAATTTGGTGCCTGTAGAATGTGCGCAGAAAAACGAAACAAACAAAGGGACAGATGGACAGACAAGTCTAAGTCGATTCAGATGGCCATTCTGAATCGATCGATATAATAAGAGGTGGGCCTAGTTCAAGTCCTTCTGGGTTTTACATATGTATGTACAAACGTAATACACTCTGTACCGTAGACTGGTGTAGAGTAAAGAAAGCACGATGAGATTAAAAAGTGTAAAGATTCGATGAGCACACTTCGAAAACTCAGATTAATTTCTAAAGCATTTAGTTCTCAGTGCACGTATTATTTTTGTTTTTTCTTTTAAACTCTTCTTGCTTTCAGTTTCGTTTTTTTGTTTTTTCGTTTTACGAATAACGGAAATTATTAATTTGGTTTCAACATTACTACTGTAAAACTGTATCAATAAATGGAATACTCATACATACTAATGTAATAGAATAATAGAAGCTTAACATTTTAAAAGATCATAAGAAAACAATGAGATTAAAATAAAAGCCTGAGACATCGTCTCAGTAATTATGAGCAAACGAGAAAGTCTCACAATTTAATATAAGCAAGTGTCCGTCACTCAATATAACGTTTACACGATAATAACAAATATTAAAGTAAAGTCAAAATGAAAATAAAAAAAAAATACAAATAAGAAAATTATATTCGGTCGTAACCGAATCTTTTATACCCATCTCTGTTATCCTTAAAAAGACAAATACAGGTAAAAGAATCATATTTTCTTGTTCTATGCTCTATGTGGAGTGGGCGTGGCTGATTTTTTCTATTTTCAAAATAAAAGTTTTTGTCGAATAGATATGTGGGCGTTACAGGTGTGTCCTTTGAAAAGTTTAGGTCACTTTCAAATTTCTTTGCACATTTTGAAGCTGCCGGGAGAATGTTTACCACATATACTACGCTTTTGCACAGGCAGACACATGGACGAATGAACAGACGGACATGTTCAGGTTGAGTCGGAATTTCAAACTGGCCAAGAATTTATATACTTAATGAAGTTTTTGAAGGTTGTTTCTGCGTGCTATGAAGATATTGAAAAGAAAGTTAAATACACTATAATGTTTGGTAGGCGTGGCCAATTTTTTCCGTCTTTATATAGATACTACAGCAGTGCCCATAGCATATTCGTTCAAATTTTTATACATTTATCTGCTATAGTTCATGATTAATGAGCAAAAAACTAATTTTTTGTCCTTTTTAAAAAACACAATTGTCCTCAGTTTACGTTGTACTGTAGGCGTAACACTCCACCACTTTGGACCATTTTCAATACCAGCCTGTGCGCAAGAACTTTCAATATTTTTGCCAAATTTAAAGTTGTTGAGTGTTTACAACAAACATTATACAGACGGACAGATAGACAGAGCGACATACTCAAATCGATTTAGAATTTCATGCTGGTCAAGAATATATATATACTTTGTGGAGTCTGTTACATTTTGAGAAAATGAATGAATATACCCCTCCTCCATGGATAGTGGGTAAAAAAAAAGGGATTTATGGCCTACAAAATATGTGAAAGAAATAAACATTAATTCGCCATAATCTTTGATTCTCAAAGGACCAGTTTTGGAAAACTAGTCTAGTTAGTGTAGCCCATTTGTTATACAATCGAAAGTATATCGAAATTTTCGTGTTTGCTTATTTGTTACAATAACAACTATTCACGTGCACACACTGTTAAGTTAATAACAATAACGTAACTTGTTCTTTGTGCGATCATTAGTTTGTATTATAGATATATATGTATAATAATTTCTAATAATATTTAATTTTCCAATTTTTCAATTATAATTTAGCGAAGACATAATCCTCAAGAAATGAGACGTATTTCGTGTAGGTATCTTCACTTCAATTATTAGCGAAATATGAGAAATGAAAATAAGATTTTATTAAAGTTAAATAAAATTAAATAACTCTTTGTTTATCAGAATTTGTAATATCCTGATTTAGAAATCTGTAAGTAATTCGATTTATTTCATTTTTAGTGTCCCGCCATAACAAATTATTGGTTTTACAAGCACTTCAATGCTGCTGATATATGTTACAGCTCATGTAAATGGTTTGTTTTCGATTTCAAATCATTTATCTTTATATTTTATCGTTCGCTCGTTTATGTTCTTTTTTTCTGTTTAATTTTTCTGTTGTGCAATAGTCTCAGACTTAAGCTAAAATAACCGGCACACACAATGACAGTTGACATATTATACTGACAACACGTTCGCATGTATATATGTGTACAGCAGCAGCACAAAAACACACAGAAAATTATTATTATCTTATATACAATAGAATTTTTGTTTTTTTGTTTTTTTGCTTTTTTTGTTTTTTTTTTCTTCGATTTTCTTAGTAAGGCAATCGCAAAACATGAGACTGCATACTTGAAACAGTGGACAATGCAGTAATAACAGGAAATGCCTAAAGAACTTTAAATAGAAATGAAATGTTTTTCGCTTTAAACTAAAGTTATATGTAACCGCGGTTTGCATATTTTCGGAACGTTTCGTTTCGTAACAGCGAAAATATAACTATTTGAATTTTTTTTTTTTTTTTTTTTTTTATGCTTGCTTATCTAAAATGTTCTGCAAGCGTCTCCGTAACTAGCAGACGTAAACATTGTATTACACAACTGTAAAGCAAATTGTATGATAGCACTGCTCACGCGCAAATGTCTTTCTTTGTTTATATATTTGAATAATAAGCCGAATATTGAAAAGTCCAATTTGGAAATCCTAATCGCGATTTCAACGCAAAGCGGAATCAACAAATGTAAATCGACTTGTCAAGATATACAAGATGCATAGTAGATGTACAGATCAATCTTTACCGGTTCTTTTAATAGATTATTTTTTGTGTGTCTCTCTGTATGTGTGTGTGTGTGTGTGTGTGTGCTTCACCTAACGATATATGAACTGTCCTCCTAAAATCTATACAAAATAGTTTTTGGAAATTTGACTTAAGTTGCTCTTGTTGGCGCTTATATATTGGGCAACGCCCACCTATTTGTCTCAATCGAACATGTGCTTAAAAGTTGATATTTTAGCTAACATTTTTTGCGAATCTTCATAATTTTCTAATTCTTTGCTTGTGTAAAAAGTTACATGATATGAAAATTAGTGGTATATCTAAAGAAATACGCTATCTGATGGGTTTTTTTACTCCAAAACATTCCGAAAAATCTGTAAAGTGTACTGTAGGAATGCCCAAGAGAAAGACGCAGGGGTGGCTTGCTTAATTCCGTTCCGGAAATTCCGATGTCAAAGATACACATCCGTCTGGTCTGGTCGGCCAGTCACTGCAAAAGTCGATCAAATTTTGCTGCTGCTAGACCAACATCGATACGCAAGCTGTTAGGAAATACCGGAGGCACTAAACATCAACTACATGACAGTTTGGAATAATTTGAAAAGAGCTACAAAGGGCTGCAAAAAGAAGCTCAAAAGAAGACCAAAAAACCGGGAAGACCTTTTACATCGCCCATTACATTAAATGGAAAAATTATTAAACTGTGAAGCTACATACCCGAAGAAGAGCGAATTTTTGTAGAAATTATACCTATTTAAGAACTAATCCTGGTTAACTTTAAACTAATCAAGTTAGGTTTAGCGGTTAGTCATCTATTTCTTGTCCGCTCTTTTTATACTGACTCAAGCTAGATATAATCACTTTAGAGCAGAATTAAACAACCAATAAATTTTGCCTGTTAAAGAAAAACTTATAAGCCCTATAGATAAATCGGATTCGCAAAATCTGGCGATCTAAAATATATTCAATATTTCTTATGAAGACAGCGTTACGTATACTCAAAATGAATGAATTAAATGAATATAAAAATTTTGAAATCTTAAAGGCTCAATACTTTTCAAGGTAGCGGGCACAATACATTTTGGCAAGCAGCAGTTAAAGGTGCTTTAATTATATATAATGTTATTATTTAAGAAAAATTTTAAATAAATGCACTTAACACATGCATGCATAATCGCACATGCTCAAATGTCGAAAATACAAATAACACACATACACATATAACATGAACCATATGCCTTATGAAACAGAATATGTTAAAACAAGTTCTCTTCGTCTACAAATAAAATTTAATCAATTTAATGCCACAAAAAACTTTATGCATAAAAAATCAATGACTGCCTGCCACTCATTGTTACCTACTGCTTTTTCAATTTTTTTTTTTTTATTTAACTTTTATTCCAATCAACAGGTGAAGCAACTTCATGCTGCATATGAACTTTAGCTTAATAAAAAAAAAAAAAAAAATTAAAATTTAAAAAATTAAAAAAAAGATAGATAAATAAATAAATAAATAATAATAATGAATGACTTTATTATTCGCATATACAAAAAGCAAAAAAGAAAAAAAAAAAAAACGCAAATTGTTAAGCAGTTTGAAAAGTGTAATATACATTAAGTGACCTTTACTTACACACGCGCGCGCAAGTGAAAAAGTAAGAAAAATTAATTAAAATAAGTTTAATATGCTATGTTTAAGCAAAGCTTAAGTAGATCAGAGATCGAGCGATCATTGACAAAAATCAACGTACACACAAATAAAATCTGTAACGACATACAACGTCTGACAGCAAACATAACATGAATAACTCTCTTGATATTGTTAAACGAAAAACTTGAAGGTTAAACATATATTCTGACATATTCAGACGACATTTGTCGCAGAGAAAACAGAAAAGTAAATAACACAAAAGATTGTAAACAACGATATTAAAAATGCAATGACATTAAATGCAAGAAAGAGCCAAACAAGGAGATGCAAAAGTAATCAAATATTTAAAGTTTACTACAAAGCTAGATATTCGGTCGTGACCGTATCCATTATACCCATCACCGTCTATCCTAAAAAAAGTAAAAAGAAAATTAAAAGAGCTACGAGTTTTTTTATTTTTAAAATGAAAGTTTTTGCGTCATAGACGTAGGCTTGTCCTTGGAAAAGTTTGGATCGCTTGCAAATTCCTTTGCAAATTTGTAGGCGATAGCTTCATTCTCGTTAACGGCAGAATGTTTACCCCAGATACGAAACAGTAGCGTAGACAGACAGATGGACAAGCGAACAGACTGGCATGCTTAGGTGCATTGCAGGTTTGAAACTGATCAAGAATTCGTACACTTTATGGGGTTTTTGAAGCTTGTTTCTGCGCCTTATAAAAAATTAAATTTTGATGCGCTATAATATTGGGTAGACGTGGTCAATCTGTTCCTTTTTTGTGCAGCCACTGCAAATTTTTGTGCATACATATGCTATAGTTTATGAGTAATCAGCAAAAAACCAACTTTTTATTCCTTTTGAAAATCAGAGGTGTTCTCAGTTTACGTAGTGCTGTGCACGTGTCCTTCGACCGATTTGAACAATTATGAACACCAACCTGCGTGCAAGAAGTTCCAGAGTTTCCGCCGAATTTTGCGGCCAGGAGAACGAACACTACGCAGACGGCCAAATATATAGAGACGGACAGACAGATTTAGAATTTGATGCCAATCAGGAATATATATACTCCGATGCTTCCTTCTGGGAAGTTTGGGCGTTCCAACCGTTTTGACAAAATGAAAATACCGCTCATCGTTCGGCGATGCATATAAAAATATATAGTTAACAAGTACAAGCAACAAAAAAAAAATGCATGATATGATATTGAGTGAGTCTTAAAATCACGTTCGTTTATTGCATGATATGGTTTTTGTTTCATAATTATAACCAATTAATCGCTCGCAAGCTAACTTCTTTAGAATATCCCATTGAAAGGGCTCTCCGTCAAATTTCACTTGCTCTGTGCTTTACTCATACCACTATATGCTTAAGTCGGCCGACTATTATTTTTCGCCATAGCGCCATCAGAGTCATGTCATCCTCACAAATTATAACCGAGATGAAATATAAGCTAATGGCAATGAGGAGCACTTTTTAGGAATAGCAAGTAATCAATAAATTCCGATCTGCTGCTACTATTACATTACATAATATCTTAACATTTTCTTAATGATAAATTTCTACAATCCTTGAAATTTTTTTCAAGGCAACTAAAACGAGCTTACTTTCTTGCTAGTGCCTGTAAATTTACCCTGAGCAGGAGTATATTAAAGCGAAAAAACGTTGATGGCTTGTTAACGTTATTGACACGTGCCTTACATCTTGTTTAGTTGATAATATTTAATAAATTTATTTTATCCACTCTTCATAAAGTTCTCGTATTAATAGGATAAGGAAATGCAAGAGATAAGAAAGTACTCTTTTTTTTACCCGATAGATGCGTTCCTTAGAAATCCGTGCAAAAAAAGTCGTGCAAAAAATACATGCAATATATGGTAAATTTGGTGATATGTTCCACAACTTCAAAAAATCGTGTAAGATGAAAAAATTTATACATTTTTTCACAAAACCGTGCAAAAAAAGTAATAGTGAAATCCACATTACTTGTTTATAAAATAAAAACTAATTCATTTTTATTAAAAAAGATAATTTAAAATTAGTGTAGGGTGAAAATTCAGTCTAGAAGTCAGTCAGGGAATAAAATTCAATTTTCCAACTATTCATCGCTACTTGATAACAAGTATGTACGTCTATTACAAACTAAATCAAATAAGTAAAGAAAGTCACTAACGTATTTTGTGGGCACAAACCGACTAACTTCTCGGAGTGTTCCTCAATTGTAGTTTCTTACTGCATACGTAACTGAAAAAACCGAAAAAATCACATATTTTCAATATACCCAACAAGTAGCATATAGTCGAGTTATTGAACTCGACGTCAGCTGACGGGTGCATTATCCACATGGAGGGCATGAATAAACTAATATGAATTATGTTCAGTACAGTACTATATTATTATTATTATTATTATTATTATCATTATTATTATTATTATTATTATTATTATTATTAT
>KK502412.1:64361-83749 GCA_000688735.1 Glossina austeni | reverse complement strand
GCGGATGAATATTTTTTTACTTTCATATTTTTATTTTTTCTATGAAAACTTGACGTTACGTTTTTATTATTATTATTATTATATGAATTTAGTCAGAGAATAAATTCTAAGACTAAAGTTTTGAAGCACTAGCATCTAAGGCTTTCGGCTTTTATTTTTATTTTTATTATTATTATTTTTATTATTATTATTATTATATGAATTTAGTGAGAGAATAAATTCTAAGACTAAAGTCTTGAAGCACTAGCATCTAAGGCTTTCGACTTTTATTTTTATTAATATTATTATTATTATTATTATTAAGATATTATTATTATTATTATTATTATTTTTATTATTATTATTATTATATAAATTTAGCCAGAGAATAAATTCTAAGACTAAAGTCTTAAAGCACTAGCATCTAAGGCTTTCGGCTTTTATTTTTATTAATATTATTATTATTATTATTATTATTATTATTATTATTATGAAAAACTCTACCGCACAGTACTATATTACAGTACTATGTTATTGTGTTTTATACCTACAGACGGACAAGTAGGTATAATAAAAGGCCCTTCTTAATCTTAATATACTCTGCACCACAAGCGATGTACTGTATAATGATATGCAATATAATCAATCTTCCATTGCGTCATTCTACATTTCGATTAAATTAATTAATGATTGCTTTAAGTCGCTCCACAATAGGATTACTAGGCTTTCATACAAAATGTAAATTCTCCCCCTATGAAAATACTAACCTGACTGATTGGCGGTCCGCCAAACTTAAACTAATAATGACAAATTCTTGTTCCTTTTTTTTGTTTTTTTGTTTTAAAAAGGTTTTGTTAAATTTACGCCTTCATTCACTTATAACATTATTTGGAAATTTATTTATTTCATTTTGTATAAGTTTCCGTTGTAATGGACGCTCCTTCCTAAAGACCTAAAGTCTTTAAGGTATATACATTATGTGTCATATCAAAATGGGAATATTTTTGCTTGCAAGTGAAAGAAGAGAAGAAACTTTTTATTGCTAAATGCGAAGAAAGTTCTTGAAAGCATGTTTGGCAAAAATTGTAGAAATTATTTCACAGTTGGTGGTGACAGCTGAATACTTCTTGTACTGTCAGTTAGTCAGCATTGGTTGCTGCGAAAAATCTCAAACAGGCTTTACGATCTACGCCAAGCAAAACTATTATTAAAAATTCTTAAAAAATTTTTTTTCACAATTTTACGAATTATACGCAAACACCATAAAACACTTTTTTTTTTAGCACAAGAATGATAAATATCGACTTCCGTTGTTGTTGTTGTTTGTTTTTTTTTTTGGAAAATTTTCATACCATTATAAAAATGTTTCAACAATTTGCAGCATTACTTCCATTGTAATTTCTGGCATTCTCTCGGAGATCAACGGCCAATGTTAGTTAAAAATACAAAAAGAAAGAAAAAAACGAAAAAGTTAACATAATATATAAATAAATAACCATACATGCAAACAATGAAGAAGAAAAAAATAAAAAAACATCTGCAAGTGTTGTTTTGTTTTTTTTTTTTTTTTCATACGCTTACGTCTGCAATGAAGGTCACTTCAATGCTGTAACATCAAAAGCAACAGCAATAGTTAATAAAATAAAACAAACATTTTCTTTGCAGTCTAAATGAAACTTTAATGCTCGCTATCTAATATCTTAGTGTGTGTGTGTCTTCTAGTCATAGAGATTTTATTATTTTATTATTATCTGTTTTTCATGGCAGCGTTTGTTAATAAAACATGCAGATCTACTTGAAAATCATGACAAGTCTTGTATCAACGATCAATTACTTTACAAGTCAGCTTCATTTAAAAGCGTTTCATTAAATAATACTTTCCGTTCAATTTGTTAAATGTTATTGTAACTGTTAATGTCGTTATTGTTATTATTGTTTTCACAATAAAATTAAATTAAAATCTTACGGTTTTGTAACCATTTTCTTCACGTCAATTACCAATTTACGTACACATTACACACTACTTACACTACTACACTATATCTATAAAACAATATTTATTATAAAATCTTGATAGCACTTCTTAGACATTACGTCGAAGCGTTGACTGAGCTTCCAAGCTCCCGAGAAGCGTAATTAGTGTATACTACTACGCCACTGGATAAATTTAATCGCTTTCACGCTGTCATCTTAAAATGAAGAGATAATCGGCAGATAAAAAGATGAATGAAATAAAGGTTACGCAAAGATATAAATCTCATGTGGTTCAAGTTTTAAAATACTTTTTCAATATTCTCTTAAAGTGTATGTTGATCAAAAGCTTGATTAATAGCCACATTCTGGTAATGTCATCGTTAAAGAGATCATAAAATTAGTTATTGCGTCTCTTTGTCATCGTCCCGATCACTTTACTTCGAACTTTTTATTCTGAAGCAAAAGTGAGATAACGAGACTCTCCCGTATCAATGTTGAGCTAAAACAGCTTTATCAACTTGTGAGACAGCGTCAAAAATTGAAATGTTTTAGCAATCTTGAGATGGCAATAAATGAGGACTGACCGCAGAAACGATCCTGTGAAGTATATAGCAACTCAATGATCGCGGGTTCGAATCGCAAGTACGGTAGAGTTTTTAATAAAGCCGATAGCCTTAGATTCTAGTGCTTTAAGACTTTAGTCTTGGAATTTATTTTTCTGTTTTTTCCTTTATACTCCTGCCTTATAGTCTGCTATTATAATGAAATGTAGAGCTCAAGCATGTTATGTTACTTGTCATCTCCACATTTATGCTTAAACGTCAGAGTAAAGCCAAAGAGCACAAACAGATAACAGTGGTTTGATAGAACTGATCACTGATTGCGCTCAGAATAAAGTGTTCTGTCTATACGTCTTTCATTAACGAGCTATAAGCATAAAAGAGGTGCTTGACTAGAACAAGCCCAAAGAACTCCTCCCTTCTGTACGACCCTAAGGGATTAGTAAAGCTTCCATCTACGATTGTCTTGGCTCGCTATCTCCTCATGATGTGATTATGAAAGGAAGAATAAGTGAAAGTGAAAACAATGACTAATAAAAAATACTCAGCAAAACATAAACAAAGTCAGACATGTACTATTGCCAACGGAAAGTTGAAAGAATAAAAAGATCGTCTACAGGATCGTGAAAGATGAAGTGTAAAAAAGAGGGATTAGAAAAGCGCGAACTAAATCCAAAAATCTATAGACAAATATTGATGGGCCGCAATACTACAGACCTGCAGAATGGGAAGTCACGATGAGTCACTTTGAATAAAGCAGTAAACAGCAAAATTTAAGCGTATGTTCTCTATGAAGTAATTCTTTATCAATTCATTTTTAAAAAGAAGAAGATAGCAAAGAAGATAACGATGACATCAGTAGTAATAATATCCTGATATTAGATATAGAAATAAGTGAAGGGCAAAGAATGGAAAACCCATGTAAAGGATGAATTCTTGGTATACAGCGTGAATGTCGCGTCATATTTGTGCCTAAATATTGTACAGAGAAAAATTTTTTGGTTTAACCAAATTTTTCGTTATTTAATTCTTTACCCAATTGGTTTAGACATGTTTTGTAGTTAATCAAAATAATCGATAAGAATCAGTAGTCGCCACATCCTCCCACCGGCGTCTACTTACTACCCTAATTAACTAATTAATTAATTTCTGATGCGAGACGGCGGTGAACCTATGGGTCACAGTTACACACACACACACACACACACACACACACATTAACCGTACGAACTCGGCGTAGAAAACCATTTCATATTTTAAATATTTCATGTTTGCTTTAAGTAAGCTTTCAAGATTTCCGGCTGCCACCCCGTAATCAATTTCGGTTGGACTTACTACAGTTAAATACCCACCATGATAAGCTAAAAGCACAATGTTCGACCGAAACGTACAGCGAAGATTCATTTCCTCCAAATACATCGTATATCGTACACTATCAGCCCATATTTCTACACAAATTGTCAGCATTTTGTAGGTAATTATGGCAAAAGCTGACTACCAGAGTGCAATTCCTTCATATATGACTATTAGGTAGTCGTTCGTTCGCAATACCCCTGTTAAAGGTGATAAGAACAAGTGTTAGATCAAATTTGTTTTAAGATGATAATCGTGGCAAAGACGGCAAAGCCTAAACGAGGCTAAACATTGCATCCACTTTACAGGGACTCCGATCCGTACTTCAATGCGCTACGTATAGGCCCCCGGTAATGCCCCAGCTGAATATATTTTCTTTCCTACTTTTAATTCCTTTATGTTGGGATTTGTGATACGAGAGCTCACTGCTTGACTGTTCTTAACTCAAACAAACATTTATTTATATATATATATATATATATATATATATATGGATATATATATGGATTATTTGATTGATTTACAAATTCTTAACACCTTCTGTAACACGTGTTGCACAATTGCGGGACTCGTTGTTGCACAATTTGCAACAATACGAACGCAACAATATTTTCAACTATTATAAAACGCCCACAAAATAAACAAACAATCAACAAAAAAGGCGACAAATTTTCTGTCAAATATCATGTAAATCCATATACAAACACTATATACCAGCAGCAATAATATATGTAATTACTAATGTGGGCCAAATTCGCAGAAAATCGACCCGATGGCCTAACGCTGATCTAGAGTTGTTTACAAACAATTTTGCATATTGTCTTTAGCATGGAAGTGTAATATGTATGCTTCAGGCTAATGATTAGTTGTGTGTGAAGCTATTACAAAGAAGTGCATTTAATTGAATTGTGATGACACTTAGAATTCAAGCTGCAAGTCAAAGCGAGGCATAAAGCAAAAGAAGACATTTGCGAGAGGAAAAGCGGTATAAGTAAACTTCAAATTGCAGAGGTTTTAAGGCATACTTGCGTACATGTGTGAGTGTGGGTATATGTGAACCATCGCAACTGTTGCTATCAAATCGTAATTGCTCGATTGTTAAGCAAAAACTAAAACGGTGGCAAAAGTTATATGTATTTATGCAAATGAAGTGGGATTTGGACGAGGCGTGAAGTGAGGCAAAGTAAAGATGCTTGCACAGCTCTCCATTGTTTCGCTATTGTTTTTTTTTTTTTTGTTATTTCTTTTCCTAAATTTAATTCTGTTTCTTTTGTATAAAAGATAGAAGAATGAGGAAAAAATATAAAAGACTTGCTGTTGTTAGCCGAAACCATCAGTAATCAAGTGGAAGCCTAACGATACCTTTGGTGTTTTTTTTTTTTTTTTTTGCCTAGAATAAAATATGGTGCAGAAACTCGTGGTAAATAGTTGTTCACAAGCCTTCGAAAGTTGTTGTTCTCTTTCATTTTTCATCTTTAGATTGCTTTCCTTGTGGGAATTCTGCTGAGCAACTGTTCGGCACGACCAGGCTTCTTGCATGGCCATCATCATTTCGATTATCCTCTAATACATCATGAATCGTTGCCAATTGCAAAATACGTGCACATACCTGCGGCTATATCACATCAAAGCTCTACCGTCATTCACAGCGCTCCGATTATAAAGCCATTTGTACTGCCAGTGGTTAAGACAGTTCTGCCAATTATAAAAACTTATCATCCCGCCCCCATTATCAAAACCCTACACTATGATCCCTTTCATCATCATCATCATTTCGATCATCACGATTTTCATCCCTATCACTAAGAAGAAACGATAATTGCAAAGATTTGTTTATTCCATAACGAAATATTTGTTAAACAATCTATCGCGTGCAGAAAATCGTATTTACGGAAATTTTTTAAAAATTGTTGTTATTGTGTTGATAAATTAGTGCAAATAAAAGATGTTTAATGAAATCTTACATCAAACGAAAAATGATTACAATCTAATTGCAATGAATACATAAAATGAACGATGATACATAAACAATTAAATAGTGAAGAGTCCTTTCTAGTCGTAATTTATTTATTTTTTTCTATGTGTTCCATTAGTACATTCCAAAGCGACTTGCTGTCGGGCCAAGAATTTCGAATTGTTACACAATAAACTGCCCTACGTACAATAGTGTGCATGATCGCTACATTCATCGCACGAAGTAAACTAATTTTTGTTATTGCTTTCCTTCGCATACATCATCCTGGAGAACTTTAAACTCTCTTGAGTATTCGTAACATGGTGTTTCTGCGCTTTTCCATTTAGGTTACATAAAAATTTCGAACATAATGCCTAAAGTAAAGTGTCTCTTAATCATGAATATTAAATATATTTTAGAGTGAAAATATCCGTTTCTGTCCTTCTACTTGCTTCACCATTGCCTTCGTTGCCAAAGCGAGTTTTTTCCATCCATATATTAGCGTCGAAATCCCACTTAGTTAGTAATCCGCTTCGAACAGGCATAAGCCTACAAGTTCCTGTAGGTTATTTATTATTTCTTCTCATCAGAAGTCTCGGGACATACATACATACACACACACACACACACACACACACAAGAGAACAGAGCTTTAAACAATTAAATAGAAATCATTTTCATTGTATGTAGTATAGTATATAAAGATCGTGTCTTCTAGTCAACCCGCCGGCATTCGATGCTATAAAGTTGACGCGTTTCTGCGTAACTAACGTAGCCTTTACAATGACAGTTACAGTTCAGCATCATTGCCCTTCAATTCTAGAAAATTTTTCTCTTTAGGTCTTTCCCCTATTATTGTCTTTTCTCCTCGTATCCTAGGTTCACTTTGATATATTGTCGTGAAGTTGTATTCTTCACAATACATTATCGGCAGTTGTTTACTTCAAAATTCATTTACTTTATCAGATTTCTAAGTGTCAAATGAATTAATAAAATGATCACATCTTTGCTTATCGATGAAGGATATAAAAAATTGCAAAATCGGAATACAGAGCAAGATAGAGAGAGAGGTAGAGAGAGAGAGAGAGAGAGAGAGAGAGAGAGAGTAGCAGAAAGTCTTCAAGTTTCGTTTTCCATCTTGATACACATCAACATAATTTATAAAAATCAAGTTAGAAAATTATATTCGGTCGTGATCGAATCTTTGTACCCCCCAAAGAAAAAGAAAAAGAACTAAATTTTCATACTCTATAAAATTGGTTGGGCGTGGTTAATTGAAATTTTTATGTGGTGTACATGTTGTACTTCATATAAGTAACAAGTAAGTACCAAGCAAAACACACGGAAAACAAAAGTGTTCACACTTTTTATTACATAGATATATGGGCGCGTTGTAAGCGTGTTCGTTCGTCGCGTGTTTAGACGACTTTCAAGCACTTTTACAAGTTTGTAAACGATATATTCAGACGGATAGATGAATGGATCGACACGCTTAGTTGCATTCCGAATTTGAAAACGCTTTAGGATTTATATACTTTATGGGGTTTTTGGAGATTGCTTCTGCGCGTTATAAAGGTTTTCAAAAAAATAATTAAATTATTTTTTTTTTAGAAGTACTGCAGCCATAACTTTTGTAGATTTATCCGTTGTAGCTTTTGAGTAATGAGCAAAAAACCAATTTTTTATTCCTTTTGAAAAATGGACGTGCTTTCAGTTTACATAGTGCTGTGAGAGTCTCCCTCGATTAATTTTCCCCATTTTCAATACGAGCCTGCGCGCAGAAACTTCCAATATTTCTGCCAAGTCGATAGCTTCATTTTTGCAGCCAGGAGAATGTGTAAAACAGACATAACATAGACGGACAGACGGACAGATGGACATGTTTAAATCGATTCAGAATTTGATGCTGATCAAGAATACATTTACATTTGTGAGGTCTCTGAAACGTCCTTTTATCCCTCACTCGTAGGTATAAACAAATTTTCGTCCAACATCTAAATTTGTCCGAGAGAAGAATAATCTCTTTAACAAAATTCATTAACAAACTTAATCCGTTTATCGCGGAACAATAGGTGCAACCACATTAAAACTATTGGAAGCACAGCAGTACTGTAAACGTCTCCCAATAAAAGAGAAAAGTAAAGCGATGACAATTTTTTAAACTAAATATCATGTAAGATGCTGATAGTACATATGAGGATGAGGTAATACATATTTTTTATCAGGGAACACCCATCTTTGTTAGTGCACGAAGCGAAGTATTTCGTGGAAAAATTGTTACCCGTAAAGATTGCTCGGCCACAATTGGATTGCGGATGTTTGCAATGTGAAGACGATTAAGGATATGTTTTTAGATTAGATTTTGGGCTGATGGCGAGCAGGAGTAGACCATCCTTCAAGCGATAATCGAAAATGAGCTTGGGAACTTACATCCACTGGAAGCGAAATACAAACTGATTATTCGAGATAACGATACCAATCTTGATATACAAAATAACTGTGTTGGCATCGACTGCAAATATAGCGCATCAAAATGGTACAAGTAGGGAAAAAAAAATTGATTATAAATATTTTTCACGGTCTGTTCGTTTAAATAAAAGTCACCAGAAAATTTTGCAACATTGCCTGCCGTATAAGCATTTTTTTTTTTTTTTTTTTGAAAGATCGCAAGTTAAAACGAATCAAAATAACGTGCTCGATAATTTTAGTCTTAAAGCGTAAGGCGTTGCGAACGTTTTGCAAAAGCCAATATACATACAATAGTATACAGAATTTCATTGAAAACAGAGAATTGAATTCTTTTCCCGGTACTTTTTAGCAAAATGCTCAAGTATTAGTGCTTTAGTTGCTGCTTAAATGCTAAACTAATTCAATATCTAGTTAACACGAATCATATGTTGTACGTGTATTATGAACGCAAATTGATAAGAGAATTTTATCGAGCTATGGCCGACTCTTTTACACCCATCAGTTTTTTCTTGAAAGAAAAACCCAAAAAAAATTAAGAGGCAAAAAATGAAACATTGATGTTCTTTAATGCTGGCTGGATATGGCCGTTTTTTTTTCCATTCTTTTACAAGTACCGTAAGATCCATAGGGTACATACGCGGAAGTGTTTTTTTAACGAGGAAGTGTTTTCTTTTTTAATTTGAAAGCAAAAGTGTTCTGATTTTTGAGTTTACTGGGACAGATTTGATCCATTTGTTAAGCCGTAAGACTTGTA
Source organism: Glossina austeni (assembly GCA_000688735.1). Lineage (NCBI taxonomy): Eukaryota > Metazoa > Arthropoda > Insecta > Diptera > Glossinidae > Glossina > Glossina austeni. The sequence continues at coordinate 74,706 of KK502412.1, read as the reverse complement.
ATGTTTTTATAAAATATAGAACCGATATCTTAATTTTTGCGATGCTTAGACAAGTGGACAGGCGGACGAAAGGACATACTTAAATCGATGCAGAATTTAATATTTCTCATAAGTATATCTGTCTACCTTATCGAGTCTCGGAAGCTTCTTTGTGGGTATTGTAAATGTCCTAACAATATGAATTAATCCCCATCCTTCAGCGATAAGTGTAATATAAAAAATATGAATAAAAAAATTATTTAAGATAAAAATTTATAGAAACAACTATCTTAGCAGCCGGTTTAGAACGTTATAAAGAGAACTAAGTTTTTGTAAAACTATGAATAATGTACAAATGCAAAAACAACAACAACAACAACAACAACAGCAATAACAAAATTAATAGTTTACTCGAGTTAATTACAATAGCAAATATGCGCTTTGATGAAAAAAATGCTAAAACTGCAACTGGTTGAACGCCTCCGTTCACACATTATTATATGAAATTATGAATAAAATAAAACCACTGTAGGCGCTTAATAGATCAACAAAGCAACACACCACAAAGAAAACACAAAGAATACAAATCGCAGAATTGTTGTTACAAAAAATATATAAAAAAACTAAAGATTTTATTAATTTCTATATATTATTGCGAATAATATCAAAAATAAGTGTGTTTGTGTGATTTCAATTAAGTCGAATTTTCTAACAGATAAGATTAAATGAATTCTAAAAAAAAAAAAAAAAAAAAAAAAAACAATATTTGAACGAATTTGAAAGGACAACAAAAATCTTCTTCTTTCTTCCCAGCAAACGAATGAACGTCAAACTTGGCGGCGCATACGAGCAAAAGTTATGCACAACAAATGTTCAAAGGAACGACTTAACGTATTTTAAACGTTTGAAAAACACCGAAAAAACAGCACAGAAAAGCGAAAGCTCACACATCTGAATGTGGGACAATTGTGTTGCACAGTAACACTTTTGCGGTTGACTTTTACGTTCGCTTAACTCACGTTTCATCGTATTTTTCTGCACGAGCAATCAAAGAATCTCCATCCATCCATGACAGATTATGTATACAAAAATGGCTTCTTGTCGATGCAATTTCTCTTTCACATGTGGCGAATAAAAAGCAATCAAATCCTGAGTGACAGTTAGTGTAATGTTTTAAATGTTAAAAAAATTCATTTATTTACGTTATATATAATATGAGAGGTTGCACTGCCATGTTAGATAATGATTGAGTTCTGCTCATTTTAACCTGAGCTCTGGCCAGGAGCAGACCTGCAAGCCTATAAAGCATCCACTGCTAAAAAATAATTTTTTTTTTTTTTTAGTTTTTATTAGTTTAGAAAAACTAGGGAATCGACAACTGTTCATATGGCTTAATGAAGATTACTCATCTTTAAAAATGTTCCAAGCGATGCTTGAAAAATTCCATATGAAATTTCTCACACGTTTTCTTCAAACAATCTAACCTGACGTGAACACAACAAGATCATGTATAGGTGTTTGCAAAAATTTTGATCAGTAAAAACAACGAAGAAATGGGAAATTCGATTGAATTCGATGGTTTTCACCTTTCTCTACAAAAAATAATAGTTTTCCATTTAATTTTATTGATTTATTCAGTATACGTCGACGCTAATTATGGAGCACTCAACGTTCTTCCTCTTGCAAATTCATTACCTTTGTTGCTTATTTGAAGAAATCTGCAAAGGGTTATGGTGATGCTGCTTCTTCAGCAGCGGTTTAAAAATGGCGACACAAATTGCCTGGAAATGCCACGTTTTTGGCTACATGCCGCAAAAGTTGTCCCGTACACACTGTTGCAGCTCGAATGGGAACTTCTGCGACACCCAGCGCACTGACCAAACAGGGCGGCTCCTGATTACCACCTATTCAGTTCGGCGCAGCATGTCTTGGCAGGCACCGAGATCCCCAAAGTTGAAGATGTGCGAGAATGAGTCGATAGGCGGATCGCTGCCAAACCAATAGAAGTCCTTTCGACATGATATCACTATTCGATGGAAATTATTTCCATTAATATATATGTTGCACCAATTTTTATATAGACGACTGAGAATTTTTGAGTTTCGCAATAAGCTCCTGTCTAATTAATTTGTGTTAGCTTGCCAACCATGCTTACTGGTAAGATAAAAAATTTTTCGATCTCTGCAATACGTGCTTCAACAAGAAACAACCGCCGTAGAAACTGCCTGTGGACGTTGATTACTAAGACTTCAGTTCGACGACATTTGGTTGGCAAACAACAATACTTGGGCATCCTTGAATCAAAATTGAAAATTCTGTAAATTCGGAAGTATCTCATTGAGAGAGAAATTAGAAAAATTGTCAATTAATTAGTGGTTTGGTCTTCTAAGTGCCGTTAAGCATAAATTGAGCAAAAATTTTAAATTATATTTTAATTGAAATATAAATTTGTTTTCTCTATTCATTGAGAGAGAAATATAACTAAATGTGCTTTAAGAGCTAAAGTTCATTAAACTTTTCTTACATAACTGCACAATAAGATAAATCATATTTATTTATAATTTATTTTATAACCTAAAGGTATATTATTAATGTGAAAATTATTTTAATCAATTATCATTTATTGTTACACAGATCTTTGTTGCACGGTAAGAAAATTATATTCGGTCATGACCGAATCTTTTATACCCATCATCGTGTCATTCTCTATAATTATGGGTGGACGCGGTGGATTCTTTCCATTTTCAGAATATAAGTCGACATTTTATAAGGTATATGTGTTGCAAAAAAAAAAAAAACGTTGTAGGCGTGTCTTTTCGCACATTTGCCTCATTTTCAGTTCCTTTTGCATGCTTTCAGACGCTATACCCATTTTTGCGACCGGGTGAATATTTACCGCAGATAACTACACAATTGCGTACAGGGGCAGATGAACGGACAGACATGCTTAGATGTATTCTGAATTTGAAAGTGGCCAAGAATTTACAAACTTCATGGGTATTTTGAAGATTGCATCCGTGTGTTATAAACGTTTTGAAAAAAAAAAAACAAATGAAATTATGACACGCTACAAAATTGAGGAGGCGTGGCCGATTTCTCCTTCCTTCGAGTGCAAATGCACCACCCATAGAATATACCTTAAAATTTTCATACATTTATCTCTTGTAGTTAATAAGTAACAAGCAAAAAACAAATTTTTGTTCCTTTTGAAAAACGGAGGTGCCCTCACTTTACATAGTAGTGTAGACGTGTCCTTCAACCGATTTGACCCGTTTCAAAAGCAACATTCGTGCAAGAATTTCCAATGTTTCTGCCAAATTTGAAGTCGATAGCTTCATTTTTGTGGACCGAAAACCATACGGATAGAGGGACATGCTTAACTCGATTCAGAATTTGATACTGCTCAAGAATATAAATACTTTGTGGGATCCCTGGATCTTTCAGGGCGTTGCAAACCTTTCGACGAAATGCATATACTGCTCGGGCTTCGGTGATAGGTAAGTAGGTATTATAAGTTTGTCAAATGCTTGCAACACTTCGAAATATGTATTCAATGAAAAGCATGTAAATAATATAATGGAAATATTGTTGAAAAGCATGAGTCCGTTTATGAATATTTGACCTTGGAACATCGAATTTATATTTAAATAAATTCCTATTGTCTGCATTTGATTGGAAAAAAAAAATTCAGACAATTGAACGCCAAATATCAGTAAAAATTTTAAAAATTCAAAATGCAACTCTGGGCGTTGCTTGGGTAACCAATCTTTATAAGATTTTATCACGTAAGCATTTCGGCGTTACATACCGCACAATTGGGGATATATTGCCGCATAGTAGCGTAAATTTTGGTTTTACATCTTATGTTAGTCATTATACTAAAAGTGTTGGCAAAAAAGCTATTGCTTCATGTATGCAAACATGCAAGATATTCGATCTAAAATGAATGTATTTTCTTTTGTTTTCTTTTAATCTCTTTTATGGCAAATGCAGGAAGAGAATTTTCTCTATCAACCATTTTAGATTTATGCAAATTATTGCAAAATTTTTTTTTATAAGAATAATTTATCGTTATTATCGTTATTATTGATTATGTGAGAAGTGAAAGGATTTTCTATGAATTTATAAAAATTATAATAATTAATTTTTACAGAGCATTTTTAAACCTCGACACAAAAATGTATTTTTCTAACCGCTTGTATCCGCAAGATTGATTTAGTAATTTATTAGAATTGCTTTTCTCTCCCTCGCCCCCTCTCTCTGTCTCTCTCTCTCTCTCTCCGTGTGTGTGTGTGTTAACTGCAACTAAAAGTAATTTTTATCTTGTACTTAAACTTGTCGTTACTTTAAAGTTGAGAAAACGTGTATGAAATTGTCAATAAATCATGTTATTTAAAACATAACCGTTTGTGTAATGATATAAATGTTATCTAAACTAAGAGGTGAAAAAAACCATATGTCTTAATAGCAGGTTAGGAAATCATACCTAAATTGCAATTCAGTTCGAATACTTGAGACGAAATGACTTTATTACAAATAAAAATATTTTGTATAGTTTTTTAATTCAATTTTTTTTTTTTTTTTTTTTCCATCGTTAAAAATGATCCCGTAAACTATTCAAGAACAATATTCTAAAAGTGTTTTATGGCGAAAAGCCACCACTACTCTATTCGATTCTATGTTTTTCAAATTGGCCTCAATCGCTTTGATAGGCCCCCTCAGCCCAGTGCGCGTTGTATTGACTGGTTCTTTATCTGTGCGACTTCTTCTGCAGCTTCTATCCCATACCGAGTTATAGATCGTATGAGACCTGATGCAAGGCCTGACCCGAGGCTTTTATTATTTCTTCTTTCATCACTTTTTCTCATTTTAAATCTGGTACCACGGGTGTCAGGAGCCGCCAAAGCAGTCTTCTAGCTGTAGCCTGACAGCGGGAACGGCCTTTTGTGGGAGTGTTGTGGAGTTGTATAGCAACCGGTTGTCTAACCCAAGGAAAGGTAGAGGTTTAAGGTAGGCCTCGCCCTCACCCAGGGGAGAGATATGCCCATATACGTATCTCCACTGAAAGTCGAGGGCTTATCATCCTGGGGGCGCAGATTGCAGGTATCTACATTAAACACTTGGAGACATCTGGACTCAATCCTAACGTATCTTAATTCTTAACTCCTTAACTTTAAGTTTCAACTCCATATAGGAGTCTCTATTGAAACACGCAATATTTGTTTTATTAACTAACTTGACCTTTGTAGACGTTTAGTTTTGATATGTTTTGTGTCCCGCTAGAGAATGGTATTCAAGTCATATCAAGTCAAGTTAGACATGCGGTTAAGAGGACCTTTTCAAAGGAAAACAAAAATGTATTTTATTTATATTCTTTTCTTTTTAAATGTATATCAAAAAAGGTTTTTTACGAAAACTCACGTGTGAAGAACTTTTTCCAATTGATCCTTTGGAAATAAATTCAACAAAGTTTAAATCTCTCTAGGTAACATTACACTACGATACCATCCTCAATTTTAGTAGGCCATTAAAAATAGCTGATAATATATGTTATTGTAAATTATAAAATATAACGCCGTTGGTTGATCAGGGACTTTGCGTCAAATGACCTGAAAATGTTATAATCAGATGTAAATAACGCATTTGAGCATTTGAAAGTTTAAAGCATAACTGATCCGTTGAAAAGGTGGTTAGATGTAACAAGACTGCTATTTGGTAAGCCCGTTCGATCTTTTTTACTTACGAGCACAGTATTTGATGTGCAGCCTGTTTAAAATAGGCGTACAATCTCGTAAGCACTTTTTACAACTGGTCGAGGACTTTCTCGACTTTCATCTATTTGATCATGATAACGTTGCGTTGCCCGATAATTATGCAAAAAATATTTCATGTCAATGCCTACTAGCTAGCAGACCCGTTATCTACGTCTACAATGTATTGATGCTACTTGCAATTGGGAACTTTTTTTATACCAATGCTTTCGAAATTGTTAAACAAGAAGAATATAATTTTGGCATTTTTTCCAAAAACGGGTGTCTATCGCATTATGAAAATAATATAATAAATATTCCCTTTGGCCAACAACATACAAAACGTATTTTTAATAGCAATGCAACATGTCTTCCATGGAAATGGAGTTTTACCGCTTATTGTTGCAAAGCATTTGCAAAATAAAATATTTTCTTCTACGATTACTTTTTAGCGAAACATAAATAAATAAATAAATAAAGAAATAATAAACAAATTCCAGCACTGTTTACTTGCATTCAGTAAAAATTTTATATGTCTCATCAAATTCCTAAAGGTGTTCAGGCAGTGATGTGTTCGCAGCTAAGATTTATTATTTCTCCTACCAATGCGTACAGCACTTGAATTTGATTCAATTAATTCATATTTGACAGTCGTGAAGCGGAGATATGGCGAATTTACTACACGAAAAGAGTCCGATATACCATCAAATTTTCGCCAGATCAAAGTCAATGATCAATTACTGAGACGTATTAGATACAAATTAATGAATCATTAAATCGTGAAAGAAACAAGCTTTCTACTACATAGATGATAGATAGATAGATAGATAGAACCGAACCTCGGCAAATTTACAGCCCGGCTGGCTAAAATATCGAATCTAAATTCTATTACTCTTCTGGAGATCGAGCATAAGTCTCAATTCGCTGTTGCGATGACTACTCCGTAAACTAGGGCTTGAGTGAGCCCTAAGCAGAAAGACTTGCATTTTCCATCACTTCTATTTCAGCTAATGCGACCGCTTATTATTCCCATCCACTCAATGTTGCAATTTGCTCAACTGGACTGACGATTCTTCTCAGCGAACCGTTTGCCTTATTGATTTAATCATCAGAAGTTAGTTTTCCGAGCCCTGCTAATACATAATGCAGTAGCACTATCGGCAAATTCAAAAATATTTAATGGAATTCTAGATCATTTTCTATTTACGTTAATTAAAATAGTTTCTTACGCAAATCTAAAAAAGCCGTTCACAGAGAACAAAAACTAATGGCATGTCACTGAATGAATGTTTGCGATAAGGTGTATAAATGAATCCGGTTACGACAGATGTATGGACAAAAGACGAACAGATGTCCCACTAAAATTTATTAAAGCGTTAAGACGTCATGTATTATTATATATTACATATAACCGAGCAAGATATATGAATAAACACGAATGTCATCATAGTTAGCTGTTCTTTAGCTCTTTGCTCTTTTCTATCATTATTTTGTTAATTTATGAACGAATGAAAAAACAAAAAACACAACAAAAAAAATGCAAAGTCATTTTAATCTATTAAATAATTGAGAAAATAAGTTTTAATTAATGTTGGAATACATTAAAACTAAACACTACCATTAAAAGGAAAGCAACAACAAATAATCAACAAGTAATTATAATAATCGAAATACCACCGACACACGTATGGCAACAATTCGTGCGGACTTGCACAAACAATGAAAGATTAGAGCAGACAATAGAACTGGTTGCCCGGAAGGTTGAAAACACTAAGCAAAAGTTAAGTTCAAGAGCAACAATAACAATAGCGGCAACAACAGCGGCTGCAGCAACGCCAACAACATTTTTTTCTTATTTTTTTTCTTATTTTTTTTTTTTCTTTTTTTTTCTTTTTTTTTTTCAAATAGAATCCAGTACGCGTTTGGTAACAACAACGGCAGCAACAACAAAATCTGTAACAACTGCTCGGAATACAGGCGATCGTTTATTCATATGACTTTAATGCTAATTGGCTGATGCAACCATCAAATCAATGCAGGCTGAGTGTGTGGCAGCCGCGTATACCGTGTAAGCATATATCAAATCAATTATAAATAAAAGAACGCTTCTAATTGCCAGTCGACAACAAACGGTTCTAAGCCCTTTAACAGTTAACATAAGCATTCCGAGCTAAAGCAAAAATAAATAAATCAATAAAAATGTTCAAATACGTAAGGACTACAGAACTGCAATAATAATAAATAAAATTTTCATTAAGAATTAATTATTCTTATACTCATACAGTTGGTGTTCGCTATGCTTTTGAGCTTGGCTGCTGCCCGTCCCGGTTTCCTTGGTCCAGCTGTATTTGCTCCTGGTCCAGCTGTAGTTAAAGTAGTGGGACCAGCGGTATATCCTGCTCATCCTCCGTTCATTAAAGTGGTTGGACCTGCTGTTCTTCCCGCTCCAGTCGTTACCAAAGTGGTGCATCCTTTCCCTCTAGTGGCTGGTCCCTTCTACCCTCACGGTCCCATCGTAGTTGGTTAAATTTGCTAGCTTGAGATTTTGACTTTCCAACCAATATTGCCCGCCACCACACTACACTTTGAAATTATTTCGCTGTCGCTTGAGTTTCGAAACACCCATCGTGTACCTTTATTGTAAAAATTTGTGTACTTGTCATATAATGTAGTAGTTTTTTTTTTTTTTTTTCTCATTTTAACTCATATCTGTGTTCAATGATTTATATGAAAGCAAAAAAAAATAGAAAAGGAAAACAAAATTCCTGTTTAGTTTTAACATAGATATATTTGTATGCAACTTCGAATAAATTCTGATTTAAATTTTGAAAGAAAAAAAAAAACTCATATACAACTTCCTTTTTTATTATATATTAAGAATTTATTCAAAAATCCTAAAGGTAGGCAAAATATACTTGAGCTTTTCAAAAGTTTTAACATTGTTGCTTAAATTGCGATAATAAGAAGTGAAAAGCGCGATAACTACAGAGGGATAATCATGTATGAAAAATTTAGCTTTCGCTCTCAGCTTCGCAGCTGTTTGTCAAAAACGGTTGAATACAAAGGTAGAGGCTGGCTTTCAATTATGTGGTCTGATGAAAAAAGGATGAGTCTGATTGTGGCGATAACGATCACCTAGGACTGACATCAATAGAGCCACATTTGGTAACAAGTTATGCAAAGCAAAACAGAAGGAAAAAGATTATTATCTCTGATAATTCACAAATAACTTAATAAATAATTAAAAAAAGCATCGAAGTCAAATTAAATGTCTCACCATGCATCATTTCAAAGGATGCTTCGCGTTTCGGCCCGAATGTATCCCTTTTCCTTTCAAATTCGTTTGTGTAGAAAATCAAAAAAAAAAAAATTCTAATATTACGATACTTGATAATGGATAAAATTACCAACCAAAGAAAAGAAGAAACACAATCACATAATATTGACGGGCCTGATAATTGAAATCCACAAGGGATTTTTCGACAGTGACTCCTCCAGCAGTATAGCATTACAGAAACAAATATATGAGAAGATTTGGGCGTCTTTTAAATATAACCTGAAAGTTATCGGAATAGAATTGTGGTCAAGAACGTTTTTCTATGCGAACCGTTCAGATCGTAATAGAAATAAAAAGAAAAGCAAACTTGGCACTGCGTTGATTGTATTCTTCCCCCTCCCCCACCCCCCTCAAGGACTTTATGGCGTCTGATGAGTATGTTATAATGAAAGAGCTCCCACAACCTTAAGGGTTTTGATAATATATTGTTAGATATATTACAAAAGTAACGAGAAATGAAAATGGCGCTTCTCTATGCCTTTTTAATTTTTTAAAGCAAATTTTATTGAAATGTTTCGAATGTGTTCAAGAATTGCAAAAACAAGAAGAAGCCTTTACAGGACGCGTTGAACTAAAATATTAGAGGTTTCATTTTGTGGTTTTCAACGGTGTCCAGCCGAATTGAATAATGGAACGGAATATGTCTGAGCTAATGAATCGTACGCCCTAATCACCGGCATAGTACTCGTACGAACTCTCGTTGTCACTGCCGGCGACAGAGCCGGATGAATTACAGCTTTGCTATGAACTTGAGAGATACTCTGTTGGGAGACATGTGATGGATCTGAATGCACGATAGCTCCGACACGGGCTACCACAGGCTTATCAACAAGATGATGTGTTTCAACGAATCCACCACAAACATGCGCCATAAAACAGGAAACACTTAGAAGAGCAATTGTCTAAATGGATAATAAATCAGAAATTAATTTAAAGAATCGCTTAAACCAAAAACGATTACACGACTTACAAATCTGCACATTTTCGATGAAATTATTTTGCACACTAATATCAACTACTGTTAAGTTCATGAGCTTATATACATAACGTTCTTGAGTTAGAGAATTCTTAAAATAAAAATAAAAAAAAAAAAACAAGACGAAATATTAAATTGACACCGCACGTAACCTATAACTTAATCAAGCGCAAAATACAACCAGAATTTGATCACCATCATCAGCATTAATATTGTTATAGCATTTGAAAGATATTATAAAATACATATATATATATATATATATATATATATATATATATATATATATATATATATATATAT
>KK502412.1:36578-64261 GCA_000688735.1 Glossina austeni | reverse complement strand
ATATATATATATATATATATATATATATATATATATATATATATATATATATATATATATATATATATATATATGGAAAGCCAGACAATCCCAACTAAATTGAAGCCAATCGTTAAGTGGAAGAATAATAAAAACTATTATAAACATCTTATTTTCATTTAAAATCCAGTGTCCGACCTTCATTACATCAAAAAACAAAAACAAAAAATGAGCCACAACATTGACACGCGACCGGTCAAAATCAATTTATGGCTACAAGAGCTGCTATTATGCGCGAAGATGATCAAACTTAAATATTGTACACGTACAAGATACCATACAACAAAAAGTCTATAAGCAAATGACTTAGCATTCGTTTATCTTGTTGCGTGTTGTTTACGGCGCTCAAGGTGGACCACAGGTTGATTGATAATAGAGTATTTTGAAATGTTACCAATATTTAGTGCTGACACGGATCGACCTAATTTTTGAGCAGTTCTTTGCCTATAAAAGTTGCGCTGTCGAAACCATTAAACATCAGTTGCTACATCTTCAACCGTCAGTTAACATCAACGTAAAGGAAAAAAAAACAAAAATGCAGAAATCGGTGAGTTTTGTTTTTCACATAATTTCTTTAATATCCTTTAATACAATTTTTATATTTACAGTTCATCATATTTGTTACATTGAGTTACTTAAGCATAATTGCCATGGCTGGCTTGATTGAAACACATCACGTTGTTCATGAACCAGTGGTGACAAATGTCGGTACTGTGGTACATAATGCTCCGTCAGCTGTCTCCCATCAAAGTCTTACACAGGTACATAGTAAATCCGTTGTCCATCCCGTTTTGGCTCCAGCTGTAAAGACTACTTATCATACATCGGTCCATCCAGTTCATACCGTACACAGTCCATTAGTTCAAACGTATTCAGCTGCTGTAGCCACAGCACCAGTTGTTCATGCTGTACACTCTTCTCCTTTGGTTATGGTTCATCATTGAAATGATTAATATTTTCTAATTGTAAACGATTAGTTAAATTTTTGATATGCATTTCATTAGAAACTAATATCTAAACCCATTTTATTATCGAAATTTCTCATTCCCATCTTCTAATTGTTTATTATCGTTTTAGCTTAACAAATAAAAGAAAATAATTTTTAATACACAATCTTTGATTTGATTTCTCTTATACGGATCGACAAGCCCATTATTATTGTTGGCTTAAACGATTTAAATAATAATTAAATATATCGAAAAACTCATAGTTAACAAGTAAGAAAGTTATATACGGCGGACGCGGCCACCACTGTGCTTTTCGCATTCTACTCGTCAAGTTCATTTATTTGACACCCATATCGCTAGTGTTATTAAGAAAAAAAGTAATCGCTTCGCTGAGCGCTTCCGCTCAGACCGATTTGGCCCATTTTCAATACCAACTTGTGTGCAGAAACTTCCAGTGTTTTTACTAAATTTGAAGACGACATCTTCATTTTTGCGACCAGGAGAGTGGCAACAACACACACCACACGGACTCACAGACGGACAGACATGACTAAATCAACTCAGAGTTTTACGCTGATCAAGAATACACATACTTTATAGATTCTCTGAAGCTTCCTTTTGGGTGTTACAAAATGAATATATCCCCCCATCTTACAGTGGTGGGTATAAAAATCACTATCAATTCTAGTATCGAAAATTTCGAATTTATATGTTCAATGGTTTTAAAATCAACAATCAATTCATGGGCGCAGCATTCCAAAGGAACATTGTTAGCGGTAATGTCGAACTGGACATAGCTGCCAGCACGATAATACCTACAACCTTTGACAACGCTTCAATTGTAACTCCCAGCAGAAAACGCAGTGTTAAAAAACGTGTGCCATATGGTGTAGAGGAAATGGAATTGAGCGAAAATTGATAGGGGAAGGGAGTCGAAAAAGTCATTGCACAAGAACCTATAATAAGGTCTCAAAGCAAGCTGGAACCGTCCAAGGAACGAGCACTGCCATTGAGCTGTCCTGGTGTTATTGGGCCAATGACAGGGATGTGTTGCCAGCAATTGTGGAGTGGTCAACGCCGAAAGTTCGCGGGCATAGGTGAAATAAAAGGCAGCATTTAGTTCTAAACGTTTCGCAGACAGACCTCCCACACGGTTCGATGCCTAATTGCAATTTATCGACCAGCCTGTACACAAAACCAATGAATTCGAAAATCAATAATTTAAAAGCAAAACGACAACAACAAGTAAACTTTTTTATAAACCAATTGAGAGACAGACGACTATTAGCTATTCGCCAAAAAAAATGACGTACAAAAATGAAGTTATACATACTTCCACAAATTCACCTTCCGCTAGAATGTAAAAAACTATAATCGTTATGTACTCAAGGTAAGACTTCATTCATTATAGTTATTTTTCAATATATTTTGAAAAAAATCAAAAAAAGCAACAAAATATCTTGCAAAGATAAATAGTTAAGCGGCATTGTTCTAATTGTTGAAACCTCATGACATGATAATGTTCACATATGGCAATAGTTTTTACTATAAATCAAATATATGGCAATTGAAATTTGAAATCTGCCTACGTCAAGGCATCAACTGTAAATATTATACAAATAAGACTTCGAGGTTAATCCAGTCTTAAAGGCGAACGTTCCTTAAAAATGATCGAGAATTTCAATATATTTCTTTACAAATATCTTGAATAGATAAAGCAATTGTGTCTAGAAATAAAGAAGAAATACATACATACATACATACATACATATACATATATAAGACTACAATGACAATTTTATCAAAAGGCCTTTTAAGATTTTGTTTACCCTAAACTTTTGCACAATTTTCGCTTAAACGAACGTGTTAATGAATGTATGGTATAATAAAAAATTTTGCTTATTCTAAGCCTTTTACCATTTTTCATCCGTGTTGTTGTGCGAGTAGCAAGTCGATTGAAAAACTCAGATAATCAGATAATATTTTTTTATAAAGCATCATTGCGGACTTAACATTAGTTAAGCTTTCTCACATTTCTCTAGCGGCTTTACATGAAACTTTATTCAACAGTTTTTCAAATTGCCAAACAAAAATTCTTTAAAGCATGAAGGGGAGTGACTTGAACCATGTGAACGAAAAGTTAATAAAAATTAGTTAGTAGTTAATAAATATATATATATATATATATGTGTGTGTGTGTGTGTGTGTGCGAGCATGTGTGCTCATATATATATATATTTTCATTTCGATATTTGAACAAACCGGCTTAACGAACGGCTGATTGAGCAAATGTCTGATTGATTGATCAGCATTTTTGAAGCTGTACCCCATACAATGATTTGTTGAAATATTTTTGTGAATACCGGAGAGAATACAATAACTTATATAGTTTCATTCAAGTCATTGGATATAATTCAAAAATAAACACATCTACGCTATGACTTCAAAATATTGTTTTTATTTTACCTTTAACTGTTTTTAATCTTCTTTTCATTATTATAGGTTCAAAATTGAATTATCAACCTTGATACAGGATTCAAGTGCTGCACGTGAAGTATACGTTATTTTCTTATTAACTTACTTTTTATTTTCCTTTTTGCAATTCTTTTTAAACACTTTTTATTGTTGTTAAATGCGTTTTTTTATTTGTACTTTGCTAGCCTAGCTTTTAACGCATGTATTTTGATCATTTTTTCAGTTGAAAAAAGACATTTATTGAGAAAAAATTTGTGCATTTATTGTTATTAATCAAAATATTTCCCATCACTTTCTATAACTGTTCCCCATATTCATTGCAACAAGGCAAGGTACTGTGTCAAGCCATACTGCATCGATCTGAACAAGTGGTAATTAGAAAACGCTACGTCTGGTGTATTCTTAAACAACTTCTGCAAAATTTAAGCGAGCGTTGTGCAAGAGGAGAGCTTTACATCTGCTAGCCGCTATTGCTCGTCTTCTTTGCAACAATGCATCGTTCAATTTATTTAATTAGCCTCGACAGACATTCGCAGTACCAGTTTCATTCGGTTTTAGCGGTTGTTTCCACCACCTGCACAGCAAAATTTTATAACTACTACCTGGGTGTCGATGTGGGCGAGTCTCCCGAACTAACCATATGAAGTCTTGCTCAAGGAATTGTCATAGTAGACCAACTTTTCATTGCAAATCACAAGACGCTGCAGACAGCTGAAGCAATGGCCTGGGAAGCAATAAAAATTGCGATATTGAAACGGTTCGAAATGGCAGTTTCGGTCAGTTCTTTCCGACCGAATATAAAGGCTTAGACAGAGCGTTGATTCATCATCAACTGCTAAGCTGTTCGAAAGTTCTTTAATAATTTGAGCTGGGTTTTTGTCTAATAAGTCTTGCTTTGCCTTTGAACTGTTTTAGTCCCCCTTGCACGTTTTTTATCACTAACATAAACATCACCACTTTTAAACGGCTGCAATCAAAAATCAATAGAAGCAACATCACCATAAACTTTTCAAAGTATTTGATAGTCTGCGACAGGAGATTTCTTCAATTCACACAACAGCAAAAATGAATGACGAAATACACTGAATAACTCAATAATACTGAATAATACTGGAAAACTATCAGTTTATGTAGAGAGAGAGAGAGATCATCGAAAATCATCGAATTTAACCGTTATTTGCATTGATACTTCGCATTAATTTGTCATATTTACCTCTAGGTGTCATTGATCAAAATACATGCAAGCACCTATTGTTTATTTATATCACATTTGTCATAATAATATATTATTGCTTGTAACTAATTTACAAAAGATTTCATTTATTTAATAAAATTTTCTTAAATTTTTAACGTTTTGACGGTCTTAATGAAATAAAAATAAAAATCAATTATTTAATATAACGGACATAGGCACGAGTTAAATCTGTCCATATTCTAGTACAATATATACTGAAATTAAATCTGAAGAGGAAAGTTAAGCAAAATTGAAAATTACTTTTCTATATGTTATCATATTCGAGTGTTAGGGGAAGGCTGTGCTAATTTTATTTAAAAATTACGTGCAATTATGAAAAATAAAAAACGAAGAGGAACCATAGAATATAGCACAGGCTAAAGCTTTTGATAATTAATATATATGCCCCTATATTGAAGGCATGCAAGCTGTGGAAATGTAATATACATGTAGGGCTCATAAATTAATAGACTGTAAAAGTCTATTAGTCTACTTTACTGAACTATTGAAATGGAAACTAAATATGAGAAAATCAACTAAACAGGTAAGTAAGGGAATGACACTAGAATGCGCGCGAAACTTCTACGTCTACCAATTTTATCTTAGAGAAAAAAAGAACAAGAAAAATGTTGATAAGTTTTTATACAAACTCAGTGTGCAAATTTTCATAGTTGTAGTGAGTCGCATAGTGAGTCGCTCGACAAAACCTAAACGCTTCTTGAATCTAGCCCAGTGCCCAAATACAAAATTTTTTTTTATTTTGCACTACTAGGGAATAGAAAAGAAAATTAAATAACTTCATCGACTCAAAAAACATCGCGGCATTAATATTGGATTTTTTTCATCCAAGGAAGGGTGCGAAGAAAAAAAACAGCATAATATTAAAAATTAATTTTTGGTAGGGTATCCTTTTTGCTTAATAATGTCATTTAAACGTTGTGATATATTCTGTGTAATTTTTCTTGTGTAGGAAACAGAGATCTTAGTCTCTCCTTCTTACAATTAATTTTTTAGATCTTGAACGGGAGAGATTGAGTGTTTTCGCCCACTGCGGTCTAATTCATCCCACACATTTTTGAGAGGGTTCAGGCCTGGTGATTGGGGAAGAGGGTGAAGCACTTTGAAGCAGTTATATAAGAGCCATTTTTGAATTAAACGAGACTTAGACTTGAGGTCGTTGTCTTGGCAGAATTTCAATGTTTCCAAAATAACAAGTTTGCCTGTAGTTTCTTCCAAATTTTCCCTCCATATTCTTATGTAAACCTCCTTGCTTAAAATGCCATTCATAAACGCCAACTTTCCGACTCCATTTGCCCAATGCATACCAAACTATAACAAGACGGTTGCCCTGCCCGCCGTTAGCTTTTAGTGCAAGAACATAATAGGAACCTAAGACTAGAATTTGCCAGAGAAAACGCCCAGTTGCGAGTGCAAAAAATGGACAATGGACTGGGACTACGTTTAACAAGCGTTCACTTTTTGTCGGGTGAAAAAACCTAATATTAATGCGACTCACTGTAGCACTGTGTGCAAATAAATCAATTATTTTCTCGCAATTCCCAATTTATGTCGTGCTGTAGTTGTGTCTCAACCAACTTCCAATGGTTTTGCCAAATTTTGTTATGCGACCAGGAGAGTGTGTATTTATCATACATATCTATATAGCCGAACAGCCATACAGATAGACAGGTGTACGGACAAATGTGTCTATATCCATCCAGAACTTGATGCTAATTAAGAATATGTATACAGCTTATAGAGTGTCTGAAGTTTGCTTTTAGATCTTGCAAACGACAATCTCACGAACACCATCCTCTGTGGTGGGCATAAAATTTGCATGATATTATCGCGTTACTCCTGCCTTATGTTACGGTTATGTGGCGTGAAATGTACGTAAATATGTTAGACTTTGGATACGCTATGTAGCAATACTTAACACATTAATTTATAATATTTAGGCAACGTTGCCCTTGCGCTAAGTTTCAAAGAAATTTACGCTTAGAATGCTGTTATATGTCTTTAATAGATCATTGCAATACAACTTCTTCTTCTTCTTCTTCTATTCGGCAGATCAACAACCGAAAAATTGTTGTGATCTGAAAAAAAGTTTGCAATACACAACAGTCAACATACAACAAAGTGTTGGATATCGAAATTTTCTGCCTAAACTGATCATAATTTTTTTCTTATATTCAGTTTATTGCTTGTGAAAGCCCATAGAATATGTCTGCACATAAGAATAAATGATCTGACTAAGGTATTATATTGATTTTGCCATGCCCATCTATTGCGGATTATTGGAAAACTTCATGTCGTAAAATTCAAATTAAAAGATGTGCACCCTTAGTTATTGGATATAGATCAGGGCGCTATTGATCCGCGAACGCTGTTTATCCAAAATTTATTACCTACGAGTTATAACAACGTATTACAAGCATTTGCCATAATCGTATAAAGAGTCGTTGGAGAAACGAAGCCAATTCACCAACTGAGACATCTACAGTTAACAAAATTATTTTTAAGAGAAAACATTTTTTTAATTATTACAGTTTATTTAGACCAGAGAAATAAAAGTAGGATGGGCAATAGCAACTAAGATTATCGGCTCTTCTTCTTCTTCTTCTTCTTCTTCTTCTTCTTCTTTT
The DNA here is from genome assembly GCA_000688735.1 of Glossina austeni. NCBI lineage: Eukaryota > Metazoa > Arthropoda > Insecta > Diptera > Glossinidae > Glossina > Glossina austeni. The sequence continues at coordinate 56,921 of KK502412.1, read as the reverse complement.
TTAGATAAATTAGATAGTTAGCTTAGCAGCTTTAATAACGTCAACTGTTCGCCAGCTTCTTTCAAGGTTATTCCATAAGGTTAGATGCTCCGAGAACTAATCGTTGAGTATCAAAAAGGTTGGTCACAGCAATAGATTTCGCACGGATCCATTGATATGATGCAATAGTATGCCCAAGTCGGATACTTGCAAATGTTTTGATCTTGGTTTCCCCGAGATGGTATGCGATCACGATTAACATGCGTGTAGTGAGTGGAAAAAGCTTGGCAGTACTGTCGTCCACACTAATTGAAAAATTGTTCGTTAAACAAAAGATTTCAAATAATAATAAAAGCAGCTTTAATCGATTCCAATGTACTGATCAGAAATATATGTACACCTTATGTGCAATTCTGACAGGCATTTTTATAAGCTCGATGAAACCATATTACCCCCAATAGCGATTATAAGAAGGATTAGCTTCTCTCTTACACCTAGGGTATGTTGTATTCAATGCCAATCATATTCAATGTAAAATTAAAATGAAATAATCAAACCTTGCCTTTTGCATTAATCATTGTCGAGTAGATGGAAATAGCGTTTTCCTTCAAATGAATTGTTGTGCTACAAAGAATTGTAAAAGAAATCATTATAAAGTAATTATTGTTTAAAAATATCACCGTACCTTTCTGCCCATTAATAACAGGCATAACATTATAATTGAAAAAAAATATTTATATATATATATGTTTTTTTTTTTTTTTTTTTTATCATAACAGATTACGGATAATTCGGCTGCTTTTATTGAAATGAAGGTCAACCAGCCCAAAAGCACATAAGCAATGATTATATGTATACACAAATATAGGGTTTTTTTTCTTTTTTTTTTTTTTTTTTTCCTAACATGTGCGTATGGCCTCTAAGTTTCAGTTACAAGAAAATTTGACTATAAAAACGTCGGCAATGTGACTGAGATGCATCAGTATATTCTGGAATTTCAAATAAATCACGTTAAGACACAAATCATATAACAAAATGTTTAAAGCGGTAAACTATTTTAACATTTTTGGGAAAGATGACTGTTTTAAAATGATAGAAAAAAAAAATAAAATTTCTTATATTTTCAGATCAAATTGTTATTAATCCTTACCATTGCTTGTGTTAATGCCGGCCTTCTGGAAACTCATCATGTTGTCCACGAACCGGTCTTGACTAAAGTTGGATCAGTCGTTCAGAGTGTGCCTTCCGCCGTATCGCATCAAAGTTTTACCCGCATTCACAATAGAGCTGAAGTTTCTCATATAGTTGCTCCTGCAGTTCGGACTACGGTTCTTACCTCACCCAGCCTAGTTAACTCAGTAGAAACGGTGCCCGTTGTCAAAACAATTGAACATGTGGTACCTGCCGTTAAAACTGTCGATATTGAACACACTCATGCCACGCTACCAGTTGTTCATACCGCCCCATTTATTAAATCTCTTATCCCAGTTACTACTTACGCTCTCCACCATTAGAACGCTTTTAAACAAAAAAAAAAGTATTACATAATTTTACATTTAGTGTTTTTCCCTTAATATTAATAAAATTTTTATTAAAAATTTAAATTACGTGCATTTCAAGCATTAAGTATTGACAAAATCCATAATCGTAATATAAAAAATAACGTAAGTTACAATTTTATATAGAAATAGGAAAAGGTCTAGAAAAGCATCTACATCTACAGTAGTGTAGCCTAGCGTCTAAAGATATTCACACAGAAAGTTTGGCAATAATTTTAATACTATCGAGCATACAATTTTTGTTGCGCACTACTTGAAAACTATAAATGCTATATATAGCCGCGTTGGAATAAGGCAAAATAAACCTGCAACAATATGAAGAACATTTTTTTAACTCGCCATGATACGCTTTAACGCCTTAATCCAAAAGTTCCGAGTCCAATAATAACATAGTCAGACTATCAGTTAAAAATAGATCGATGATTGCGATAAATATGGAAATATTAATAATCTTTGAGACTCATGTCTTCAAGCTATACCTACAATGCAGAGACAATTTCCGCATATCTCATCCTTTTGCGAACAATTTATTATAGAATATCTCAGCTTTAACAAAACTTGTTATTTATTGACAAAGCAGTGACTGAATTCGATCTCAAAGGTAGTGCAAAAAAAAAAAAAAAAAAATTCTACAACCAAAAAAGGAACGAAATGAAAATTATTCGAACGGGCCTGGGGGTAACGGGGATATACGAAATTCACAACATACTTCTTCTTTTTTTTTTACAAGCCGCGTTTAATTGCACAGAGATGCACACTCAATGAAGAAGCTTACAATCTTGACCAAAATTAAAACCTCCCTCACATAGGTGGCTTGAAAAGTTACCGTCATGAACATCAAGATGCCAACATTTGTCGACAACAATTGAGCGCAGCTATCGTTGGCCAATCGCTTAAGCGAGATGATGTGAGTATTTATGTGAAAATTGAAGAAAATTTTTCATTCGTTTTTAAGAGTCAAGTTGGGCGAGTTGGGCGCTGTACACGAAGGCTTATCATCATCTTTCACTACGACGAAAGTTGGGGTGGCCGAGCTGAAAGGTAGTCGTGCCACCTTGAACGAAAGAGAAAGTTCAGAACGAATAAAAACTCTAACCGCTCCAACTCTAGGCGCACCAAATTTGCTATAAATGCAATTTATATACACCCATACATTTCAGAAGTAAAGCATACCCACCACTGTGCTTTTCTCGTTCTACTCCCCAAATTCTTTTATTCGACACCCATATCACTGGTATTGTTAAGAAAAAATTAAACCATCAAGTCGCTGTGTCTACCCGCATTGATTTTAGTATTAAGCCACTTTTAGCCAGATATTGTATCTTCGTTTGAAGAGTGAACAAAACAGTTTTAAACATTCGGTCTTATTTACGTTATGATAAAACCTCAAAAAAGTGAAAAAAATAAAATTTAATTATTTGTGACTTTGTGCGGGCATGACCGATTTTTTCCGTTTCTGCACCTAAAGAGTAGAGTGTTTCCTAAAGTAAATGTGGAAAATTTCAGCCTTCAAACTTTTACAATATCCGAGTAACGAGTAAAAACCTGCCAATTTTTGTTAAGAAAAACGGAGATGCGTTCAGGTTATGCTCCACTGTGGGCTTTTGCTCCGATCAATTGGGCCCCTTTTCAATACCAACCTGCGTGGAGAAATTTCCAATGTTTCTGCAAAATTTGAAGTCGATATCTTCATGATTGCCAAGAACAGAGTGCCACACAGACATGCAGAGGGACAGACTTGGCGTAATTAATTCAGAATTTCACACTAATCAAGAATATATACACTGCATAGGGTCTCTGAAGGTTCTTTTGGTCGTTGCATACGTTACATGTATTATGGAAAAAAACAAAGAGGGTATACTCGCATCCTTCAGTGGTGAGTATAAAAATAATAGACTCAGAAAAGAGAATTGATTTCAAAAAACCTAAAGATTGTTTGCCTGGGAAGGTGATGACGGCTGTTTTCTTGTACCATGGAATGCCATGGAGTCATCCTATTTGACTGTTTCGAAACAGGGAAAACCATTACAGGAGCGTATTATGCGTCATTATTTGACAAGCTAAAGGTAGTGAAAAAGAATATGCTTCGCGTGGACATTGTACTATGTTACCCCGTAGCGAGGTTAAGAATTTTCGAATTACGTTTAGAGCTGCTTGACCAGCCTTCTTGTTCGTGTGATCTAGTTTCATGGGACTTTTTCTGATCCCTAAACTAAAAGTTGCATTTAAAGAGTGATCACTAGTAAGGAGCAAGATTTCATTTTAATATATACTTCTAAGGAGTAAGGATATTACAATACTACACTACTACTAATTAAAATCGAGTCATTTTTCAAAATTTATAAAATGTAAGTTAAAGATTTATTACCGTTTGGCCTTAAGGCATAGAGAAAATTTTTTAAAAGCCGAATGGAGACGTTGCAGTTCTCGCAAAGCAAAAGTTTTTTTTTGTTGCACCTGAAAAAGTCGACTAAACACAGTAAATGTTGCGAGATTTTTCTCGGAAAGATTGACTTTAAAAATTTGAAGCTGTGCTTACAAGCGCCCGGTCGTATATTTTAAGTATGAAAATATTTTTTTTATATCCCAACGGCAATACCTGCACCATATAATTGGCTTAATGGCTTTTAATATTTGTGAGACGGCAAGATGGCATTTAAAATTTCTTTCATCTTCACTTGTTATTTATACCTGCCAAGTTAATAAATACCTTTAATGGGTCTCTTCCGATTACGTTCGGAATATTGACATTTTTGTACCATTTTTGGATACTTAAAGAAAATATTGAAATCAATGAAAAAAAAAAAAAAAACACGAAAAAGAAATCATCATTTAATCGGGTTTTATTGCATTACACCGGACGACATTCCCTTTTACATGCGAAATCAAAGATAAGTTTTTTGTTTACGCACCAATACAATTAACTTGTTTTACTGGCTGTAATTAGAAATAGCTTTCATATTACATACGTATATATTTATATATGTTTAATAAATATGAAAATAAAAAAAATAAAAAAATTAACTTTTATTTACAAGAATTCATTACAACTCTTAAACTTAACCACAAACGTTCATAGTTAAGCTTTCATAAGGTGAAGTGTATATTATTCTAAAATCACACTCTATTGCGATTTATAAACCGGTCTTATATCTAAATATTCCAAACTCTCTTTAACTTTTTCAGTATGGTGAACAGTGTGATTGAGATTTAATGGCGCCACATAGCCCAGAGCGCGACCACGAGGTGAAATCACTAAATGAGCATAAGACTGGGCAGAGCCTTGATATGATACAACAGATGGTGCAGCATCAATTGCCAAAACTTTTGTATCTGCTGGATGACCAAACACTAGCGAACACAATACAACGTAGCACGACAATATCAGCAATTTCTATAGCGATAACATGTGCAGGCACAATTTCGTTATGTAAACAATAGTTTTTAATGATGATTGATTAGGAAGAATTTAAGGTGGAACACCTAACTTACAATTCTCATGTTGATGACTGTAAAGAGCTTAAAAGACTGACTAATAACCACAGACTGACAAATAAAAAACTTTACGATACTCGAAACTGAACTATTAACTGTATGACTTGATTGGCTTAAGAGTTGAACTGAGTGTGATTTACTTTTTTTAACAGATTTTTTTTTTAAGTTTCAAATAGAAGAAAAAACTTATAAAATGTGTGTGTGTGTGTTTGTGTGTATGTGTGTGTATGTGAGTATATGCACCATTGCAAAGATTTACGTAAAGTATTAATGCGGCTGAGCTGAGAAATTGAAAATAACAAAAACAACAACAACAACAATAACAACAACAAATTAAAACAATAACAAATTACTAAAACATTATTTTCATAAGAAAAAAATATTTATAGAAATAAGTCAAAAAGAAGTGAAGGTTGTAAGAAACACACAGACAATAAAATATACCTTAGAGCAGTGTTAGTCAAAGTACTGTCCCGTTAAAGAGATACTCAAGCTTACGCTAGACGCTAGAATTTCCTGTAAAACATTTCTCAAGCATCAAATCACTCACGTAGATTAGTCCATAGACGATGGATAAGACGAATATAACTCACTCCTCTATTCGACTATATAAACGTATAACCAGTGAATGGATTGCGACAATTTTTAATATAAGCTCTCGTAAACGCTTTCGCGATGCTGATGCAATGCTTCATTTCACTCCAGTTTTTGTCTCTTGCAAGCGAAAGGAAAGAGCGCATTAATTTTGGCCTTTCCTTTTTAGCATTCGAAAGCAAGAAAAAAGCATTTAAGAGACCATTGTGGATTTATCAGGTACGTCTCAGGTATGTCTCTCGTCCGGGGTTCAAACTCTCCAAACGGTAGATGCTACAAATGAAATGCAAAATTTGACTTCTCCGAGAAGCAAAGCTTGCTTGCAATTGCTTGCTTGGTCAAGAACAAGTCAAATGTAGCTAAAAAATTCATACTTTAAACCTTAAAAGTATTTTAATGTTTTATATGAAAAGTGATTCGTGTCGTTCGCCTGATTAAGATTTCTTTTCAACACTGAAGCTGTTCAACGAAACTGCAGCTAATGCTTCACTTAATTTAATTTTTTCCTTTTCCTTTTCCTTTTATTTTTTTTTTCTTTTTGTTTTTGTTTAATTCATATTCTTCTTTATGATATTCGTAACAGACAAAGAAATAAATTTTTAGAATCTTACGCATATCGAAAGCGTAGATGTATGAAAAATTGAAAGCAGGTTTTGATTTTAGCCCGCGGTCGTAAAAGATTGTGTATGACTGTGTTAGACGGCAAAGCAAATTTTTTTTAAAAGAAAAAGAAATAAAAATACTTTATTCGCCTTGAGTCGAATCTTTAGCATCGCTACCATATAATGCCAGAATGTTTTATTAATTAATTATGGACATGTTGACGAGCAATACTAAGGATTAATTGAAATTTTAATACCAGTAGTAAAAAGTATTCTTAATTTTATTTAATTATTCTTACTTTTCATTTAATTTAAATTCAATTGAAACGATTTTTCAAGCGATTTTATTATATTAAAAATCGTTTTCGTAATATTCAGCAATTTGTTTTGAGTTTGAGCTTTGATCGACACAATATTCAATTTTTGATCAATTACTCCTTCAACGATTATCATTATAAAATTTTCAGTCCAACTTACTTTTCTAACGGGACAGACAATATCAAATTTTTGTTTCTATAAGAGCATCCCTGCTAACATTTCGAAGCAAAGACGGCTTGACATAGCTAAATCGATTCAAAGTTTAACGTTAAGCGAAAATTCACATGCACTTTAAAACATGTTTGTTTACTGATATTTACTTCTAGGCGTTACAAGCTGAATGACTAATTCATTTACTACCATTTCCTAGTGGTGGGTATAAGAAAAACTCGTAATATGTATGTAAGACTGAGTTATGAATAAACAGCAAATATGTAATAGCAGACAGACGGAAATATCTTGCGTTTACATTTAAGAAAGCCACACAAGAGTTTATTTCGGCTATACGTAGACTGCAAAATTTAAGATTAGATATGCTAACTGCTTTGTGGATATTCGTGCAATTGAAATCATCAACTGTCAGACATTTGACGCAAATAAATTTTTATATTGCCATTACATGTGTTTAATTATGCCGAAAATATGTGCTTATGGAAATGTTTCATTACGAAATGACATAATTCGAAAGCGACATTTATTTTAAATGTCAAAATCCAGACGGGCATGAAAACCGATACGGTTTGCTAGTGTATATGAATTTTTGTCAAATTATCGTTGAAAATAAAACTGAAATTATTTGTAAAAATTATTTGCAAACAAAAAAACACAATTTTTACATTTTCTACAACGTATAAAAGTTTTGTCTCCTACTGCAACACTCCTGCAAATTTCGAAACCTAGACGACAACTTAGCCTTTTCTTATTGGGAATGATAATAAGTTTGCTTTGAGACTTAAAAAAAAAAAAAGATGTAGAAAACAAATGATTATCTGAAAGAGATTTTTCCCTGAAATATCGGCCCATTGCCCGAAATCCTCTTACATGCGTCATACGAATCCCTCCTAGGAAGTAACACTCTTTGCTGTTGATTTCTAACCTATCTACTAATACACTAACAAATGTGTTCAAAAAGTAATGTTTATACTTTTCTAAAAGCTTTATCAAGATGACCGCTGAATAGGTATGGGATCGAAAGTCATTCCAAAGGAGGCAGTACTTCGGTCAAGGAATTAAAAATTTTTAATGAAGTTTTTAAAATTGTCTTCCCCGGCATTTCAAGCATGTAACACTGCTTTAGACAGATGCCGCAAAAGGGGATTTCACAAAATAACGGAAAAAAAAACCTTTAAACAAAGCGCATGAAGAAAGCTATTTGAATATGGTGGAGGAGTTTCATAATTTTGGATTTGCAGACTAGTGGAAAGAATGGAAAGAAATAAAAAATGTACTGCAACAAAGAAACATGTCAATAAGAAATCCTAAAACTTTCAAAAACACTTAATCGGCACGTGATTTTTTATAAGGATCGCGTATATAACGCTTATAAAATTTAATTTTTTTTTCGTTCAAATTTTTTAGATTATCCTTAAAATATCTAAAATCCGTATAAATAAAAAATTCCGTATGCGGTACCACTACTTACAGTTATGCATGTTAAGTGATTTTTCGCTGATTTATTTACTACACTTTTCGTTGCGAAGCTTTACAAGCTACATTACAGACGTTGGAGACCCTTAAATTTAAGATGCTTTTCAAGAGTGGCTCTGGTATTGTCATGTTCAATATTGTTCAAAAATATATATATATTTATATATTTTTTAAAACTTAACTATATATACTTAACAATATCCTCGAACATTAGTCTTCCAATAAGCTTTCCTTCTATCCCGAAAAAATAGCCAAAAATACGGCTTTTTTTAGACTGTTACTGTGGTGTTCCTCTTAACTCCTTAACCTGTTCACCGCCAGCCACGAGATATCTCGTAACGAGTGTAAGTAACAAAATCGCCGGCTACAAGGTATCTCGCAGTTTGCGGTACTGGCTTAGATTGATCTTGACACCCTGAGTAAGACGCTCTACATTTGCCTGGCAGTGAAGAACCAAATTCTTAGAGTAAACAATCAAAATAAAAGTAAAACAAATAAAAAGTCTTATAGTTGGGCAATGCCGACCGTTAGATACCCTACACCACTTCGCCTAGTAGAGTGATTCACTCATTTTGATAGTAATATACGAAAAGTTGCACAATATTTTCATGCAGAGGCATAATTTCCATGAAAGCCAACATAGTGAAGGGTGCCCAAAACAGCACCTGACGTTATTCAAATTTAGTCGACTTAATTTATTTACTAAAAGTTTTGTTACATTTCATTTTCCGTCATAAAAAACCAGAAATTAAACTTTCTCTACATATAAAGGCTTGCTTTTCATGACAACTCCTATATATATATATGTTAGGGTCTAAAAAATAGACCGACGAGAATTCCCTAATCGTTAAATTTTTTTTTAAATTGCCACCAAGGACCAATTTTCATCATAAAATATTAAAAATTATACCTGATTCCTGAAGGACTTGGTATTCATAAGAAATTTTTTATGGAATGGAGTCCAAGAAAGAGACCTATGTGGTTTAAATTTGATCTACTTAGTTTTTATATCAAATTACTACCATGAATAAATTTTCATCATAAAACGTTAACAATTACGCTTTTTTGGCATATAAGGGTTTAGATTTCCCGAGAACTCGTACAGGCTGCGGTGTTCAAAAAATCAAACCTACGTGGTCCAAATTCGATAAGGTTCATGTCTTTGCCATTTTACTATTATGAGTGAATTTTCACCATGAAATATTAAAATTCAGACCTTTTTGTCATATAAATATTCAGTCTTCGTAGCAACGATTATACGAGAGAGAGTTCAAAAAATTACCCCGGCCCAACCGAATTTTTCATACCAATTTAGTATGTCAAACTACTATTAGTCAACGACTTTTGTCGAGAGATTTTAGAAATTTCATTTACTTTTCCATATAACGACCGGTGTATGGGGAGTTGTCGGAAAAGTAGACCGATCCGATCCATTGGGTCAAAACATGCTAGTGTAGCACCAAATTATCTCAAAAATTACGACGACATTTCGGTTGGACACAAGAACACATGGACAGACGGACAGACAAACTTAGATATAATAAAAGGTGAATCTATCTTCTTCTACCCTTCTGGGTGTTACACACACCGGCACAAACTTAATACACTCTGTCCCACAGCTGTTATATATATAGGATATAAATAGAGTCGAATTAACGAAAAACAACTTTGCCTTTGTTTTTATGAATGTTTGTATAGTAAAACTAAAAAAGAAACATTCTTTTCACTTGTGTTCCATTTATTTTGTTTGCAAGTAGCAAAAACACACCTTAAAGAGTAACTAAAACTTGATATTAAAAAGGTATATACATATATATATATATGCCTGCTGTACAGTCCGTGCGCGAGTTATTACTGCAGTTTGGGAAGATAACAAAATTACACAAAACTTATTTCGATACAGTAAATCTTAATAATAAAGTTAGAAGAGCTTTAGTCTAAATAATATTTAAAATTTTTCTCAAAGCAAATATAGATTTCTTTCCTGAAGCTTTCAACATAATTTCATTCTCGGCCGGGATTTTTGAAAAGTTTTATTCCAAACGATTAGCAATAATCACAAATGAAAATTCAAAGAACATTTTTATTCGCATGTTTTGCTTTATCTCGTAAAAGTAATTTAAAAATAAAAATAAAGAAATAAAAGCAACAACGATTATCTTAAAACCACAACGTATATATGCAATAGTATTGAATAATGTGATTACGACTAGGATCGCTTTTGCTATATACACTAAACTTTGTACTTTGCTTTGTTAAGTGTTTTTATCAAATTTCAAATTTCTCCTATAGGGTGAACCTTGTCGATCATAATATCCGGTAGTCATATTTTTTAGGTGAGCAAAACTGCCTGACTTGAAGAATTTAAATGTATGTATGCGCCAGCAAAGCCCTGGAGGCCATGTGTCCGGTATGCTATTCCACATATTACCTTATCCTATGTAGACTATGATGCAAGAAAAAAATTAAAATTGGAAGAAAAATAACTCTTTTTCTCTATTTAGTTCATATCTTGCGTAAACTTCGGGACACCATTCATAAATTTTCTTGTGGTTCTACTGCTTATTTTTCCATTTGAGCTTGTCTTCTAATAAGAACTTTCATCCTTTATATAGATGAACATGAGTAGCTCCTTTGTTCGCTCTAACATATATAGGGGAAAGGAAAGTCTGATATTATCGCGTTTTTAATCTGAATTTATTTATATGTTGTATGTATGTACACATGGATAAAAATTTCTTACTTGGCTCAGTCATCTTCGCCTGTCTGTTTACGAATTATAATATCAATGGATGTTAAATTTATATTAAAATGATTGTAGATGAGCATTAGCCATAAAAGGACTTCGACTCTTCGAATGTACTTAGAGGACATTCATACAATATTCCATTTTATTTATGTTATGTAATTTATAAATTTATATTCAATCAAATTTATTATTTATTTTATTATATTAGATATCGGCTACAAAAAATTGCCACATAAAATATCATAAATAAAAGTTGGTGTTCCCTGGAGTTTCACTGCATTTTAATCATTTTATAAGTAATTCATTCTTAAGAAGGAATACATTTATGCTATATATTGAGCATGTTGTTGATTTATGTGAATTGGAAAAGGTAGATCCGTTAACTTTTCTGCTTTAAGTGTTTTACGCAATAAAGGACTTTGCGTCCATTTGCGTATAAATCTTCTTGTGGACAAGGCTGGGAGAGTTTTAGGGTTTATTACACGACGGTCCAACGAAACACTACATACTTACATAAAACTCAGCCAATGGTGTTTGACGTAATCTACGATAATCTATAATTTAGTCCCAATATCGAATTCCTTAAATTCTAACTCCCCACAATAGGCGTCCTTTTCTATTGTTTATCGTACCTAAATTAGTTTTTCACCTTCTGTGCTTCATATGATTTGCTAATTGAACTTAATCTGCTTACCGTATCTGTATGTTTGCCTCGGCTCTGTGTGTGCTTTGGACCCGTACCGGCTATCAGAGTGTGTCTCTCTACTAAGTACTTGCTTTTTGTTTCTCTTTTCTTTCTTCCTCACATGTTCTTGTTTTTTTTTATATTCACTTTTATTTTTATATTTTATAAATTTAAAGCCCTAATGTTTAGCATAAGATTTTCTTTAAAAAGTCTCCTAATATTTGATTCGGCTGCTATTTTATCGCAGCTGAATTTTATGTGTCTAAATAAATGGAATAAATTATAATAAAAAATTATTATTATTATTATTATTATTATACATTTTTCTTTTCCTACAAACAACCTCACACTCATACACACACACTTCAGTGTAAATAATATATTATAAATGTAATTAAATTTGTATAGTTGTATGTTTATCAACTATTCTCAATTACAATGAATAAAACGCATTCAAATGAAAAGTTTTTACTATTCAGGTGCATAGAGATTAAGAGAATCCGATTAAATTACAAGAATGTTAGGCAGAATTTTCTATGAATATTTTCACATGATTTACTTGATTGAACATATGTACGAGTATTGTCTAATCTATGGACGATGACGATAGTTATGGGGTAAAGGAAAAAGAGAACACATTTGGACACGAATGCAAGAATGCGTATGCATTGTGAAAACATTTTGCACCTTTATGTGCTTAACAAAGAAGAAAAAGCTAAGAATAAATTCCACAAATTTCCGCATGAGATAATAAAGCATTTAAGAAAAGTATGTTTGAGAGCTTTGGCTTGTAACAACAACAATGAACAAAAATGTATAGTTTGTTGCTAACTGCTGGAACTTTCGTAGGTTACCGACACTGTCAAATGTAGTCTCTGAAAATAAGTGAAACTTGTAACGAATCAAAAGGAAAAATTCATGACATATTCTCAGCAAATACTATTCTTGATGAAAACTTTATTATAACATATACTCGTACATGCTACGTCGAACGATTACAATTCGACGCTATAGATTTTCTCGAATTTCTGAGCGAAAAGTTGAATGGAGCAAGTTTCAGAGATCTTCTTCCACATCTTGTTCATCACGTCGCACAAGGTTCGCATTATATAGCGAATATATGAAAACTTTTCAACCAACCTCTCTCCATTAAAAGCGTGTAGATGTAGGCTGATATTGTGATGATCAAAAACGACGCTTTTCTTCTGATCAATTCCACAAGGTTTACCTCAATGGCACAGGCAATGGCAAAGGAGTGAGGTCAATCTTTTGCTTAGGTTACAGGACCACATAATCTATAATTCATCTCTAAACTGAGATTTGTTCCTCTTTGTGCACATCCAACCATCTTACACGACGATCGTTTTCCGCGCTGTTCTCATATTCCCATCGCCTATTATCGATCTCTTCGTCTTGTACGAACACAAGTTCACAGCTGAAAATTCGGTCCAGTGCGTTTATCATGGTGCACTCATATGCTATGCTTTTATATTCAAAAAGTAATGTGCGGCGGACGTCTTTAATTCTTTTAGAAAATATCATCAACTTTTTTAAGAATTGTTCGATCGGAACACGACATGTTTTCAACGTCGAAACGTCCACGGTGGAAACGAGCATCTTAACCATAAACTGCCGGAATTTTATCACAAGCTTGTTCAGAGTAAATGAGTTGCTCAATCTGATATAACGCTTTCTTTCGAAATTTAATTCATATTCGAAACATAATTACTTTTAGGCGATTTAAGAAAATGTTACAAGGTGTTTCCTAAATTATGCATGGACTATACCGCCATTCACATACGCTGCAGTAGGGTTGAAGAGAGTAAGTATTACCAAAGCTAGCTGCTTCGGAAGCACTCTTTCAGGAAAAACCTCAAGAAATTTTTACCAGCTCCAGTTGGTAACAAGTTACAAATTTTTGGACAGACAGAGAGACAAACAAAAAAAATTGAAAGGTTTGGCTTCCTAACATCCTGGAATAATTATCGAAAGTGTTAGTGTAGTTAATTTTCCCTTACTAGGGTGAGACGCTAAAACAATGATGCGAAGAATGGGATGGAAAGCTAAAATTTGACTCACACTTTTTTTTTCTTTTTTCTTTGTAATTCCAATGGATATCTTTCCCAGTTGATTCCATATGGACAGACATATGGTACAATAACCATTAAGTGAAACCAATAACTCGTTAGGTAACTTGAAGGAGCAAACCTGATGACTATAGTGACAGTGTGATCACGATATTTTAAATGTAGTCGGAAAAAATATGTATTTTTCGTTTTAACTGAATCTACAATAGGAACTAAACAACAATTTCAAGTTTACCGAGAAAATATTACAAAAAATGCTTATCGAAAATTTCTAGGATTTTCGAGAACATATTGATCTCTCACTGTAGATAATAGCCTTGCATCACAAAAATCTATGTAAACATGAATGAAATTCACGCCATAGGGCCTTTAATATCGAAACTGCCCGATACACTTTTCTCTTTGATTTACGATCCGTTAGAGATATTAATAAGAAGTCATTTAAGAGGAACGGCTTGAAATGGCGACTAATCAACATCCTCTTGGAACGTATTGTACTTGGTCCACTTGCTTATTTCATTTTAAGCTATTGTATAGAGAGTAATTAAATATTAATAAAGAAAATAACAACAAATAATTGAAATTTTCAAGCGTCTAGACGAACTGTATTAGATAACATAATGTAATAACATTCTTCCTGATTATAACTGATGCTAACGCGAAGCATTACAAAACAGTCATGAAAACCTCCAAAATCATATCATTTCATAAAACGTTAAATATCGGCCACAAGTTTTTCGCTGAAATCAATACTCGTTCGTACGCATCAAAGTCAGCAAACTAGAACAACATCTATTGCTATAAAAATCAGTTGTTGAATTCTAAACAGCATCAGTTCTCATCACTTGCGAACAAATAACAAATCATTTTTTATTTTTTAAACGGTTGCGAAAAATTGTTATAAAACTTACAACAATGTTCAAACTGGTAACTAAAAAGAATATGTGCTGAGGTCCTTTCATATAAAATAATTATTTCTCTGCAGTTCCTAATTGCATTGGCTTGGGTATGTATGAGTGAAGCTTTTGTACCGAGTCATCATTTTACGGCACCTGAGAATTCATACGGCAACGTTGCTGGCGATGGCAAAGCATCGCAAGGTGAACGTCTAGTTGCAAATCCGCTGACTCTATCTAACTCTTTGTACGATGAAAACTCTGTACTATCTTCGGCCTCCTCTAATCTCAATGATAATACTGGTGCCAGTTTAAGTGGCGGCGTGCGTCAACAGCAAACTGTATCGGCACCACAATCATTAACTCAATCTGGCGGCTTGTCACGTTCCTCGTATTTGGTTAGCTCTTCCGCTTCGGCTTCTGCAAGTTCTGGTGCCACTGGTGCTTCTTCCTCCGCTTTACCATCCGCTTCTAGAACTTCAGCGACCGTCCAGCATCGTTTCTTACCACCTGAGACTGTGCCTTTGTCTTTGCACGTGGCTTCACGTCCTGGCTTACGTACTGTTCTTGTACCCGAAACTTACACTGTACAGCATCCTACAGTACATAAGGTGGGCGAAGTCGTTCAAGATATACCAACTGCCGTTTCCCATCAACGTCAAACTGTCGTACATAAACATGCTCGTGTTGTCACCCCAGTAGTAGCTCCCGGTGTTCGCACTCTGACTTCTCATGTTGTCCGTGCCTACCATACACCTTTGGTATTTGGTTCTCAAAATCCTTCAGTTCATTATGGCAAGCATTAAATTGATGCAGCCATACTGCGCATGCACCCAAAATTTTGAATTGCATTTAATAAATTTTGTAGCAGAAAAATAAAATTCTATCTTTAGTTGTTCATCTTCTTTTCCCACCCGCACCCCCACCGCCTCCCATCCACTTTCTTTTTCTTCTTATTAAGTTTTCACAGAAAAAGTTAACAAAAAATTGGTTTAAACAAATAAATTGGATGACATAAATTTAATTAAAGAAAAAACAATTTGTGTATTACTTACTCATAGACCGATGCTGAACACATTTACATGCAA
The DNA here is from genome assembly GCA_000688735.1 of Glossina austeni. Lineage (NCBI taxonomy): Eukaryota > Metazoa > Arthropoda > Insecta > Diptera > Glossinidae > Glossina > Glossina austeni. The sequence continues at coordinate 41,222 of KK502412.1, read as the reverse complement.
CAGATTTTCTTATTTTCAGCCAACAGTTTATAAAATATATTAAAAATATAATTTTTTTTTTTTTTTTTTTGTTTAAAAATCATTCGATTTTTCTTCAAATAAGACGTTATAGTGGGTAGCGGTCATATCGGACGATCTAATTCAATTGATTTCCAACCGTCCGTCCGTCCGTTCGTCCGTTCGTCCGTCCTTCGGACAAAATATGTCAATTTACTTAATGTCATAGAAATATCGCAAAAATTGAGAAGTACAAGCTAAGCACAAGAATACGAGGCAAAGCTCAGCTTTGGATGCTTTCACCCAAGAAGCAAGCATGAAAGAACGAAAGGAAAGGAAAGGATTAAAATAGAAGAACTTCTCCCATACTGGAGTAGGTCTGTCTACAAGTAGATACCCCCGAAGCAATTGCATGATATCGGTTTTAAGTATAAGTTCTTTATTAGCAGGAAGTGCTATAACCGATATCATCACACACAGAAAATGCCATACCGGCACTGAGAATGAAATTATAAAACAATAGATGACATAAACTGGATGATATTTAAATGTTGCACACATCATAGTTAAGAGTGTCTACGTAATAAGCTCTGGTTTTAACAGCCGGACAATAGCTAATTGTTATGACTGCTTGCGTATAAGCTTACTGGGTTTATATATATAATGTCTGAGAAAGAGAATGTAAGAGAAAGATGAAAAAAAACAAAAAATAATAATAATAATAATAATAAATATATGTATGTATATGGAGATGATGAATAAACACTATTCGTAGTTAAAATGTCAGCAACAAGTAACTGTAACATTAAATAATATGTTTTAAAGAAATAATAATCGATTCGTTTCCGTTATTATTTTTATTATTATTTAACTAATGAATACCAACTGCACCGATTGCTGAAAAGTCGGAACGAGTGAATAATTGTAAGCAATATTCATTTATATGAATATAATATATTTTGTTTATATGTTTGTTTGTTTGCATTTTATATAGTGAAATTGTTTCAGTTATAGTTTACTGACATTTCAAATCAATGGCAATGTGTCATGCACCTTGCATCCCTGCAACTAAAAAAAAAAAAAAAAAAAAGAAAAAGGAAGAAAACTGTTTGCTGATAACTAAAGTATAGTTCATGTATTGTTTTATTATTAATGTACGGCGTAATAAGCGAAAATGAATTTACGCTCACAATATGCGCAGAAAAAAAAGGCATTTTACAGGAGTAAAATAACAAATTATATAACATTTGCAATTATATGATATTAAAATACCTAAAGGAGAGATTAAATGATACGACAAGGCATGCATTATAATGATTGTTGCATTCAATGTTGCATAAATGCAAAAGTAATAACTGTAATAAGTTTCACCTAAAATCACCAAATGTCAAGGGCACAGCGTATGAGTACAACATAGGCATATATTTGGTGTTTGCAAAAATGTTGATCACTTTTTCACTTGAAATTCAAAAGTAGTTTCCCTCATTTCATACAACGTTTTGCGGTATTTTTGGCAAAATGGTGATATCAGGTCGAAAGGACTTGTATTGGTTTGGCAGCGATTCACCCATCGACCCATTTCCGCACTTCTTTAAATTTGCGGACCCGCGTGCCAGCCCAGCCGTACTGCACTGATCAAATGGTAATCGGGAGATGTCATGTCTGTCATGGCGAGTAGGCTTGGTGTGGCAATCGAGCTGCAACAGTGTATTCTGGACAACTGTTGAACCCAAAATCGACAATTGGGATATGATCCAGCAGCATCACCATAAGAGGAACCTTGGTAGCAAGCTTCTTCAAATAAACAAACAGAACAAAAGTACAAAATTTCGAAGAGGACGAATTTTGTGCGCTAATGCATGGTTAGTGTCGACGTAGGCTGAATCAAATCAAAAAATCTAAAAAAATATTAAATGGAAAACTGTTGGTTTATGTAGAGGAAGGTCAAAACCATCAAATTCAACCGTTACTGATCAAAATTCTTGCAAAGGCCTAATATTCAGTTTCATTTGTAAAGAAAACAAATGAATTTATGTCGAATTCTCTAAAAGCCATGACACGCTGGAACAATGACCACAATTACTATTTTAAGAAATACTTTCCTTTGTTGTTTTCATTTACTTATTTACACATTCAGATGTGCCTCGCGTGATACGATACGAAGGACGCCTGTACCTGTTTGAGTCAATTGAAAGAAGTAATAGAGAAGAAAGATAAAAGCTAGATTTATATAAAATTAAAATTCAAAATTTTTATTATGAAAAGAGAAGAGAAAAGATCGAAAGAAAGAAAGAAAGAAGAAAGATATAAGAAAAGGAAAATTGAAAAGTAAAGGAACTGGAATAAATGGTAAGGAAAGGAAAATGGCAAAGAGAAATATCAAAAAAAAAAAAAAAAAAAAACGCAGGCACGCGAATTACATAAAACAGAGGAGATTTTGGGGAATAATACAGAATATGTCCCATTGAAATTTTTGCAAAGTACATATAAATAACTGGCACTTTAAATCCATAAATATTGAATCCGAACGGAAGATAGTGCGTGAGAACGACAGGGTATGGTTAAGAGAAATCCACTGGAGAGAAATTGAAACGTAAAAAAGATTAATACACAACAGTATATCTCTATGTAGTAGTAGGTTACGCTCTAGTTCCCCTACAAGGAAACAAGGAAACTTTTAAGCAAATGCAAATATGTCGATGGGGCTCTAACACGGCGAAGACCAAGTATTTGACGCATATTTGAGTGTAAGCCTAACCAAGCTAGTGAATGACCTTTTTTTTTGATCTAGGGATCGAAGAGTTTCTTACAGGAATGTTGCATAAAAGGCAGACGACTTTTCGCTTTATTAACAATGTGTACTCAAGATGCAAAATAAACAAGCACAAGAGCACAAAGATGTGCATGTGATTGATTGCAAAGATGTGCAACTGCACTTAATGGGCCTACCAGCGCTAGGTCAGGGTCAAAACCCAGAAAGAAGCTTCAAAGACCCTCCAAAGCATACATATATTCTTGATCAATATAAAAGTCTGAATCGATATGAGCATGTCCATCTGTCCATCAATTCGTAAACATTATTTTGGTCTCGCTGTAAAAGTTAATATATCGGTTTTATATTTGACGCAATAATTGGACATTCTTGCAAGCAGGTGGGTATTGAAAGTGGGCAAAATCGATTAAAAGACACGCCCGCAGTACAGGATAAACTAAGAATACATTTATTTTCAAAAGCAAAAAAAAGAATAGTTTTTCATTTCGTTACACTACATAAACCACAACAAATACAACCATAAAAATTTACATGTTTACAATTTAAGCAATGATTTCAAAACAAAGAATTCGCACTTTTAGGTATATCAGGAAAATATGTCTCAAGCATTAGAAGAAGGATGAAAGTCCTTTGACTGGTAAGTAAGAAATGCAACGCTTATCGGCACAGATTCTCAGAATAAATGACGACATACAAACCGAAACGAAAATTTTAGCGTAGAATTACTTCATCTTCAAAGAAATGTCAATATTAGTACGAATATCAAAAGCACCGGTAATATAAGGACAGCTTAGCTAGAAAATGCTGTCGTACTATACGTATAAGAAGATAGGAGAACAAGTTGCAAAAAAACAAAAGTGCAACGTCACTCAATATAATCGAGACGTAAAGTTGTTGAAAAGTCCTTCCCCCTTCTTTCGGACTTCATCAAGTTATAATCGTGCTTGATGGAACCAATATTGTACGCTACATCACTTGCGGTACAGGGTATATTAAGTTAGTGCGATCATATGTAACATGCAGAAGGGCTTAAGATGGACTCACCTTTCATTGTACCGATCGATTCAGAATCAAAATCTGAATTGATCTAAGCGTGTCTGTCCATGGAAATATTGTGTTCAAGCTACAAGCTGCAAGACTTTAGATATTGCGATGAAATTTGGTAAAGGACGAACTCTATTGAAAATGGTTCGGATCGGTCCACTTTTTCGACCCCATATAGCGCCCTATTCGGAAAAGTCGTTATATGGAAAAAAACTGCAATTATCAAAATTTCTCATCGAAAGTGCGTAAGTAGTAGCATTTCGGCGTTCTAAACTGGTATGAAAACTTTGCACAGCCTGAGACAATTTTTGAAGACCCATAATATTACAGTAATTTCGTACAAAAATGAACTCTACAAAATTTGGACCATCTACGCCTATTCTTGAATCCTGCCGCATGTAAGCATCAGACTTGCACTACATTAGATTGTGTTTTGAGCCCGCTTCTCCATAAGTACGCACTTGAAAAATACGCCTTTATATAGAAACAAGATACAATTTTATGTCTAGTAGTAGGGTATTTAATAGTCAGCCATGTCCGACTATATGATCTTACTTGTTTTTCCTGTGTAACTGTGTCGCAAAAGTTAGGCAGTCAATAACAATAGAAGGGTTAATAAGGCCTGCCTCCTGATTTTTCTACGCACTACTTCTTGAAAGACGCTTTAAATTAGTTAGCAACGAAAAGCAAGAAGAAATTCGACGACATATATATATATATATATATGAAAGACGCATTAAATTAGTTAGCAACGAAAAGCAAGAAGAAATTCGACGACATATATATATATATATATATGAAAGACGCATTAAATTAGTTAGCAACGAAAA